>WUAM01000395.1:22017921-22033816 GCA_024336885.1 Actenoides hombroni
CGTGAGGTGCTGAAGTTTGTCACAACTCAGCCTCCTTTTCTTCCCGAGGAGGTCTGTAGCCTGTGGTGTTTACATTGGGATGAGCATTTCATTCCAGCAATAGCCTTAAAACAAGCAGCAGTTCCAACTGCCAGTGTGATGTATAGACACAGCACAGGGCAGATGAGGGATTAATTAGGTCTGTCCCTGCACATTGCCAGGGGAGCACTTCTGTAGAGGTGATTGAAAACCAGAAAGAGTGGCATTAGTCTTCATTGTTGGTTAAAGGCAACAAAAATAAAGATGCAATTGAGTTGACAAAGCTTCCAGGTATGTGGCTGAGTCATTTGGAGGTGTCAAAATGATCAAAACATAATTAATTAGCTAAAGTGCTATATTTAATTCCTCAACTTTAATGAAGATTTCTGCAGCCGAAAACAAACGACGTAACTGTTTTTTTCTGAAGGGAAGGGGTGGAGTGCACTAAGGGGATGATGCCAAAGTTTAATAGCACCTTTATAATCAAGCCCATGTTCTTTATCTTACTGTCATTTTCTGTACAGACGTAGAAACCCAGTGTCATTTTATGCATTCCTATTAGGATGGCAATTTAGAGCCCAGAAGTAACTGGGAAACCAAATGCATATTATTTTCAAGGAATAAAACAGGATACAGCCAAGAAACCTTTAATATTTCTTAATATCAGTCTCCAGGGTTGACACTGTAAAGATGCAGAAGACCTCAGTGCCAGGTAGTGTCAATCTATATCTCAGGGATTCAACACAGCTTATTCCAAAGGAGAAAAACAAAACAAAACAAAAACAAAAAAAAACCCCCAATATTTATGAGTAAAGAATTGGAGGAGTAAAATCTGATTTATGTTCCCAGTTCTGACATAGTCTGTGAGACTGTGGACAATCCCAGCCTTGGAATTTAGACTGAAGGAAGATCCACTTGAAACTATCCTGGACTTCTTTCTGCTTGGCTTTATCACTTTCCGTTACAATGCACCCTAATCCTAACACATACTTGACCTTCAGAGACTCATCCCTTAATGGTTGATGACCTATGTCCCAAACCACCACATCAAAGTGGACATGAAAAGCTCTGGAATAGACATTTTCCCATCACACTCACACTCAAACATATAGACACACACGTTGATGCACTTATATCTCAGACTGAAAGACACTTCTTCTAAGATACTATATTTTTTGCAGGCTTTTTTTTTTTTTAAGAATGGCTGTTCTCAGGTGGCTTTAAATTGAAACACACCTTCTGTTTGTCCCTGATGTAAAACAGGGCTATGTCCTTGGTGATCCTGTGCAGGCAGATGGCAAGTTTTTCAAAATGGTGACTGTCTATGTAATAAGCATACATAGAGCAGCTTCTGTAACAACACTGATAGAATCAGAAATAGGAGCTGTAGAAGCCTTGTGCTTGGTGTAATAATATACATAGAATAATAGTACAAATGGCTTTAATCAGTAGAAAGCATCACCTAATGATGCGTATTATGCACAAAGGCAAAATATGTGTGTGCATGTGCACGTGTGCCAGCCTGTGCATGTAAAATCCCTGCTTTCTGCAAACAAATGGTTGTGTTTTGTGGAGCCTTACACTCCATTCATGCTGGTGTTGATTGCTACACAAGGCAGGTTGCACATGGGAAGCAGGCTCAAGATACTCTCCTCATTTTAAAATGGCTCGTCTCCCAGCAGTCCGTGGCTGGGACAAACTGTGTTGTACAATCTGCACAGTACCATGATGTTCAGCAACTCATTTCTGCTGCTGGCATCCTCCAGCTTGTATAAACCAGAAGATGCTTTCTCCCACAGAGGAATTTACTGGATTAACTGGGAGTCAAGGTCTTAGCAGGACGGACGGTTAATGTATTGTTTCAGCTACAACGTAAAATGTAGGCAATCTTTTGCTCTTACTCAACAGCTGTTAGTTCTACCATAAGCTGTTAAAACTCCCTCGTTATTCTATGCAGCCAGGCCAGGCCTATTTCCTGCGCAGTTGTCATCTCCTTAATATATTACGACATTACAAACTTTATTAGTGTATTTTCAGTGCCTTTTTATTTTTTATTAGCTAATGGGCTGCTTTCGTGCACCATATTTTCTTAGTCTTTCAGAGCTCAGCCTATAAAATGGCCAAACGTGATTCCCATCTGGAAGCCATTAAAGATCAATAGAGATGGAATCTGAAGAAGAAAGAAAGAAAAAGAAAAAAAAAAAACAGAAAAAAAGAAAAGGAGAAATCTACTATCAAAACAACTATGAACAAAAACCTGTCAGCTTCTGTTTTCAAATCCGGGTATGCTAAAGAACATCACACTTCCAACGTGACAAAAAGCACCATGGTCTTGTTAACAACAGGAACAACTAATCTAGTTTCAAAGAATCATACATATGACTAAAGCCCACAGTTTCCTTGGCTCTTTGGGAAAATGGAAACCTTTTGAGCACACATTGTATTCTGCTGAAGTGATGGGCTCTTTGTGGGGCAGCAGCTCAGAGGACAACTGCTCCTGTGCCAGAAATATGAGTTAGCATGACATGTCCCACTGCAGCTTTCATGGCTGTGTTAAAACATCTGCAGACATTAACATGGTAGGATTGTGCCCATAATGAGGAACCTTCATTATGATATGCAGATTATACCAGCCGGACTTATAAAGCCCTAGATGGCCCCAAAGGATATTAACTTTGCATCTTCAGTACTTAAAGATTTTGTCAAATATGCAGCTCTGCAAAGGTTTTGAAGTTCTCCTGCACCAGGTGAAGTGCTTGGCTCCACAGGGGCTGCCAAGGCAGTCACCATACAGAAAGGCAGGGAGGTTTTGAGATGCAGGAGCAAAAGGGGTTGTGAGTGTGAGTCCTCTATGTGCTCAACCCTGACCCAGTGCAGAAGTCGGCTTTGAGCGTGGCACCCAGCCAGGGAGATGTGCCTTTGCCTGTGGCTTGGGCACTGTTTCACCCAATGTGACGAAGGCTGTGTTTGTTCTGGGCATGTCTCAATAGT
Source organism: Actenoides hombroni (assembly GCA_024336885.1). Lineage (NCBI taxonomy): Eukaryota > Metazoa > Chordata > Aves > Coraciiformes > Alcedinidae > Actenoides > Actenoides hombroni. Next base: position 22,020,931 of record WUAM01000395.1, read on the forward strand.
TGATGCCTGGTGACTTTAGACAGTGAAAACAGAGGCAACCACACTTACCCGCACTGAGCTAATTCAGATGTCTACAGTGTAGACAGCTACACATGCATTAATCACTTTACAGTCACAGAGAGAAGCAGACATTTCCAGGACTTGACCCATCTGACCTTCTTTAGAAGTGTGCCTCAGGATGAGAAGAACTGCATCCCAGGAGGACCTTTTTCCTTCCTACATCTCTGAAGGTAATTCAGATGGTTAGTTCAGCTATAAAGGCCAGCTCTGGTGACATCCACCCCAGACCTGTTTTGTCAGTGGTTACAGCTGTACTAGGAAACTAAATACTGCTAGATCCTAAGCCAATGGTCAACATCTAGCTCTGTCAACCTCTTGCACAGTTAAATTCTCTTAACTTTCAAAAGAGTGTGGCTTCCTCCAAACTATCTGCTAGGACTGGTCTTTGGGCAAATAGCATAGGCCTAAATCTGTCCCTAGCTAGTAGAGCTTTGAGTCTGTGTGGGTGCTGAGAAATTTGCCCAGAATTTAGAACTCACTCTGTTGCAGAAATGCTTGTTCTACAGAGTTTTCTTTCATTGAGGACTGCAGGGAGACATAGAGTAATTCACTTCAGCCTTGAGAAGAGAAGACTCAGGGGAATCTTATCTGTGTGTGTAGATACACAATATAGGGAAATAAATCAGACAGAGCCAGATTAGAGGTACCCAGTGAAAGGACATGAGGCAACAAACACATATTGAAGTACGGAAATTCTGCTTAAACATTAGGAAACCCCTTGTTACTGTCAGGGTGACAGAGCACTGGAACAGGTTGCTCAGAGAGGTTTGTGGAGCCTCTATCCTTGGAGATATTTGAAGGCAAACTAGGCACAGTCCTAGGGAACTTCCTTCTAGCTGATTCTAGCAGGGGAGATGCCTTAGATGATGTCCAGAGGTCCCTTCCCACCTCAAACTCTTAGTTTTGTGATCTTTTTCTGGAGTGACGAAAAGGATCTGACCTCCTAACACTGTGATGGAGTTATTGTGCTGAAGGACTGTCTAAGGCAGCTTTCCCTCTTCTGTCACTGCTGGAGCAGCTCAGCTTCACAGGAGATATCATTTTGGCCATGCGAAGTATACAAATAACTCTATAGCTTTGTGTTTGCTGGATGTACCTGAAAGACAGCTCTGGTCCCAGCACTCAGGGGTACTTAAATACTTTTTACAAAACAAAGTAGGTTTGATGAAAGCCAGAATCCAAGCATCTTAGTGTATTCATTAGGACACCTTGTTAAAGTTGAGAGATTTGATTTACATCTCTTTTTGGACTTCATGAAAGAAGACATCTGGATCTAGGACGACAACATCCTAAATGTGGGTTGTAGGAAACAGACCAACATTTGTAGGAAACAGACCAACATTTAGATAATCTTGATTTTTTTAATAGAAACTCTTAAGCTTTAATGAAAAATCTTTAAAAAGAAATGTAAACAATTTTTTAGATTAGATTCTTGGAGAAAAAAAAAAAAGCAAAAGGAAAACTTAGCTTTACATTTACTTGATAAAATTCTTTTTCCATCTTTGTCCCCTTGGTTAGATGGCAAAGCTGAAAAATCAGATGTAAAAGAGCCCTACTCTTGAGCCTTAACCTTAGGACTTCTCATGCTGCTGCTACTATTCATATTGTTCTTCTTTTACTGACAGCTATGGAGGCAGCTTTCAGTAGTGTTAGGTCTATTTTGGGAAAAAAAAAGAAACCAAATCTAATAGAACGCAACTCTTCTTTTCCTCAGGCTTTTGATGCACCTGCAAGTTTTAAAGAAAATTTCACTCTCACTAACTGAAAATCTCCCCTCTAAACATCTTGCAAAATAATAATGATAATGATGATGATAATGATAGCAACAATAGTAATAACAGACAGAAACCTAAAATATTATACCTACAATTTGGTATTTACAGGAAAATGAACTTTTCTGTTCGGCTACTGTTAGTTAAAAAAAAAAAAATAGAAAAGAAAGAGAGGTCTAAATAACCACTCTTCAAGATTTTAGCTATTCAAGATTTTAGCTATTCAAGATTTAGCCTTCTCTGTACTGGACACAGAAGCTAACTTAGAAATGAATAGGAGAGACAGAGTGTAGTGTGCATTAAACATCATAATACATGCCCCGGAAGACCAGGGATTCAAAGGCACACGATAAGGCAGAATTATATTCAGCAATGTGAAAGAAAAGCAGAAGATTCATACTTTGGTACCAAAGCAATGGACACTTTAGGCAGGAAAAGCAGATAACCGTTAGATTTTGCAGCAGACTGCTCGATATCTGAGGTCACCAAACTGTGCGAGTAAGAGGAAGCATTTGAGAGCATTTGTGCTTTGCCAGCACCAGAAGAAGCAACACACAGTTTAAAAATACTGCCCCTCGATGGGAGAAAATGTATTTCTATTAAGGGACCAGAATTGCGCTACGCCTGTTGGAATTTTTGCTTGTGCACAGGAATTTAGCTCCAGGTTCATGTCTGTCACTAAAATTGACAACTGCCTATGGCTCTCTACAATTGAAACGTAGATCTTAAATTTCACATCATTATCCAAATAAAATATATCTGCCAAGGGGGACTGGTATTACACAGTTAGAGAACTGTGATACCAGTTGTCTGATTAACATATTGAGAGGAATATAAGAATTTCTCACCTATTTTCCAGAGGGAGACTAACTGGGGAGCTTGTGGTAAAGAGTCTAATTGAACATCCTCCCTCTGCTAACTACGTAGATGCCCAGAAATATGTCTGCTCTATGCAAGCAAGTTTTCCCTCTGCATATTACATTTGCTTTTTAGGACAGTCAGGAGGAAAATCAATAAATTTTTTTTTTTAAATTGTTTTTTTTTTTTTCTTTTTGCCCCTTTTTTACAAAAAAAAAAAAAAAAAAGAAAAGAAAGAAGTTATCCAAATTTTCATCTTGAAAAGTATATGGGTTTCCATAGAAAGCTTTCTTATGACTGCAAAAAGTAACACATGCAAAGAGACTGTGTCTTAAACAGAGAAGCTGCATTTGGAAGCAAGAAGCAAGATCTCAATGAAGCAGGGATCAGAGGAAATCTGGCCAAGCTTCATTCAGACCCTGAAATATTAATAGCTGAGACAGATATGAATTTAAACATTACAGGCAGAGTCCAGTTCAGAAATGGATCCAAATTTCACCTGTGACTGAGGTCAAGATTCAGGATCAGCTCATCAAAGCATCTGGCCACCAAGGATACTCAGAACCAAATCTGCATCTGAAGTTCTTTCAGGTTCTGTGACTGAAATGTTCGTGACATATCAGAGAGATCCTCTTTCATCTCTTTTGTTTTGCCAGAGCTTAAGAAATACAAAACTGGGACTGAGGACTCAGACACGGAACAGAGTGTTGCTGTAAGTCAGCTGAGCCACAGTAGGAGTTTCTGTGGACATTCTTAGCCCATGACATATGTGAGCTAATAAGAATCACGTTACCTTCCACTGAAATAAGTTTAAGCTGGCACAAATTACCTGCACAATTGACACAGATGAAGAATATACCCACGGACAGTTGACACCAATAAGTGGATGTGCCATCCCCTGTATCTCACCCTGCGGTCAAATGGACCCATTCCAAGTTTATTCTATGGATGGCAGTAAATAGAATTTGACCCATACCCAGCTCTCTGCAGGTACAACTCATCTACTTGCAGCCATCTAAAAAGCAGAGGCTGCCACAAAAAGACTGCAGCCAATAGGCCAAAATAAGGGGTAGAAAACTGGAAAAAATCCAAGAAAGGCTGCTAACCCAGTTACAGAGATGGAACATGCAAAGAAGTGTGAAGAGATGATGAGGGAACTGTGTTTAGCTTGGAGAACAGAAAGCTAAACAGGAATCTGTATGGAAAGGGATGTCAGGCATTGGAACAGACTGCCCAGGGAGGTGGTTGAGTCACCATCCCTGGATGTGTTTAAATGCCATATAGACGTGGTGCTTGGGGATATGGCTTAGTGGTGGACTTGGTGGAGTAGGGTTGATGGTTGGACTCAATGATCTTAAAGGTCTTTTCCAACCTTGATGATTCTATGATTCCATGAACTTAATTGTTTCTTTTGACTACCTAAAATAGAGTTTTCAAGAAATAAATATTTTCCCTTGAAGGGGCACAGGATCTTCCTTCTTGCCTTTTTTGAAGATAGGAGTGACATTGACTTTCTAACAGTCCTCAGGAAGCTTTCCCAATCATTGTCACCTTTCAAAGATACATGACAGTGTCCTTGCTATGACCTTGTCCAGTTACTTCAGCACTGATAGGTGCATCCCATGAGGTCCTATGGATATGTGAATGTCCACTTTCTTTAAATATTCCTTATATTTAATATAACCTGATCCTCCTCCACCAAAGGTGCTCTGGAAATTCCCTCTGGAATCATGAAGGCCAGTCTTACTAGTAAAGACAGATGAGGAAAGCACTGAGTATCTCATCTTTTTCTGTGTTCTCTGCCACCAGGTCCCCTGCCCCATTCAGCAGAAAACTTGCGTTCTCCTTGATCTTCCTTTTTCTGCTTATCTACTTGTAGAAGTTTTTCTTCACATCACCTGTGAAATGCAACACCATGTGGGCTTGTGCTTTACTAGCCCTGTCTCTACACTTGGACAGTGTCTTTTTACTTATTTTGGTTCCCCTCACCCTGCTTCCATCTCTTGCATGCTTCTTTTTTGTTCCTGAGTTTTGTTAGGAGTTCCTTGTTCATCCATGCTGGCCTCCTGGCACCTTTGAAATAGAACAGATTATTTCACTTGGAAGGGGCCTACAATGATCTAGTCCATCTGCCTGACCAATTCTGAGATGATCAAAAGTTAAAGCATGTTGTTAAGGGCATTGTCCAAATGCCTCTTAAACACTGACAGGCTTGGGGCATCAACCACTCCGCTAGGAAGCCTGTTCCAGTGTTTGACCACACTCTTGGTAATGCTTCCTAATGTCCAGTCTAAACCTCCTCTGATGCAGCTTTGAACTATTCCTGTTCATCCTGAAACTGGATACAAGGGAGAAGAGCTCAGCATGTCCTTTTCCACTTGACCTCCTCAGGAAGCTGCAGAGAGCAAGGAGATCACAATCAGATCCCTCCTTAGCCTTCTTTTCTCCAAACTAGACAAACTCAAAGTCCTCAGCCACTCCTCATAGGATATTCCTTCCATCCCTTTCATAGTTTTGTTGCCTTCCTCCAGATGTATTGAAGGACTTTCACATTCTTATTAAGTCACGAGGCCCAGAACTACACACAGTACTCAAGGTGAGGTCTCATCAACACTAAATACAGTGACATAATCACCACTTTTGACTAATTGGTTATATTTCGTTCATGGCACCCCAGGATGCGGTTTGCCTTCTTGGCTTCCAGGGTGTACTGCTGACTTTTATTGAGCCTGCTGTCAACCAACACACCTGGATCCCTTTCTGCAGGGCTGCTTTCCAGCCACTCCTCTCCCAGCTTATACTTGTGCCCAGCATTACTCCATCCTAGATGCATATTCTGTCATTTTGACTTGTTAAATTTCATCCCATTAGTCATTGCACAATGCTCTAATCTACCTAGATCCCTCTGCAAGGTCTCCTGTCCCTCAAGAAAGTCAACAGAACCTACCAGTTTGGTATCATCAGCAAACTTGCTAATGGTGCATTCAAGTCCTGCATTGAGATTGCTGATAAATATATTGAACAGAACTGACACTAGAACTGAACCCTAAGGAACGCTGCTGGTGACCAGTCATCAGCCAGATGTAGCCCCATTCAATACTACCTTTTGAGCTCTGTTCTTCAGTCACCCAACACACCCTGAACCCACTCATCCCACAGCTGGACAACTGGTCCAGAAAGATGCTGTGAGGGACAGTATCAAAAATCTCACTAAAATCCAGAAAACTACATTCACCACTTTACCTTCATCCACTACGTGGGTGTTTGAGTTCCTTTTTGTTGCATGGACCATTCCTGAGGTCGAAGGAGGTGATCTGTGAAAGTCAATCATTTCTCCTGGGTTTTTTTTTTGTCTTTTTTTTTCCCCAGAATGGTATCCCATAGAGTTCTTTCAAGGAGGTCCATGAAAAGGCCAAAGATTGCTCTCTTGGAGTCTAGTGTCATGATCATGCTTCTTGCCTGGCTTTTTCTTGCCAGGATTCTGAACTCCAGTACTGAATAGCTGTTGCAACCAAGCCCCAGCATTCCCATTTCCTTGTGCACTTGTATCACCAAACCACAGAATGTTATGAGGAGTATGAGGACAGTGCCTCTTCTCAACAGCTCTTTAATCATCTAAGTCAGGAAATTATCCTCCAATGCACCCCAGAAACCTTCTGCATTGCTTCTCTGCTGTGTTACTCTTCCAGCAGATATTTGAATGTGAGGCATTTGTTTTGTAGACAATAAAGAAACCTCAAATGCCTGATTCTTGCTGGTTAGTTTAGCTAGACAGCTAAAACTGGGTGAGGTAATACTCAGTGTACATGGGCCTTCCAAACCCCTACACTTACACATCACTAGCACACCCTCATTTCAGCTTGTTTTGGTAAGGGTGAAATGTATAATCATGACCTGAGGAGGGACAGACACTAGATGTCAAGGATTCCCTGACTTGCTTGAATGATCCTGTTCTAAACAGAAAGGCTACAAAATAGTCAGGGATCAGAAAAGAGAAAGCAGTTTGATGATAATGCCTAGTATCTTACTATGTCAGGTAGGTTGACTAAGCTTTGGACAAGAAATCACAGGAACAGAGTGGACAATGAAGGAACTAGTCCTGCCTTTTTATACTGCATCAAGAAGTCCACCATGGTCCATTTACACTGTCTGACTCTTTGAGGGGTGTTACAAACTGGACATAGTTCAGAGAAAAGTCTTACACTGGGATAATTAAGAGACTCATTTAGCTAATTGTCTGCAAAGAAGATTGCAAGGATTTTCATTTAGAATCTGTGTTTCTCAACTAAAATATCAACTATTAAGTAAACCATTTATTTAACAGAGAAAAATACTAGAGGGATCAGGTAGTAAGATGCTGAAGTTAGGCACGGGAAAAACAAAAGGAGAGCACTAATGCTTAGCACAGCCAAGACATGACACCAAACATCAAAAAGGTGGCATAAATGCCTCTAGTTTTGACATTTTCACATAAAAAAAGACTGGCTTACCAAGGGATTTGGTTTAGCCAGGAATGGATAATTAGCTCAACACAGATGTTAATAGGCAGAACTTTATCACCTGTTTTACACAGAAAATTAGATTCAACAATCAAATGTTTTTTTGTTTTGTTTTTTTTTCTGGCTATAAAAATATGCAATTACTTCCAGAGTCAGAGCATTGTTTATATGAAGGATTTCATGTTGTTTGCAGAGGAGAGACATTGGAAAACAGTAAAATCTGCCATTAAAGAATCTCCAGTAAAGAGCTTCTTGTGTCCTGCAGGAGGCTGTAATTTCTCTGGGAAAGGGAATGTCTTTTAATATATGCCTAGGCAGCACCTATCACCATATTTCCTGAGACCTTGCAAAGCTTGAAAATAAACGTAATTCCTCATTTCTAATGGTGCCAGAAGCCCTAGAGAGGCCCTCACTTTATTCTAACTTGGTTACCTTCCACTGAAAGATTGGATTTCAGGCACACCATCCACACTTGAATGAAGATGTGAATGTTGTGCAGGTTGGTGAAAAAAAAAAAAGTTTAATGGGGAGGTACATTCTGCACATTAATGCTTGCAAATGCTGCTTTAGGGTTTCTATTGGTCATTTGGATCTCATTTTTTTAAGCCTCTGTTAGAAAAAGAAAAGGAGAAATGGGAGAAGAAAAAAAAAGGTAAAGAACAAAGAGACAAAATGTTTTGTCATACCGAGCCCCTTTTTGTGATAATTTAGTCTCAGAAAGAGTCACTTCCAGTCACAGTCAAAGCAAATACTGTCATTATCAGATCTTGATCCACTGCCATTTATCTTCTGCACCAGAAGGAGTCAACTTTGGTTGGATGTGCACAGTGTCAAAATGCTTAACAAATTATTCTGATCTTTTTTATCTCTTCAACAGCTTTTTGGTCTTTCAACAGCTCATTCAGTAGAGAAGAATCAGGAATTTTTCCCGTCTGTTGTATAAGAGAAATTATTTCAACCTGCAAATTATTTCAACCTGCAAATTATTTCAACCTGCAAATTATTTCAGACTTGATAGAGGCACAGAGGCTGTGCTGTTAATGTGCCAATATTTGACATTCTTCCCCCATTCTTGGGCTGCTTTACAGCAGACTTCTTTTTTAACCACAGAATGGAATCATGGGCTTAAAAATAGCAATGAATTTATACAGTTTATAGAGCAGAGATTCATAATGTATAGCATGTAACAAAAACATGTGGTAGCATACAAACATCCATATCTTATAAAGAAGAAAAATGACATCCTGAAAAATGTGAATTTTGTGTCACAGCACAGGCCAACAGCATGCCGAGACCAGAAAGTAAAGGTCAGATTCATCTATTTTTAGGTATTTTTAGAGGTATCTCCAATGTACGTCTGCATCTTCTATGTCTGAATGAACCACCACAGATTCCAACTGCATTTAAAGGAGAAAACGAGATTGCAACAATACCTTGTATGAAAGTAAATATCTAAAATATGTTCAGCTTTTTTTATCCACTATCTTTCAGTCTCATATGATGGCAAATTCTAGAGCTTTTGTTGGACTTAATGATCTTTGGAAGTCCCTTCCAACCCCTAACATTCTGTGATTCTGTGATGTGCAGAAATGCAGCGCAGCAGAACACAAAGACTTAAATTTGTACGTCCTGATGAATGAAACAGATTCACCAATATTGTGATCTGTGGCTAAAACACAAACTCAGAAACGCCAAAATCAACAGTTACGTTTACCAGCATAAAAAACAAACAAGCCCTGATATGATGCTGTTATGGCCTATTCCCCTCCACGTCTGCCCAGTCTCTGAGGCATTGCTACGATGTTTCAGCACAGACCAGTGCATTTTAGGCATTGAACTTTCCCAGGAAAATAGACAGCACCTCATTGCCCTTCACAAGGTCTCATTAGGGGTTACTTGCAAATTATATGTCATTATGGCACATACAGGTGAAAATTATTCCATACTTTAAAGTCCCAGTATTTACAGCCGTAGTGATTATTTTTTCTGAGGGTTGTTAGATCTTGTCTTGAAAAGATTTGTTAGCCAGAGAGTGGAGAAAAACTCCTTATGAATGACATGAGCACTCATGCCAGTCAGAGCAAGTAGGCTACAAATGATTCACAAGAAGAAAACCATTTATTCCTTCTGGTTGGCAAATATTGAATGTTTTATTTTAATCTTTTCTTTTGAGAAACCAGGATCAGTGTGTGAATGATGCGTGAGCATCAATGAAACCCACAGTGTTTGTTGCTTTGTCCTGTTTCCCTTGTGTAATCCAGACTTCTGGAAGTTGCCTCCTATGGATATGCCAGGGGAAAAGTATTCTGCAACTTAGGATACTGCACTATATTGCCTCTTACTTTAAAAAGAAAATGAATTTGCTGTTAGGGGTCAAACTCCTTATCCCAGCTAGAGGACACTTTTTCTTAGAAGTTGTTCCTCTAAGACAGGTCCTCAGCTGGTATAAATCTGAACAACTCTGTTTAAATTAATAGAGTTACACAGATTTACATGATTCAGCTGCTTGATTTCAGCTAAACGGCTCCTGTCGGAAGGCAATTTTTGGTATAAGGGTATAAATCCTTGACCCACACTGAGTCAAGTAGAGAAAAATCAATAACAATCTTTTTTTTTTTTTTTTCTTCCATTTCATGTACAAGGAATGGGTAAAAAAAAAAAAAAAGAAAAAAAAAAGAATCAAATGAGATCTGCAATTAAATCTACATAGTCCACGAGGAGGTTTACAATAAGAAATGGGTGAGGTGGATAGAAAGAGGAAAAGAGCAGATACTGAAACAGCGTGCCCTATTTGCTGAATGCAGCCTTTGTGAAGACTGAGGGGTCAGAAAAAAACCTGGAAGCTGCAGTGTTCTGCTTATCCAAAAATAAAATATTGCATAGGTCAAGCAAGCACAATGCAATCCTCCCTCCCTTTCACTGTATCTCAGCCCTGACCTGAAAAGACAACCCTCTAATGTGCTGAAAGCCTTTCAGGTTCCCATTCCAGCCAGGGACTGACAGCTTTCCTGAGCTATGCCAGCAATAAGATAGATTTACAAAAATTAATCAAGATCCAATTTAGCAAGAGCTTGAGCACACGTGTGACTTCTAGCTAGGCACTCACTTATATAGCTTACTAAATTAATGTGAATTTAAAAAAAAAAAAAAAAAAAAAAAAAGAAAAAGTAAAAAAAATTCCCAAACCAAAAGAAGAAATCATATGGGAGAAACTTTCCAGTCACATTATGTAGAATTGTACCCAAAATTAATTTGTACCAGTTTTATCCCCTTCTGTCCCGTTTATTCTTCTATAAAAACTAGTAAAATAGCTCCTTCAGTAGTGAGGGGAAAAAAATTCAAACTGAAGTTTAAAGCCACTGACAATCAGCACAGTCCTCACTTTCATTAAGAAAGATGTATGTGTATATGTCTATTCAGGGAAAGATAGAAAATTTTGGAGCCACACTGGGCCATTTTTAACTTGTAACAAATTTCCGAGCAATTTATAACCTTCTGATGGCAAAAATTGCATTGCTCAGGAAAGCTTGATGAGACCATCACACTCATTTCTCTTAGATAAGTTTACAGTTATCTTGCCAGAACACATGGTTATTCATTCATTCTTGTCTGATCAAACTCGGTTTCAATCTGACCTTCGAAATAAGAGGCTAATATCCCTTTCATTCAGAACTGTAAAACCCCCGATCTTTCTGAAAGCTGACAAGCAGAGACAATACTACCAACAGGTGAATCTCAAAAGTTTCAGAACTTCTTTTTGGGTAAATGTTCAAAAATATAGGATTCTTATAAAAATTAGGGACAAACCCACCCATGAGTTCAACACTGCCAATGTATCTATCAGTGTAGGGACTGTGTGAAAAGGGACATGGCTGACATTATCCCAGTTATCCAGGGTGTTCTCTTGGATTTGAAAATTGATCCATTGAGTCATACAAAGGCCTGAGGTGCTTACTAGTTTGTGATACTTCCGTACTTTCTGTTCTGATTTTGACGAGAAACAAGCATGAAAGCATAAAGTACATGAAAATAACAAAAATAAACTAGTTTTATTTGCCTTGCACTGCATCTTATTGGAGAATATTGGCAAAAAGGCAGTGCTGTTGAAGCATTTTCTAGAATTTATTTAATTTTCTTTGGATCAACTTCAAAAAGTCCATATGTTTGTCTCAGTTCTTCTTCCACCAGGCAAAGTTTGAATATCTTTACACAGACTGGAAAAAAAAACGCACTAAAACTAAAAGCTTAACTAAGAAAACAAAAAGCCCATCTTCCTTGGTATTTTTAGTTTAATCGCATGAGAAGACCCTTTTCTTCTTGGTAATGTGGGTGCCTCACCCAATGTGTGCTATGGCTCCAGGGTACATTAATTTGCTGGTGTTTTGCAATAGACTATTGCTATGGTCAATGCTGCTGCTGGAGTAAAGCTGGAGAAAAGCCAAGACACATCACAACAACCATGAGGGTGTGTGCTGTGCCTCATTTCCCCACGTTAATGTTACAAAGCGTGACTTAGGAGGCGCAGCACCCATTCATAGTGGTCCTCCACCCTTCTTTCTGCTCCATTTCTTACCTGTCGTTTACTCTCTAACAGGACATGGTAACAGCAACACTGATCAATAAGAGAAGACCTTCAGAAATTCTAAACCATTGAGGAACCTAAGTACTATCAGTTATAAAAGCCGTTGTTAGTGTTTTGCTGGGAAAAATTTTATACTATCTTGATTTTTCCTGTTGTCTAGGTAATATGTTAGCAAAAAAAAAACCCAAACCAAAACAAACCACAAAAAACCGTGGCAAATAAAAAAGACAAATGCTGTTAAAAGCATATAATTACCAGGCATAAGTCTTTACGCTGTCACCGAAATCATACGTGATCATACCTGTATTTACACTATGAAATACTGGTACCTGAAAAGCAAATCAGGACAGAAAAGTAACAGAGGATGATGGATGCAACGTCAGAGGGGGCAGATATTTCCCAAGCCTGCCACTGCTTTTTCCTAAGACAGGTCCAGGTTTGGGGCTGCAGTTTAAAAACTTGCTCAGTGGTTGGAAAGAGTGAAAGACTTGGGGGATATTGGTGCTGGGCATTGGAAAAGCTGGGCTCAGAGTGTACAAACTGCCTTGCTGTATAAATTTCTAAGTCTGTGCTGAGTAGTAAACCCCCAAACACCTCTCAGTTTTGACTCATCTTCCTAAGACATTTCTGCAAGCTGAAAAGCAAAGAAAAAAAGGAAATCTAAAATCCTAAATAACATGACCCCTCATTTTATTTTCTCTCCAGAACATCTCTGTTTCTTTCACTTCTAAATTTTCTGTTTCTTTTGACAGAAGTTGCCTTTTTTTTCTGCTGCCTCATGCCTTTCGTTGTTGGCTGTAAAAAATCAGTAACAAATCCACTGGCCAAACCACTAATTTAAATGCTCAAATTAATTACCATAAAATATCAGATTAACTTCTCTATGGGTGCCTGATCTTCAACAAAAAGGATTTTTCCTCCTTGAGCTTTTGAATATGAAACTTGCAACCTGCAGCCATGGAGAGTGGCCCAGAGACAGTCCTGCAACAGGGCAAGTGCATCGTCCTTTGTTCCACAATCACTTAAATAGGGAATAATCTATCTATCTATCTATCTATCTATCTATCTATCTATCTATCTATCTATCTATCTATCTATTATCTATCTATTTATAT
>WUAM01000395.1:22035399-22062363 GCA_024336885.1 Actenoides hombroni
ACCCCTCCCTTGGAAGGCATAATGTTTTTCATCTAAAAAAAAAAACCCACAAACAAAAAACCGAAAAACAAAAAAACCCCAAACCAACCCCCAACCCCCCCCCCCCCAACATAAAGTGGGTATCCTTTTGATGCAGGTGTGCCCTTCTCTTCAGATTTCACTGCACAGTGCTTACCAGCATTTTGTATACACAGGCCAGGGGAGAAAAAAAAAAAACCAGATAAAACTGATCCTCATTTATACTAAGGCCTCTTGATACCTCTCTGGTAGTGCAAAAAGCCATTAGAGTGAGCAAAACCATAATTTATCCAGTTTTAAATTCCCCTTTATTCTGCCTGAGTCTGTAGAGAGGGCTCAGACTCTAAAGGAGGGACAGACCCAGAAGGGGCCTTGAACTTTGCTTCTGAATCCCCCTTCTCCAAAATGAATCTCATAAAGTTTTGGGCAGGAATACAAAACAACAGTAATCCTGCACTATTTTTCTTAACACCAGCACTGAAACCTTTAAACCTGCATATAGTCTCAAGGCAGACACTGGTTTATAACTTAGAAGGTGAAGACCATGCCCAACAAAGGCAGCTTCTAAACCACCAGTTTCTCTGGCTTTTTATAACCTCCACATTATTTACTTTGTTTAAACCAGTAGGATAATGTGCGAAGGATTATATCAGACTTAGGGTCCAAATAATGATTGACAGTCACCTAAACCAGATGCTGCATTGGAAAAGAAACTCTCACAGAATAACCTTCTAATCCCCAAGAACCACAGCTTTGTTTAAAATGGCCAAATCAACACAAGGTACGGCAGGATCCCTGTTCTTCTCCCTAAATAGCAGCTGGTTAAGGTTGTAAACCCAATTACTGCTGCTTCTGCCAAACTTGCTGAAGCTCCCAGCATCACTGCTCCGCAGTTGGCATTACCTCTGCCAGCCAATAACACAAAAGGTTCACTTTCCATCACTGTTATGCTAAAGATACAGAGGGTGACTCATGTGTTAGTGTCTCAATTGCTGTTGCTATCTCTTGGACATCCAGTGAGGAGTATCAGTGAACTCTCTCACACTTCATCCCAGGAAGGCAGAAATATTACTCCTTGGCTCCACATTCCTTCTTGGCTCCTTGTGTTGCCAGCTGTTATGTTTAATGGCCATCAAACAGTTTGTGCCTCCGAATTAAAAGTCTCCTGGAGGCTATGTTAGATCCCGCCTTTTCTCTTGAGAAACAGCAATTCTGTGCCTAGATCACCCTTGAGCTGTCTAATGAATATGGCTAAGTTGTTTTCGAGGCTTCAGCAGTGGTTTTTTGCCATTAACTACACCTAACAAGCAGTAAAAATCTCACTCCAGGACTAAATTTTCCTAGAAGATATTGTAACAGATAAATGTTGTAAGATCCCATAACTGGTCAACTCTTTGTTGTTGCATCACTCTGGCTCTTTGATCAATGCTGTTATTTTACAGTATTAGAGAAATGTGAGGACAGCATGGAATTGGGACTGGCAAAAAATTCCCCTCCCCCTCAACCCTATTATATTTTTAACATTATTAGATCCAATAGGTGGAACATCAGGTGGAATCTCTCAGGAGTGGGTGCTCAGGACCTATGGTCACAGTCCTGACCACTAAGCAAAAGAAGCCACAAACCAGAATACTTCCCATATTTTCAGATCTGCATATAAGGTTTGCATGCAACTTTGCTGATTTGCAATCATGAGACTGTTTCATAAATTATTCATGAAAAAAAAAAAAAAAGGTGAGGGAACCTACTGAAATCTAAATAATCTACATATTGAACAAGAATAAATCTATTTGAAAAATTCTGGTTTTCAAAATGAAAAAAATATTCAAGTCAACTTTAAAATTATCAATGTTAAAGCTTTTCACTTTCAGTTTTCTTTTCATAATTTCCAGTGAACTTAAATAGATTATCTATTGGGATTTTTTCATCTAAGTACTAGAAAATCTATAATTTAGAATTTTCATCCCTTGTTTCTAAATACAAAATATTTCAGTAACTTACCTATCAGTCATCTGCTAATACTTGGTTTCCTTTAAGGCATTGGTCTCTCAGGTCACTTAGAAAGTGAAACCTAAGGATGAAATGTTCCTTTCTGCAATAGACCAGCACAAATCCTTTTCATTCCTGGTAGAAGGTGACCAAGCTGATTTTGCTTTGGTAAAAGCAAGTTCTATATACTGACATCAGATAAATCTGACAGTGATTTTTCTATCCTAAAAAGTAGAACTGGACATTTTCTAACCCAATTTCAGGGCTGGTAGTCTGCCTAAAAACTACCCTTCAGAAATCATATGCTCCTAGTTCATTACCTGCATATGAAGAAGTGTTTCCACCGAGACATGTCTATACTGATCTATACTCCTCCATCATCCCAGTATCTCTGTCCTTCCAGGATCTGGACACATTTAAAGTGAGCTCTGGTACCTCTGCATGATACTGCAGAACTTCTACATTTCCCCTATAATCTTACATTCATTTTGGCTACCTTATTTTATCAGACATTAGGAGTGATGTTTATTTGCTGAAGGTAGATCTTTGCAATTTAAATTTCTCTACCAAGATTAATCAGAGAAAGCCTTCTCCACAGTCAAAAGGGGAAAAGATACTCCAGGATTGTGAAAATTCTCATCCTGAAGTAGACATCTAAAATTACAAGGTGAATTACCATGACGGCTATACTAATCCATTACATATAGCAAGATTTCAGAGTGTTTAGCTCTGACCAGCTATATGTAATGTTAAGTTTCAAAGTTCAATGAAATTAATCCAACTTTGCCTAAAAAAAGAGAAAACCTGTATTATGAAAATTCATCTGCAGTGTCATTTATGGTAGATTGCATGGAGGAAAATATACAGTTATATATACCTTTAGATGTATATTTTTATAAACTATAACAAATCACTCATAGAAATTAAATGTCATGTTGGAAGATTTGTCTTGTATTTACAGTGAGTTTTGTGTTGTGTGATTTGAGATTAGGGGGTAACACAAGTGCCGCATGAGTCTAGGCCACTAGTTTTGTTAGCGGTTTGCATAGATCCTCTGCAACATATACACAAAACCAGAAGATCATAGAATCATAGAGTGGTTTGAGTTGGAAAGGATCTTAAAGATCATTTAGTTCCAACCCCCCTGCCATGGAAAGGGACACTTTCCACTAGACCAGGTTACTCAAAGCCTCATCCAACCTGGCCTTGAACACTTCAAGGGAGGGACTCCTCTACAACTTTGAGAAGGAAGTTATCATCAACATCTTCCAGGAACCTCCTGGATTCCTTATGCCCTGTTGTGTTGTCCTTCCAACAGATATCAGGGTGGTTGAAGTGCCCCATGAGGACAAGGGCTTGTGAATGTGAGGCTTCTCCTCTCTGTCTGTATAATGTAGGATGTACTAAAGACCTGAGTCTAGAAACCAGGTGGAAGAGCCTGGCACCAAAGTGTGGAAGTATCCATGTACAAGCCTAAATACCTTAATTCAGTTAGGACTCATATTAAAAGATAACTTTAATTCTCTGAAAGAAGTGAGATTCAGACAGCGAAAACAAATGGGCAGAATTCCAAGTTTGGGTAACTATCATATCCAGCATACCCCAGGCTGTGGGTGTCTTAAGAGTGATTGTCTCACAGAAGATACCATTAAAATTAGCCTCACTGGCAAAGGGATACATCAGACACGCAACCTAACGTGAAGCATTTGCTTCACTGCTGTTAGGGCCGGAGGGCACAATACAATAAAAAGTGTGTAACCATGAAAAGCGTTAGGTACCGGAAGAGATTACTACTGATAGTATGCAAAGCAAATAACATCTAAGTTTTAAGACAGGATTTGAAAAGTTTTCAGGATGGGTCATGTGACATGGCTAATCTCTACTGCAGCAGTCTGAACATGACAGCCAGGAAACTTCTCAGGTCTATGACCATAATCTGAAGTTCTTAAAATTATATCTTGAAGTAAGAGGGAGAAACTTGAGCTCCTTTGTTTATCACAAAAAGAATGATTCGATAAGGATCTGTGAGCTCATACAAAGGGAAATGGGCCATGTTTCATCTGCAACCAGGGAGAAAGGCAAAATAAAAATTATACCTAAGGGAGACTCCTACCTACAAAGACTCAATAAGGTGGAATTTAGCAAAATGAAGCCAATGGGTGGAGCACCTGCTAGACCAAGTTTTGGCTAAAGTTTCATACCTTTAATTTTTTTTTTTCCAACCTGTTTCTGACTAAGACCCTCTCCAAAGTAGATATGAGAAAGGTCCATCCAAACAACTGGTGCTTATTTCTCTGTCTGCTGCTCCAAAGAAGTACAACTGGCAGAAAGAAGCTGGAGGAAAGGGACCTGTTGCAGGTCAGGTCCATGTCAAAGGAGGGAGTTCGGCTGGGGAGATCAGCTACTCTTTCCAGCACTGTAGTACCTCTTGACTGCTTCACAGTATAGCTTCATCCCATGGTGCTACAGAGAGCATCACACAGACAAAAGGATGTTCTTGGTCCTCTATATAGCAGAAATTCCTGGCAGAAATTCTGCAGACTGTATAATAGACAGATTGGTGAAGAACTTGGCATGATGCCTTGTCTCTTCTGGCTTTAAAATTTCGTAAAATCTGTTATTTTACTTATTGTTCACTCTGATCAAATTCTACTGACTATATATGAACTAAATCACCCTCATCCACAAAATGTCAGAATAGATTCCAGTCTTGCCATGATTCAGGTAATTTTTCTTAAGACTTAATATGAACTAATTAGTTTTTTCTTCCTTTTCAGAAGAAACAAGAAACATATCTACTGTTGTTAATGCTTATTTTGACCCATTCCAGTCAGATTTCATTCCAGCTTTCTGGCTAGTTAATAATTGTGTGCTAAAAATTTTTTTTTTTCAAAAGATAGAAATAAAATTGCCTCTCCAAAGCTACATTTTTTCTTGCTTTGAAGATATCAAATTAAAATATACCTCCACTAAAATAATTACTGACTTACATGGGTATTCATCAATTGGTTCACTTAACACCAAACAGAACTTTTTCAGATTCTTGATCGTCACAGGAAGTCATTATGTGCTGTCAGTGCTCTTCAGTGGATGCTACATGATGAGATCAAAAATACACCTTTTAAACAGTATTCCTGATACATGCCTATTTATGAAGATGTTTTGTACCATGCTTTCCACTCAAGCCAACTGTGATATGTATGTCCTTTCCCTCACCACCAAAGACTATTCTCAGATTGAGGCACTAAATTATTTTAGTACTGGAAGCCAACTTACACTTTGTTCCCACTTCCTCGTCCTCCAACGTGTATGTTTTGTGTCCTGCCCTCACAGGACACACCTAAGTGAAACATCACTCTAAGCACAAGCCCAAGTACACATCAACTCCTTCTCTTGGAGGACTTCAAGCCTATAGATTTAATGAGTAGGGTGGGGACTCTCACAACATTACCCACTGGCTAAATAATCCACTTACAGTTTGTGCACACAAATGTGATACTTTTCCAGAGTCAGATAGCATCTCAAAAAGATTTCTTTTATCTTTAACCTTGTTAAAACAAGATGTCTGGGTGGTAATATTTCCGTTCTCTCTCAGCCCACAGCTCTGAACAATAATACACTTCACACGGGTTAATCGAACTGAGATAATAGTGTCATAGCTGAGCCAAAATTCTCGAAATCACATAAATCAACAACAGGAACATCAGTTCATTGAAACTTTTCCTTTGCCAGTGCAACATGTGCAACTGCAGTACATAACCATGTGGAGACTACAGGCAGCGTTTTCTTTCAGGGAAGTGGTTCTCAACTATTTTTATGAAAAACATGGGGTTTTTTTCCTCCAATTATTCCCATGTACTTACATAACATGGGTAACTTGTTTAACCTGAACTTTAAAATTCCTGAGGTTTAAAATTCCCAACGTTTAAAATTCCCATTAACGGAAGCATTCACCACTTCTGACTGGGAATTATTATATAGCTGTATAGTTCTCCAATTAAGTGCTATTTCAACTCTTCAGTTTCAATTGTTATCCTAATGCATCTCAAGAAAGCTTCTTGTCAGTTCATAAATACTCTTCAAGCCTTGACATTTACACTCTTCAAATATTTGCATACCGTTATTATGCTTCTGTTAACCACCTATGAACAAAGTTATATTTATTCTACCCTTGTAATCATTCCTAATAGTTCAACTCTTCCCAGCTTTGAACTTTTTGTTCTTCTTCTTGGAATAATTCTTGCATGTTGTCAGCACCTTTCTACTTTGATGATGTCAGCATTAAAAACTTATGCCAGCTGAAGTTACCAGAACTGATCTAGAGGTACTGCCTTCCTGAACTGTGATATAACATGGTCCTGAATGCAAACCTGGGGATTATATCAGATTCTCTTATTTTTCTCTGTCTTCCATCCCTGTAGTGCTCTGGTTTACAGAACTAATTGCTTCTGCACAGGGCAGTTGAATCAAGGCAAGGGTGCTCAAAGCTGGGACAAATACACAAATCCTGAGTGCACTAAATGCACAATATCTCATCACTCACATGTTTTTTCTACCTGTTCTATTCTCTATGTAGGTAGCAGCTTTGTGAACTCAGAAGATCTGAAGTTTCTTTACTAAACAAAAAGGAATACAAGGAAAATAAAAGTACAAAGCTGCTTATGGAAGAAACAATTCACTTAATCTGGTGACGTTAGCAGAAATGACCTTTGTGTTAAGACACTGGTTTAAACTAGGAAATGAAGTCATGTCAACGCCTTATTCTTATATATACAATATCCCTCGGTCATTAACAGGACACCTTTCCACTTTACAGCTAGGTCTATGTCATTGGAGGATTCCTATACAGCTATGCTACATTCTGATTAGAACAATAGAAATTTAACTAAATGCAACATTATTTCTATAAGTAACAACATTTTTATTTTAAGGTGAATATTCCTCTCAGCTATCTGCCCAACCACTTTTCAGTCTGCTCTATTCAGGCCTACATCAGCAACTGAGACACATTAGTGTAACTGCATGTGTGCTATTCTGTATGCAAAAGATATCTATGAGTATTAACTAAATTTGCAAGAGGAATTAGGATCAGTAATAAATGCTTTAGCAAAGAGGCTTTTGGGAATAAAAAATATATCTTCAGGCAAAATTCTCGTAAACTAGACATCATCTTTGATTTAGAATTTATAGTATTTTCTTCCCTGCGTCCAATATTCCCAGCTTCAGGGCTCCTGTTCTGTTTGTTGTGATTGACTGTATAGGGTAGGAGGGCAGCTCTGTAGGCTAAAGTTAAGTCAATGCAATCATGAACTTAGGAAAACAAAGAATGCATTCAACTTCAGTTTATACAAGTCAGGTCACTCAGGCTGAAATCCCTTGGATTCACACATTGGTAAGGAGCTTCCAGTTGTTAGTACATAAATACAGTGCTAACTATAACCAGTTCAGCGGCAGAAGCTAGTAATTTGGTTAAAAGACCAAAATGTGGCCATCTGTACACAGAGTGAGGAGGACAAGGTGAATGTTTCGGGGATGCTCCTGTCCAGTTACACATAAAAGTAGCAGCCTGTTTTGGGCTCAACAGGAGTTTTACCTTAGAAACAATTTTGAGACTTCTCCTGAAGTTCTGGTCCATCTCTGCTTTCATAGTTACACAGTGTATGAGGCCAGAAGGGACCATTATAATTCTCTTGTCCAACATCCTGCATAATAAATTGATTATTATGATCTCCTCTGTCTTTAAAGTGTCTAGATCACATTGTCCCATAACTCGGCTATTGAAAAATTATCCCCAACAGGATTTTTTCCTTTTTCTTTCTTCATTTTTAAATGACCCTATTAATGGAGCTTCCACCAGTGACAGGCTGTTTAAAAGTTACTTTAGAACTCTTTTTTTTCCCTTCTGATAGTCAGTCTATACTTTCCTTTAGTTAATTTAATTCCATTGCTCATGGCAATGTCCACACCCTAAATAATTCTTCACCCTCCTTGGCATTTAAACCCTTCAAATGACTATAGGCAATTTTCATGTTTCTTTTTAGTCATTTCTTAGATGAGCTACATGGATATGAGTTTTTCAGATCTGTCCTTATAAGTCAGTCCTTCCCAGCCTCTTAATTATGTCTTAGCCTTTCTCTTCACTAACTGCACTGGAAGAGTTTCAGGTTTCTTCCCGTGTTAACCTATCCAAGCCAAACAGAGTGTAGGCAGAATCCCAAACTTGCCAAGTCCATAACAACTGCCCCTGAATTCACTAGGTTTTGGATCAGGATTTATAATATGTAGGGTTCCTTTTGGTGAATGCTACAGAGAAATGAGTTAGCAGCTTCATAGCTGTAATGTTATCTCTGAAAAAATATTTTATTTACTATGTCCTTATATAACCACTTTATGACTATTTCGAAGATCACTTTACTCTCAAGTAATTTTACCTTCTAAGTCTCACTTTCCACACGTGCGAATTTTTTTATTTTTTTGAGTACTTCATCTTGAGTGTTTCAGGTTGAATTTTATTTCACATTTCTTGCCAGTGCATTCTCTGTGTGTCCCTCTATATTATTTCTCTTTCCCCTAAGGTGACTTCTCCATTCCAGGTATGGCCTCACTAAGATGTCTTTTTATTGTGCCCCTCAGTTTTTAATGAAGTGTCTTCATTTCAAAGAGATATCAATTGAATATATTTTGCAAATGCAATTATAGCATGCTATATACAATAGCCTTCTTCCAGAGCATTAATGAGAACTTCCAATTTTTATCTTGCTACATGGTATAAGCAAGCAGATCTCACTGGGACATCGATACAGTCCTCCACATTGTTTGAAGAAGCTCTAGTTTTCATTAACTTCTTGCTGTGGATTTTTATTACATTTTCAGTCCATGAAATTAGTCAAGCCACTGTAAATTAATGTGTTGAATTAGATTTTTGAGTCTAACTCTTTGCAATTACATATACGACACAGATATATATGTTTTATGATCACATCTGTGCCTTATCACTCATACATGACATACATACACTGTATACAGAAATATATTATTTCCACCTTAGGAAATATACATGTGTGTATTTAATGCTAAGCAGCTCTCTGTGTTTGGGTACATACAAACAAAATAGGAAAATAATTGTAACTGTAAAACAGCCAATTGCCTAGAGAAAGTGTATAAAGAACTTCAACTTTAGTCATTCAATACAAAAAGGACATTAAAAATCAAGTTGGCAGATTCAAAACCAGTGAAAAGTTGTATAACTTGATCATGGTGTTTGTCTACCAAAGAACTCTTAAAGCTAACTCAACTAATTTAAAAAGGTACAAGTAGTTACTAGATACAACCTTGAGTATTCAAAGGTAAATACTGATTGTGAACAGACTTTTGCAAGGGTAGAACATAATGTTAGTCATGGCTTAAACACTATCTCTGTAAAAATAAGGATATAGGAGGGACACGCAACTGTCATGGACAGCTCATCATGCAGGACTCAATGCAATTGCCTAAAAGTTTACAGATACTGTTATCTGAAATTCCCTGGGGTATCCAACACATTCTTATGGGAAGGTAAATACAGGATCAATGGAAACCCTATGCTCCTCTAGAGTGACATAGCTCCTGCAATTGTAAGAATATATTTGAGGTACTGAAATATGTGTCCTAATGTAACCTTTGGTATTACACCATAGTGAGATATTACCACCTCTGTTCCTTTATATTGGTTTCCTTAGGAAACCCAGCTCCTGTGAAACTAACTACCAACAAGTATTAAAATTCCAACTTTAACTAGGTCCCTACCTGTCTGTCTGTGCATTTCCTAATTACCCTCGCAAGATAGAAATCCGTAAAAGCAGACTTGACTGCCGCTGCTCACCACTTGTGTTTTGTAGATAAGGAGGAACTGTTGTACAGGATTAGGTAATTTGTCCAAAATCAGAGAGGAAGCCTGTGCTGGAGCTTGAAACAGCTTGCAGGTCAAAACTGATTTTCTCTCCCTGTGCGGACAGAGAGAAATTAAGTTAGAGGGAAATAAAACTATGGTAATGAAGTAAGATTAAGTTGAAATCAAACTTTAACCCTTGCTGCCTTTGGCTACTGAGTCTAATTCTAAATATCACTAGACAAGGACTATTTGCCAGGCCCAGGCATAGCTGCATTTCTTTGTGTTTTAATGAACATATGCAGACAGTTAAGAGACCTGCAGGATGAAAAGTGGTCTAAGACTGTAATACATGTGAACTGGATATTGCCAATTATGACAGCACATAAAGCTTCCTAAATAATCTTTGGTACTGCAGATACTTTGATACATTCCAGATGATTGTCACTGAGGCCAGCTGGCATTGAAAAACGCACTGAAAAGATTTAATCCTCTGAACCTCTGAAACAGGGTAACCACAAACAGAATTCCCATAGGAAGAGCCCAGGACAAGTTCCACCTCCTGAGACAGGTCCAGAAATTTTGGAGGACAGTTCTAGATGTCCAGGAGCCAGACTAATGATTTAACAATAAAGAAAATTCTAGTGCCTGACAATATTATTAAGTGTTTAATTTACCAGTGTAGCTATGGTCTTCTGGGTCTGGTCATATATTTGCTTGGTTGTTTTTTGCCTAAAGACTAATCGTATATATAACACAAATTCAGATTATGCATTTTTTAATGGTTGCAAATGTTCAGTTTGTAAAAAAAAAAAAAGAGAGAAAAAAAAAGAAAAATATAAGTTCAAATGATTGGGGAAATCAAGAACAAAGATGTGGAGGTGGGGTTTTCAGAAGCACCTGTGTGACTTAGAAGCAGAAGTCTCATGTAAAGTCAGATGGCTTCACCTATAAAATTGCCTTGCCTGAAGGTACTCAACAGACCAATGAAATATCTGGAAGACCCTTGTGTACAAGAATCTTTAGATTTTCTTTAATCTATCATTTTGTCTGACCTACTGTGTCCCAATGTTCCTGTACGGCAGCTCTGTTCTTACTCAGGGAAACTGCAGTTTATATAATGTTTCTGCATAATCTTGCTGCCGTTCACTGCAAACACATCACAGGCCACAGACTCCATACACCTGACCTGGCATTTTCTCCAGCCCACAGATTCTCAGTGCAATCCATAAAGGACATTTGGCATTGCTCTGCCTTGCCAAATCCACCTCAGGGTTAAGCTTCATATGTTCTCTTTTGCATCAGTTCCTTTAAAGATGGTACTTTCTTTAATGAGCTGTCAGAGCTAAGCATTTCTCTACAGTTAAATGGTACTACAGTTTCCTTGAATTTATTCGTGTTAATAATTACTGAACAGCTAGGCACACCACAACACTGTCCCCATCTGCAAGCTGTGAGTTAATGAAAGGTAAGGTGCATGGGGAAGCTCAGAGTCTCAGAGCCATCAGGTCATCTTTAACATGACCATTTAATGCAGAACGCATAAAAGTGAGGATTTGTCATGGCAGATTGAACCGATGACCCCTCAAGTACCGCTGGCAATGTCCTGTTTCTGATCTTTAGGTAAAAGGCAAGGAAAGTCATAAAGATGTCCTACATGTTGACTACTCATATTAAGTTAGCATTTCTTTCATCCTTGCCCAAGGACACGGGAAAGGCTACAAAGAGAATTTTCCTTATACTCCTCTATTGTTACTTTTATTACCTCACTGAAGGTGAGACATGATTTTCAGAGCTTCCAAGAAAATTTGGATGCTGGTTCATGAACCAAGATTCCTGTTTCAGTGGTCTTATTTCAGCTATGAAAAATGCTATGCATTTGCTTGGAGCAAGTCAGTGTTTTTTCAAGTGTGTGCCACATAGGGATTTTGGATTCCATCACTTCAGAAATTCAAACCAAAAACATGGCTCCTAAGAAGGTGTAGCTTCATTGTCCTGAATACTTTGCTTACCTAAAGGATCTGGTCTGGAAAGTGCAGACTTGTGACTGAGAAATAAGAACTGAAAAGAAGTTAAAAGAGAGAAACCCACATACTTTAAGCTGGTCTGATGCTATACTACCCTGTTTTGCAAAATTTCTAACTTCACTACTAATTAAAAGGAAAAGAAATATATGTTTTTCTGGACATGAATAATGTTTAGGAACATTTTAATCGAAAAGTAGATACAGTAGTTCTGAAGTTACACCATATTCCAGACTAGTCCACAGGAAACCCCAGAAAACAACATGTTGTTAATGACAAGATGTATTCATCAAATGTTTGGACTGAAAAAAAACAACCCACCTGAATAAATACTTTCACTTAGAGAAAAAAAAAGGATAAATACCCTGCTTTAAAACAAACAAAACTACTTTCAGTTACAATTATATGAGTTTCTATTTTGTATTTCTTCTTTTGTCAGCCTTACAATTGAATTATAAATGTGTTCTCTTACAGTTTTCTTGAAATTAAATCCTCAAAAACACAGACAGATCTATCCTGCACAACCGAAAAGTCTCTGGTTTGCTCTCAAGAAATATAAAAGCAGAACTCAAAGGTACAAATATCATCAGGCAAAAAACAAAAACAACCAACAAAACAAAATTATGCAATGGAGCTAACAAACACTGATTTATTTAGATACTCATTCTTCTTTTCTCTTATCAGAAATACTAACATCTCTTCACCCTGATGTTGGTTCTGATGAATTTTGTAGAAACCTACCTACATTCTGCTGTGCTGAATCTCTCGACTGAAACCACCTGGGAGTCATTCTCTCTTGTACTTGCCACTCACAGCTCGTGTTGGTACAGCTAAATTATCTGATCCTTACAAAAAAAGGATCACCACATGCAAACTCCTCATTGGAAATGGTACTTAATCTTTCCTAACTCTCTAAGCTGTGCCCTGTAATTCTGTGACTAGTGATGGTTATCCCAACTCCACACAGAGGGGAAATGCCTGGTTGATGCCATGTCCTTTTCAAGAGGTCAAAAGATTTAGAGTAGAAGAGGAAGGATTTACAGACAGACAGATGAAGAGACAGTGAATCTCCTTTACCTTTGCTTCCTTAGGAAGCCAGAGCACTAACTATTTTTACCAAGTTACCAGAAGACAATATACATATTAAAAAAATTGACTCATATTCTTTCACCAGTGGCCAAAGGAGTGGACATCAGATTATTCACAGCTTTCCTTGATCAATACCAGATATCCCTTGATCAATACCAGATATCCTTCAAATTTTACCAAAGCATAAAATTTCTGAAAGTTCAAATTCAGTGCGAGGTTTGGATATATAGAATATATAAGAATGGCTTTGCGGACAGCTCAGCTTAGAGTCTGTGTTTGAAGCACAGCTCCATAACTGTTTTTTTCAAGTTCCCAAAGTATTCACCATCAAACAGTATCTCATTTGGCTCAGATCTGGTGAGGCCAGAATCACAGGGAGCACCCAGGAGAGCTTTAAGACCTACTAGAATAAAAAAAAAAATAATAATAATAAAAAAAAAAAGCTAAAACATCTTTTCTAGGACTTTATCCCAGCTTCTCTTAAACCTGCTGCTGTAATACGGGGTTTTGGGGTTTTTTTGGTTTTTTTTTTCTTCTAAATCAGGTTTCTGCCACTTAGTTGCCTTCTTTAGTCTGTCTCCAAATGCCTTTGTAGTTTTCATAGAATCATAAAATGGTTTGGGTTAGAAGGGACCTTTAAAGGTCCTTCCAGTGTTGGATCTCAAGGCTCCACAATAGGGATTTTGTACCAATCACTTCATGTTTCTCTGTGCTCCAGTCCCCTGTTATCCAAATACAAGCTTTTAAGTGTTCGTTGTAACTTTTTCTTTCCCTAAAAGGTATACAAAAGAAAAAAAAGTCCCTTAAAGTTGCTTTTCAATATGCAACAAATTTCATAAATTATTCTGATAATACTTTCCATGAGGATTTCAATAAGATTTCTACTACAAGTCAGCATTTTAAGAAGAAGGTAGCTTTTGATATCAAGGTTTGTTTATATTTCAGGAATAAAGAGAATGAGTTCTAATCACACTTTATCTGCTTTTTTTTTAAGCTGCTGTCTTTTGGGTAGAGAGATCATTTTTACAAAGATTTTTTACAGTGGACCCACTAGGCATTATTAGAATCAAACTGATGATATTCTTCCTTAGGGCTAAAGAAATGGAGATAGGAGAAGTAAATACAATATTCAAGGTAATTTTTAATAAAACTGGAAGTGAAAAGAAAAAAAAAAAGTCTCTGCTTTCTTCAAATTTAGATAATTCCCTTGATCCTGAGAATAAATGCAACAATTTGCCAACCAAATTAATTTTCCAAAGCAGAGAGGGTAGAAGGAGTAGTTTTATAATAGGATATGTTTGCAAGTTTAACCACAAAAAAAATAGCCATTTCCTTTTCATGCAGAAGTTGATATGGAATGAGGGTAGATAGTATGAATAATTATGGTTGGTTGAAGAATTTATTTTGCAACTGCTTTGGAGTGAAGATTATCTTTATTGAGTAACCGTACATTTTCCCCAGAATTTATTGTTTTTTTCAGGGAAGCAGGTTTAATGATACAAAGCATCCTTTTTTTTTTTTTTTTTTAATTTTATTTCACGTAAAAATGCATTTATTTTCTTTTTGCCCAAGTTAGGACTATAGACATATACAAGTATGTACAGATCTCAAAAATACTAACACAAAAGTTATCACAAATCAGTCTGCACAGTTGCTTTAATCCATAGAGTCCAGTTTCTGACTTGTCTGGTTATTGACCAAGATGCAGGCTGTATCTTTGCTGACATATTCAGAAAGCTAAATAAAATCATGAGTCTTTAACCCCCCTAAAACTAACTGGGAAAAGGGAAAATTCTAATGGTTCCAGGAATGGATATGGATCAGTTCACTGAATGTTTTCATTTTAATAGCCTCAAATTATTACTTCTTTTCAGTCAAAACTGAAAACCTTTGCTAAGAGAAAGAAAACCTTTTTTTTTTTTCTTTAAACTAGTGTCCAGGTGGGCTACTTTTGTACTTTCTGACATCTCCACGTTCTTTTCCTTTTTCTTTAATATAAAACTAGGTAAAATAAGTTATTTTCTGAGAAAACCTGTGGGTTCAACAAACTGAGATTTTCCAGACAACCCCTTCCAAATATTTTATTGAAAAGTTTCAAAACCCTTCTGTTTTCTTATTGCCCTGCTATGCTAATGCCTTACTCCCTTGTAATCATGACACAGGGTCAGTGCTTGGTTTTTCTCAGGATAGACACAAAACCCATGGGAATGTGCACATGTTCGAGTTCTTGTAGCCTTTTAAGCTGCAAGTGGCACCATTAACCTCAATAGGACCATTCACAGGCATGTGCCACAGTGCCCACTGCTTCTGGCCAGGGTTCCCAGCACTAATCCTGCTAACATAAAAGGAAAATTTTGCTAATAACATGAGTTAAATTGGAACCAACATCAAATGTGACTTCTCCCTTAAAGTTTGCTCTCTACATGCCAGGTGAATTGCCTGAGCTCACTGCTTCACTTACCTTCATAATCAACTGTGAGAATGAGACCTACCTCTTGAGGGCCATGCAACCTGCTCCCTTATATAGCTGTCTCTTCTGTGACTATAAAGAACAATGAACTGAGATTGGATATTTAACTAGCTAGATAACTGAAAGGATTAATCCCGCGTTACTTGTTTATTCTTGTTTGGGTCTGAACTCAAGCTTGGATGTGCCAACAGAGCTCTTCCACTGACACCCACAGGCTTTGCCTTTCTTTCCACCACAGTCACCATTAAAACAAAAGATCAATGCTTATAAACCTTCTTTGTTTGCCGTTGTCGCTTTAGATGCAGATTTCCCCATGTAAGAAGAGGAAATGCCAAAAGTGTCACAGTAAATGCACTTACCAGGGTCTGATATATGTTTGGGGCTTGGGTTTTTTGGTTTGTTTGTTTTCTTCTTTGCCAAGCAGCACAGAGATTTCACATCTACTTCTTCAGGACAAAGCTTATGTATTTTAAAAAAAAAAACCACAAAAAACGGACTGAGAAGATTTCGTAAAAAGAGATTATCTGACAATAAAGCAGAAGTTAAGTGACACCAAACTCTCCTAGTTTCACATGCACGCACAGAATCCCATCTGCTTGGTCCCGATAACTCATTTGCACGGGGCACAACGAATGGCTCGTTTTTGAGCAGTAAGAATCAGCTGCAGCACACGTGCCTCTTGCTCTCTAATTCTTTATTGTTATTCCATGAACTCCAGTGGCCCCAAGCAGCAGGAGACAGGGACACATGTAACAGCTCTCACCCTCTGGCCCAGATACCAACCCCTTTCTTTCTTTTCTTTTCTTTCTTTTTTTTTTTTTTTTTTTTTTTTGTTAGGCTGCAAACCCTGTCCAGGACTCTCATTCACTACCTCAGAGTTGTTCTGAGTACTTGCATGGAGCTTGTTTTCTGTCCCTTTTAGCAACGCCCCTCCTCAGGAGGATAAAACCTTCAGAGGCCATCCAGGCTTTCAATGAATAAACCTCTAGCAAAGCTCCATCAGAAAGAAAGGAAAAAAAAAAAAAAAGTCTGGCAAATCCATCTTTGTATCAGAGATGCAGGAACAGGGAGCCAAGCAGGCATTTTTTCCCAAGTCAGAAGGAGGTGCTGCCCACACTTGGCTTATCTGGGCAATGATTTGCATATATAACTCTCCATGAAGAAGAGGTATCCGCTCTCTTTGACCTTAGTAAATCAAAAGCAGACAGGTCACAACTTTAACTTATTTCTTTGGATACGAATCCACCAACATACAGAATTGTATAAAACACATGCATAATACATAACACAGATCTGGTGCAGACCATCTGACTTGTTTTAACCCCCTGGTTCTGTATTTTAGTGGTACTGAATTTAGACCTGTCATTTCAGTTTCTTTTCGTGTCTTTTCAATGTATTTGGCCAGAGTTTGTTCTCTGCATTTCCAAAGAGGTCAGTAAGTAACTCAGTGTTTACACAGATGTTTTACAGAGTAGAATCTGTCATTAATATTTAAATTGAATATGTGTGTCTGCTGCAGTGTGTATATATTTATAGCTGGATAGGTATAGGTATACAGAGGTATATAGATGTGCATATATCTATATACACATACATATACATGTAAGATTTGAAGTTGTCAGGAAGATAACCTTCTCCCTATACATTATGATTACTATTATTTACTATAAATCATCATAAGGTGATATGATGCTGTTTCTGTTCAAATGAATAGGTGTAAATATCCTTAAGCAGCTCCAGACTTCTGAGTCAGCAGGGAAGAGAGCTGAGTTTAAGTGTCAGCATGAGGAGTCTGCCTTCTTGTCTGTCTGAAGTGCAGCCTTGCACCAAGCAGATTTCAACTTTTTTTTCAAATTATTTTTACCCCCTTTGTTAAATGTGAAAACAGTTCCACCTGGAGCACAGCTTAATCCAGCACTGATCAGCAGTAGGACTACTCTTCAGAAGAGGCTTTCTGCAGCAGGAGTGCCTTGAAGATGAAGGATCAATGGTCTGACTGACCACATCATACCCTGCCTTTGCAATATGACTGCCTTGGAAAGCCTTAAAGAAAAAAACCTGTATTTCTTTAACACAAATTGTTCAGGTTTAGCCCCTTAATTTTGGGCTGATCCTGGAATTTCCAGTCCTCAGTTGCAGATATTTCAGAAAACTTGTATCAAAAATGTGAGAGGCAGTCACCCCATATCCCTGTGAAATGTAACTACCTCTAAACTTACCAGTTAAAATAAGTGGTCAAAATGAAATATTTGAGCCCCAGATTTTTTCACAGAAATGATGTTCTGAAGAGATACACATCAGGCCATGTCTATGATAGTAGATAATTGAGGATCTTTTAGCGGACATGGCTGAATTGTATTAATGTAAACTGCTCTTACCCCTCTCCCTCTCACGCTGCCTCCTTCTCTCCTTAAAAAGACCCCACAGGAGGACATTATACATCTTGACTATATAGCCCCTGGCCCGTGCAATCCTACAATGACCTGTATCAAGAAAGTCCTTAAAGGTGAATCACATCTCATGCTTCGAAGGGAAGTGCACTGCTAACAAACCTCTTGCAGCTGCCAATTAAATCAGTAGCCAATACATGAACTGTATTTTTTTAAAAAGTTGTGCTACAGTAAGTGCTTCCTCCTTCAAACAGCAAGGAAAAGGTCTGTTCTCACTTTTATCTTGCTAACTCAGGAGTGCAGAGGGAAAAAAAGGTTTGACCCTGGGGTTAGAACATTTTCAGCATGAAGGTCTTAGCTCCAGTCCTTGCTCCCAGCATTGTTTCTCCGTTACATGAAATAACTGTTTAACGCAAAATAAAGAGTCCTTTGAACAGAGACTGGGGCCCACACCCACCTCATGTGAGCACTAACTGCTAAACCCATGAGTCACGTTGCATCTTGCTCTTGCTCTCTCCTTCTCAGAGAACAGTTCGTACTTCTCTGCATGGAAGCCTGCAGTTTGTTATTTCTATCCTTCAGCACTAGCATGAAGCTTTAACAAACCTAGTACGGGTGGATGATGCTGAATTGATTGCTGAACTAAAACTGATGGTTGCCTAGGTGCACATGGCCTCATGACCTAATTCTACTTGTGATTTGCAAGCAGGATGTACTCCGAGCTACTAATATATGTACTGTCTGCTTGGAGAAAGATTAATTTCCCTAAGCTGAAACCAACCGGGAGAAAAACTGTGTAAGAGAGAAATGTAACCTCCCCCAGAAAGGAATGATCTTCTGGCATCTCTTAATGTTGTTTATTAAACATGCCACAAAATTAAGCATTCTCAAAGTCACAAAATAAAGCTTGTTTGGGTGAAAATAATAACTGAGCCCTGGTTTAAAGGCAAGAGAAGAGTGGCTATCTTTAATATTTAAAGACAAGACACAAGGTAGAATAAATGGAGATCTGGGAAAACTGTAAGCAGGGAGGGCAAACAAGCAGATGAGAAATTGCTTGCCTCACTGTAGTACCTATAGCCAACAGGACTAAAGACAATCACAATTATTGGAACTTATCAAGGACAAAATAAATAACCCAATCAATAAAAACATTTGCTAATGAAGAAGTTGCTAAAACACGGCTGCTACCTATGTAAAGACAGGGAGAGAGCATAACCCTGCAAGTCCGATGTGGCTACAAGAGTCCACGGCATTCCTTCATCTTCAGTGGAATGTTCATTTTTGATCCCCGTGTCAGGGAAAATAGAGCAGAACAGAAGGTGTATAAACAGAGCTAAGGAATAGGCCTCCAAATAAAAAAAAGAGGATAACATTTGGTGTATATGTAAGGGAGGTAAATCAGCTGCTTCTGTTTATATATTTATATTTTACTTTTTATTAAAAAGCTGAACTAAGAATTTCCAATGGATTTTAAAGGCAAAACTGTTTAATTAAAAAAAGAAGGTGCTTTATATGTAATTAATCCATGGTATTTGATATCTCAGTCTATTACTGCAGCAAAATATCTAGTGATATCTTAACATCTGTAGGGATGAGGCCATCCTGTGTCAAATAGAAACTGAAAAAGTATTGAGATTCAGTCTGACTCCACTCACATGAATACTATTTATATCAAGTTGGTATTTATAACAATCCCAACAACCACAATCAATTTTATTCACCAGTAATTAGATTATTGGGATGAATTCTTACTATTTACCTGGATATCACAATCCTATCTTTCTTTTTCATTTTCCCACGTATTTGCCATATTAAAATTGTGCACATCACTTTTTTGATTTTGGTTTTCATGTTTTATTTTTAAAATGCCACTTATATGTTGTTCATTATGAAATAATCTCTGCAAAGTGCCATGTGATGGTGTTCAAGCTAGACCTTCTGTGGCATCCCCTTCATTAAAGGCCTTTACAAACAAGTTAGAGGATCGTATCTGAGAAACAACATAGGTAAAGCTGATCCTGCCCTAGGGGTGGGGCATGGAAGAGGTGACCTTTTGAGGTCCCTTCCAGCCTTACAAGTCTATGTTTCATTATTCTGATACAGCAAATTGCCATGCCCCATTAAAATGAATACACTGATAAAACACACGTTTATGGAGGTCCCAGGAGAGCTCATTAGACTGAGGTGAGATTGTGTTTTAACCCTCTTTTTTTTCCATGTAGAAACCAACCAAAATGTAACATGTAACCAAGAGACAGAAACACACAGATAAACAAATATCCCATACCTACTGGAATTAAGTGACCTTAAAAGTGCCCACTTTGGGATCTCCTTCTGAAACATCTTCTTCTGGCTCCAGTTACAGTCTGGCCATTGGAGAAGATGAACCTGATGTGACTGAGTAATACCCAAGTTTCTAACTAAGATTAGAGTTTTGCTTCTACAGTTTAGAGTTCATTCTTTATTTCTGTAGGATCCAATTCCAAAAACCTAAAGTGTGTTTGCAGTCTAAATTACCTGTTAAGCGGCAACTGGGACAAGCCAGGCTATCATATTCTGAGCAGTTAGTAAGCCTAGAAGGACTGTGCAAGGTAATAGCAGAGGTGATCTTTGAGCACCCACAACGAAGTGGGTAGAGCTGGGGTTAAGCATGGGGGAAGGAGAATAAGTGGATGAAGGGTGCAAGTCCACCACAAATTGTG
The DNA here is from genome assembly GCA_024336885.1 of Actenoides hombroni. NCBI lineage: Eukaryota > Metazoa > Chordata > Aves > Coraciiformes > Alcedinidae > Actenoides > Actenoides hombroni. The sequence continues at coordinate 22,055,952 of WUAM01000395.1, forward strand.
CAGACTGGGGAAATTAGAATTAGTGAAGCTCTACTATAATTTCACATTTAGAAGGCAAAAGTAGAAATGTTTTATTATACTCACTGTGTGGTTTCAGTCTCAGCTGGAGGCTGAAATGAGCCTCTCAGTGTTAGAGATGACTGAGTTTAGTTACAAGCGCCCTTTGGAGTTTAAAGCCAATCATATTATATAAACTTTTTTCTTTTTTTTTTTTTTTTTTCCTGGACACTGATAAATACTATAGAGAACACATCTCCAGCACTGCTCTATATAGCTAGTAGCTAGATAAAGACATATAGATTAGGGAACATGGGTCAAAATAGAGAAAAGCACCCAGACTGACTGGACATGCACTGAGGAAGGCTCATTGCTGCAGGCAGTCACTGGTAAGAGGTTACGAGGGGAAGAAATATGAATTGATCTTTTCCAGATATGTCAGTTTGCAGCCAAATTTGTAGGGAAAGAACTGTGTCTCATCATGACTGGAAAAGAAAAACTGTATGTGCGTATTTGGGGAAGATAATGAAAAAATACTTAAAAGTTGCTGTCTGCGTTAAGACTTCATACATATGTATGCATATGTGCACATATTTGTTCCATTTCCCAGACCAAGCTCAGATCTACTAGCTTTTACCAGGTATAGGGGATGTTAATTTGATTCAATCTATTCCAGTTAATGGGACTGTTCATGATACTAAGCTTCTCATCAACAAGTTTGTATCTTCCAGAAGCCTCAGGCATGGCTAACCAGTGATAAGATACCTACTTTCCCCCCATATTTTTATACATTCAAATGAATAAATGTTTAAATTACAAAATCCAGAATGACTTTTCCCTTGCGTGCTGTTATTTTTGCAGCCTTCAGTCTTCCTCTTTTTTTGTCCATGATTTTTTCCCAGTGTTCTGTAATTTAAATGGGATATTACAGGTTCACTTGCTTCACTTCTTTTAGTGGTATCTAGCAGGTGATCTATAAGCCTTTGGGAATGAAGGACTAATTCTGGGAGATTTGCTCTTCCAGGTAGGAGAGAAGGTAGCATAGAAGATTTCACCTTCTGCTGGTAGGCTCGCTTTTGCTGTGCAGGAATTGCATGTCTACCATAGAAATTTTAGAAGACCACAGACTTAAACAGAAGTGATGAAATCCTTCTCTTCAGATCCACATTTAGCCATGGACATTGAAGAATTCGTTTGTCTTTGTGGAAACACAACCTGTTAACTAGCTTTATTAACTCTTTATTATGGTCCCCAGATCTGCTATGACATATGAACTTACTTATCTTCCTACCTGGGTAGCTATTGTTTCTCGTGACTTCGAAGTCAAAAAGGAAACATCTCCTTAAGTCATTGGAGGATGAGAGTTAAGAGGCAAAACTGCGGGTGACAGCATGAAGGAATGTCATTCTCTTTTTTTTTATTAAAAGGGAAACTGAGGCATGAAGCACTCATGGCACTTCCTTTACTCAGTAGCTTGGAACCAAAAAAGATTATGGGATTCCTGAGCCAATTACACTTTTTCTCCAGAATATTAACCTAATTCTGCTATCTTGGGTTTTATACCTGAACTACAGGATTACTGAAGTTGCTCAGGTAGAATCTCTACTGAACTATTATTTAACCCACGAGAGAGCATTCTCATTCACCTTGAAGCCATCTGGCATAATTTGACCACCTAATATTATCTTTAGTCACATAATAATAATTTAATAATAATTTTGCACTTTTAGACTGCAAAAGAAACCATGTCCAAGCTGCTTTTTGGGAACTATCCTTGACGTGGGCTAACTTTGGAGTCACTGCTGGGAATTTATTAAGAGAGTATCTGCTCACCTGGGCCAAAATAGCACCAGAACCTATATATATGACCTGGTACTGGCTACTTTACTGCTATAACCATAGGCACACTTACCTGGCAGCATTGCTCTCTCTATATGCTGCCCTTCTCTTGCGGCAGGTTGCACAGAGTCAAACCAGTCTGAAATATAACCAGTCTCCAAAACGAATACCAATGAAAGTTCAAGTCTATCCATGGAATATTCCTTGATATTGCCCCTGTCTTTGTGAATTCTTACACACTCATAGCTAATTGTATTTAAATACCAAGTGAGCGTTGCCAATGGCAATGGCAACTTTAACATATTCTTTCAACCGTGCTTCACCCCTCCCACCTTAGATGCTCCAGCTACTCCACCCCATCCCCAGAGATCAATTCCTTCAATCCCAGAGCTTTTGTTCACTAACCCTTTGACATCACAGGATCAATCTCAGGTACCAAGCCTAAGCAAGCTCTGGCATCCCATCTCATCACAGACTTTCTGTTCCCTGCTCCACACTATCAGACACTTCTTTGCTCAGCAACACTTAGGACACAGTACCCAGATAGTTTCAAACCATGTAGGATATTAAGTTGGAAAAGTATCCAGGCTAAAGAGGCTAAAACTTAACTTTTCTAGCTAAAGACAAAGGTCCAAACAGGAGTTCAGGAGAACCATGATCTTTTAGGCAAGGTGGAGATCTTGTGTCTGCAATGGCTGGACCCAAACACCAGAATCATTTATTTTCCTGGGATAAAGGAGTCTCAATACCTGAAGCTCAGCTCATTTTTACTGTGCCTTGATTCCCTGTCCCATGACCTGAGATCTGGATAGAATGCCAGGTCTCAGTTACCAGAGCCAGAGCCCTCTGAGCATCTTTGACTTCAATCTTTGATTAAAAATTTACTTCCCCCATGGCAATGTTCTTGTGAAAGATGCACCCAGTACTTGGTGGGAAGGAATGAAGGACATGATGGGGAAAACTTGGGTGAAAGGAGTCATATCCATTATTAATTTCTCAGTCACAAAAATCTCCTACTAATTATCTGCTACTCATTTTAGTACACTAGAGAGGACAACTGTACTTTTGGGAAGCAATCCTAGCTGCTTGAAGAGATAGTGACCTGAAATTCTCATCTATGTTACTAATCCTGAATAAGGATCATTTCTTCCAGTACCAACTACAAGATCAGGACCAAAATTAAAGAAAGTGCATAGCAAAAATGAGAAATCAAAAATAAGAGCTAAAGTGTGTGAGACAGAAGGGAATCACATTTAGATGATATGTGAATTGAAATAAGATGGTATTTGAGAAGAAAGAAGGACAAAGTGCTATCACAAGTAGAGAAACTCAGAGAAAGAAAAACAAGTCAAAGCGAGAATGGGGAGAAACTGAAGTGGGAAAAATCAGAAAGCTTTTCTCTGTTTTCCAATTAGCTTCTTTTATTTTGACAGAGAGACTTCTGATTTCCATTGGTGTAAAGTCATGGAAGAACAAAGCCTGGGAGATTCAGTCCATCTCATTGCAAGCACAATTAGATACCTGTTTCATATTTCCACATATTTTCTGTAGTTGTGGACCATTCTAGGCAGAGTTTTTGCCATTTATAAAGTACAATTAGAAATATGTCATTTGAATAATAGAGAACCAAACTTACCTTTTAAGCATCTCCCATCATTTTAGAACAAGAATTTACAGGCATTGTAATTTCTCTTGATAATATTATTCAGAACCTATTTTTGTTTTCTTATCAAAGCTATTTAAAATCATGAACTTCACTGTGTGATAATTTACTTCATAACACTTTTATTTCTCCTTTAAGCTTTTTATTATTAATGAAAATGCATTTTTTATAGCACAGAATACTGATACCGTTACTTATAAAGAGAGTAGGAAAGTGTCATTTGATCATCTAATGACCTCTGGTGGATGAATCTAATTGACTCACAAACACATAACATTTCACACTGGTTTTAACTTGTATTGATTGCATTACTAACAGGCTGTGCACAGAGAGCTTCTCCATGCTGTTGGAATATTCAGACTTCACAAATAATCCAATCCAATTCTAAACCAGGAAGAAAAGTCACATGTCTCAAAATGTCTCAGGAGCTGAAACCAATACAAAATCTCTAATAATAAACTCATCAGGTCTAACTTTGCCCCATTTTCTTCTCATGATCCCAAAAGTTCTTTCTCTAGTGGATTTGGTACAAAGCACACAAGACAGACACCTGGCCTATGTGATTGAACCTCTTTTCCTCCTCTACCTCTATTTTTATACTACACATTAAGAATCTCATTACCCATCCACCCTCCCCTCCTAGAAACATTTTAAATACCTCATTTCAAAATAGATTGAGTTGAATTTCAAAATAGATTGAGTTGAATTTCACTCCAATGAAAGTACACTTTCCCCACAAACTTTAGTTGCTCTCTGGTTCCCCTGGAAGGCAAGAACTTAGAAAGCAAAGGGAAGGGTAGCTCAGTAATGTTAAAACTTGATGTGAAATGCTTTTAGAAGGTGAGATACATGGATGAACAGTGAAATAGTTAAATGAGCAAGTCTTAGCCTGCAGATCGGCATGCAGGATAAGACCCTGTTTATGAGAAGTGCATTTGAATCGAGATTTTAGAAACTAAACATTTGTGAGCATTAATGTTCTGCTAAGGGGGTGTCTTCACAGGCCTTTTCTATCTCTGATCTGAGGGGACACACATGATGTGTCCATGTTGTCCATTAAAATGGTGTAAGTCTAGAGAAAAGACAATATGGATTTACACCAGTGTAATGGGGATCACAGTCTGGCCCATGGTTCTGTGGTTACTTACATGTGGACACGAGAGAGAACAGGTTAGTGATGTGTATTTGCTATCGAATAATGAGGAAACCTATGAAAGTTATCCTTGCAAAACTATACCACAGAACATGTGAGCACCTATCACTGCTCAACAGGAAATGAATGAAAAAGATAGTAAAGCAAGAAGAAATACTTTCCAGTTGCACTTGTTTTGCTAAATATTTGAGGAGGTTGTAGAAGCATTTTGATCCTCTCAGATATTCCTAAGTATTCCTAAAATGTAGTGCTATAAAGACTAAACAATAAATGAAAGAGAAAACCAAAAAGCAAAGCTGTGGTCCTGCTTTGCATTTATAGTGAGATTCCTTTATTTCATTCAGTCCGCATGAGAATTCCTTGAAAAGGCTGTAAAAATACATCACCAGCTTCGAGGTGTTTTTAACTGTGAAAGTATATAAAATGAGACGGCACCCAGCTTCTGCAGTAATCATATTTCATTAATCTTTTGTCCCTTCCATGCTTTGTTACCTGGTTGTTGGTTATGTTTACAAGGGGTATTTCTAAGGTGCAAATGCTGATAGATATTTACGTTTGCTGCTGGTGTTGTAACCTAGAGGACAACAGCACAGATGGGCCTGAACAGCTTCTGTACTTTCTAAAGAGGTTCTTTGCTTAATGCAGAGATCTTTTTGTCAAAGACTTCAGACAGGGCAATAGCCCAAACCCCTGTAGAATAACCTTCAGGGTGAGGGCCTGTTCTTTGGGTATGATGTTGAAGGTCTCAGATGCAATTTCCACCTCTCTTTAATCCCCAGTGTAAACCTTGAGTTATCAGACTGAACTGCAAAGGCGATGGAGGTTTTTATTCCGCCTGTGCTTCCTCTCCCCCTATAATCTGTATCTGTTAGCCGTTCTACAAACCAAGATCCATTCTAGCTCTGTCTGTCTCAAAATAGACGGACATCCTGCGCAGAGCAAATCTTTCCCTCATCTAAATTACTTGTCTCTCCCTTGCCTCTGTTACTTGTTTTCATTCCCGCATGCAATCCTGGCACCAACATAAGAGTCTCTTGGACAGAAAACAAAATGCTTTAACAATTCCACCAGCCTAGAAGCCTTGCTGGGGAGGAAATGGGAAACCTCTTCCCCTTCACTCTTGCTACCAGCAGCTGAATCAATGGAGGTCATTATATTCCTTGCCCAAGAAGTCAAGGGGTCAAGAAAGAGCAGCTTTGTTGAGGATTGCTCCAGCCTGATATTACGGATTTGAACAATGAAAACAGAGCCAAATTGTGAGAACCCATGTGAGATTATTTAAGGCAAGATAAAGTCATTTTAATCATTGCTATTGCAAGTGGGCTTTGGATCGTGAAGGGCACCCCTCTAGTTAGATCTCTGGACAGGATTATTGCACTGAGTGAGGAAGGAGGAGGGAGCAGAAGCCACACTAAGACAAGGCTGCCAGAGCTCTGGGTGGTGAAAATTCACCCCCAGGGGTGTAGATGGATCACCAGTGACAACATTTGAGTCCTCCAAAAGCCCCTTGTATCAAAGGGCAAGATTCATGAGAAAGAGGGACTTTGCTGACTCCAGGGAGCTTCTAACTTGTTCTGGGAAATGCTGAACCCTTAGGCCAGGGCAGTGACTCCTGGGGCATTAGGAGAGGAAGCTGAAGTTCCCTTCCCTTCCCTTCCCTTCCCCCCCCCCCCCCCCCCCCCCCCTGCTCCCGCCCCCCGCCCCGCCCGCCACCGCCCCCCCATCCCTCGCGCCCGCCTCGCCTCCCCCCACCTTCCGCC
>WUAM01000395.1:22065053-22120097 GCA_024336885.1 Actenoides hombroni
GAGATTTTTTTTTTGTTTTTTTTTTTTCTTTTTTTTTTTCCACTGCTTTCCTTCAGCTATTGGAAAACTCTGATCAAGCTGTAGGCAGGATAAGTTTTGGTGTGCATTTGTGGGATATAGAGGGGAGACTTTTTTAAGGAGATCAAACATTTCATGCCCATTAACTCCAGGTTTATCACAGCAAAATGAATCTTTGCATAATGATGTTATACCATTCAGAAACCTTAAACCTGAACTGTATTTAGGAAAAAATGGTCAATCCAGGAAATAAATTCTTTAATTTGAGCATGGCTGTGTCTATCCTACTGGTGTGTGGTTGGTGTGTCTTGCTTAGGCATAGTATGTGTGTAAGGATGTGTATAGGGTACTGTTGTCGCTGTGCTTTTTTATGCTGTGGTTGCGTCTCCAATGTGTCATCTACAAGTGAGCTTTAACCTGTATATCTTTTGGAAAGAGTACATCTATTCACAGAGAGGGACACTGGAACATGCAAAATCCCAAGGAAGAAAAGTTGGTGATGATGATGGCTCCGCTTGATGACAACCAAGTTATTTAGTTGATCCAAACCACTTCAAGGCTTGATCCAACACAAAGCAGCTTTGGCCCTTGCTTTCAGCAGAACCTAGGTTAAGTGCCACACCAAAATCTTCTCATTTCAGCTAGCTTTTCCCATAGTGCTGGGTCACTTCAGAACTTCCCTCCTTTGCAGAAAATTCTCCTAATTTGAGATCACTTGTACTCAAAATGTTAATCATCAGTAGTTCTTGTCAGAGCCATATGATTCCTGTCAGGTTTTCAGGCAGAAAAAAAGCCAAGTGCTTTGATAACAGGGGAGTATTTTGTATGTTTTATCCGGATTTCATCTGTCTCAGATAATCAGATTCTCAGGATGTTTATTTTGTTTTCACACAACAGTTCGTTTGTCCAGGATTCTAGGTAACATGGAAGCTATTGGCAGGGTAAAAATAGGTTGCAACAGAGATGTGAGCTTTGTCCTTTGTCCTTTCAAAGGGTTAAAATTGTGGAGAGGGTGGGGGTAGAGAGGGAAAGGAAGAGGAAAAATAAAAGGTTAGTGTTTTCTGTCCATTAAAGAGAGTATTCTGCTCTGAAACTGAATTGGTCATGCATTCTTCCTGCGTTTCCTGGCAGAAAGGAGACTGACTGCAGCACCTGCCTTCCCCGAGCACCCGTCCTGATCCCTTGCTGCCCTCGCCCCGCTGGATCTGTCACTTATTACCCCACTCCCTTACGGGACCAAAGGATCTTTGAGATGCCGATTTGCCTTAGTTAGCTCCATATGAAATTCCTCCTGAAGCATAGCTGGAAGTTGTTGGTCTTCCTTTATTTTTCTATGTATTTTTTTCCTCTTTTTTTTTTTTTCCCCCTCAGGACAAAACTGTGCTTGCTCTGAGCGACGGGTCTGGATACCATACAATTTTTATGGGGAGGAATGGACAATGCTCTGTTTTAGTCTTCTTCCTCACATTTTCCCTCCAGCAAATGACATCAAAATTTGTAAAAAGACTTTTTTTCCTTTGCTGAAGAAGTACTTTCAAAGTTTTTAGTTTCTTTCTTTTAAAAAAAATTTCCATTAAAAAGTTCTCTTCGACAGTTTCTGTTTAATGCTTTGGATTACCTGCATTTCATGCTTCTTTCTCAGACTTATCCCCAGTTTTAATTTGTTAGCTCAGTCATTGAATCTGAGCAGGGGAATGTTGACAGAACAACTCAGTTTCTCACACAGGAGAAGACTCTTCCACTAAATACAATATTTCTCCCCTTCAGTCTCAAATTTAAGGAGACATAAAGATAGGTAACACCAAAAAATTCTATCTGATCTATCAACTAAATCTCAGGAAAATCTTTAAAAAGACAAATATTTTCTCCCAAATAGTTTTACAAAGAGCTTAACATTTTGAAATGAGTGTTTCCTTTTCTGTAAATACTGAATTGTTACTATCTGAGAAAGATTTAAAAAAAGGTAGTTTCTCAAATCATTTCTAGAAAAGATTAATTTATTTATGAACCCTTATAGGTTTTTTTAATTCCCTTTCAGTGTCATGCAGAAGCACTTTCTCAGGACTGAATCCACTTCCCAAGCGCCTCTCCAGTGAAAGGTCTATATTCCACAGCCTGAACTCTCCCATAGACCAGCAGGAGAAAGATGAAATTGTTCACCTGGCAATAAGTGTCCCATCCTTCCCATGCGTTTATTCACTCTAGGACAATTACTCTACAGGTGATACAGATTGCATGATAACAGGATTTCAAGAATATGCAAACCAATGTGCCCCATCCTGGTGTGCAGGTACCCTGCATAAAGGGTGGTCTAAAAGTGGGGATAGCTCTGAGTAATGATGCCAGCTCAGACAAAAAAAAAAATTACTACAGCAAAAGTAGGGTAGTCAGACTGTGTCTTGCTTCCCACTCTTACCAAAGATGCTCTCATCCTTTCTTTGCCCCAGTCTATGCTTATCGCAATAAGACAAGATTAATTTATCTCCTGGCAGAGGCAGGTGAGGTTATGCATTTTTATGGACAACTTGTGAAAAAGAGAAATATATGTCATTCCCTATGAAGGATGAAAAACTTTTTGATTTCAATGGTCCTGTAAAATTGAAAGGAAATAAACCAGGAAAAAGGCTCTGACCACATTAGTATTGATGGCACATTTTCTTCTTTTTTACCTTTTTTTAAAAGTAGAAACAAAGGACATATTGAAGTGTAGAAAATCCAAGTGTTTCACTTAAGCTTGTCAGAAATTAAGTTTGCTTTTTTTTATGACTGAAAGTGGCTATAGAAAGTGTAGTAAAATAAGACAATATGGAGGGTGATGAGTCTATATTTCTAATAAAAGATATGTGAAAAGGCAAACTTATCCCATTGTTATACGTGTGACCTATTAGGGCTAGCAAAATATTTTTGACACTGTTGACTGAAAAGAACTGGAGTATTGATGGGTGTCTTACTGGAGGAGGGCTGAAGGATTTCAACTGTTTGTTTTCCAGGAGAAACGGGAAGAGAAAGCTGGCTGCAGGTGGATCCTATTAACCCCATAATAACACATGTCAACAAGCAGTGATTCCAAGACTTTTGAAAAGGTTTATCCAGCACCTCAGCTGCATTTTTCCATTTTGCACTGAATACACATGCTGTAGCTGTATCTCCTGAACAATGGAAGCAGCTCAGGAGAGGTGTTCTCTCAACATGCAGATGCCGCATCCTCTTCTATCACAAAATGGCCAGGGCCATATTGGAGTGAAACAAAATAAAAAGAAATTAAATGATAAATTTAAAATTTCCACTTAATAGGTGACTTAAGAGGAAAATATGCTTGCTTTATCCTCTGGAATATACAAGGATCATCTATGGTCTTTTATCTGCATGTATTTTCTTGGTTGTTTTTTACAATGTAGTAGTGAGTGAGTACACATCACCAACCCCACCAATGTTATTTAATTTTTGTATGCTTGAGGGGCACTTTCTCTGATAAGATCCAGTTGTGTCCATTTTGGCACTGCCAAGCCTTTGGCAATCTGTTTAGATTAATGAAAGGTGCTCCTTGTAACCAAATCCTCTTTCCTGGGGGTAACCCATTCTCCACCTCCAGAACCATCCCCAGGAACACACTGGGGTGAAAGATCGACAGTTCTTAAATCATTTCGTCCTTGCTGCTCAGATTGATATCTATGAACAGATGTTAATTATAAGGAAAGCAAGAGTTGAAATGCAGATGGTATAGAAAATGTCTGCTTAGATTCAATCTGTGTTGTTTTTTGTAACACTCAACACTGTGTTCACAGAAATGCTGGGTCTATAGGAATATGTTGCAAGGTTTTAAACAGAACACCCCTACCCCCTTGTGGCATAATGGCATTTCTGGAATGGAAATAAAACTATATGAAAAATGCTTTCTCTGGTTATCAAAAGCACCTTAATCAGGTGATGAAGCAACTCTGGACAACTGTCCCCTTCCCTGCTTACTCTGAGCTATCTAGGGCTCAGGCCAGCTATTCATGCAGTATCCTACAGTGAGAACTCAGACCTTTGCTAAAGAAATCAAATCACCACCACCAATAGACCAAAGCTGAAGGGCTGCTGTTTTTTTGGCTTATATCCACTTGTTGTTTTCCTTCCTCTTGTGTTTCTTGCCACTGAACCAGCTCAGCTTTTGCTCGTGCATTATGAAGAGAGTTATGGTGCATCATGTTTCCAGGGCATGGCATGTAGTGGATGGTTGGTTCAGGATGAATTCAGATGGGTGATATTTTCACACACAGCAAGGTCACAGTGAGCCATAAAAGTCAATTCAGATTTCAGCACAGATGCCAAATCTGCCCAAATTAGAGTATTCCTTCCTTTATGCAATGGCAGAGTGACTTTATCTCCTTGTAAGTGAAGCAGCACTATTACTCCAGTAATAGTTACATTCATAGGATAAACACTGTGGAGTAAAGATACTATGAAATATGAACAGGTATCTTGAAATCTCATCACAAATTTTCATTCTCAGTTGTTCCTTAACTATATATATTAAATAAAGAAATTCATGGAGGGAATATTTTTTTTTAGTATAAAACCACTAAGATATTTTTCTAGTGTCCACACGAAAAGCTGGGCATGTCCACTCTCAAGACTGAACTTTCAACAGTGACAAATAATTAAGGACACCTTCATGCCTTGTTTCAGATTTTACAGAGGTCAGTTTTAACTCTCAGAGCAATATAAATCCATATTGCATCAGCTACAGAGGAAGTTGTGGATGAATCCTTTGAACTTGAGTAAATGATCACCCAAAACTCTCTACCTCTGAGTGTTCAGATGCTCTTCTACAACACATACTTATCAAAGAATTTGAGGCATGCACTTACTTTTTAAAATTTTATTTATTTTTATTTAAGCACCACCTAATATGTTTGATACTAACCAGAACCTAGGACTAATATCAAATGATGATTAGACACCAGTTTTAGCAGTTTTGGTTCTTTTCCCAATTTTGTGCTGTATGTGTTTGGTGTCCTTCAAAAACTTCCTGTCCAAAAGCATCATGTAAGCTCAGTCATAACTTAAAAGAATACATTTTTTGGCTTTCTTAATTTGCAGATAAAAGATTAAGGACATAATTTTTACAGAGGCTGCCCTACAGGCTCAGAAATTAGAGGCCAAATAAAATGAACTTTGAATGTACTCCTTTATTAAGGATCATGTTTGCTAAACCAATCTCATGTTTTTTGAGGCCTGACTTATATGAATGTTTGAACTTCAAGAGATTGCAGTCTACCTGCCATCCTCAAGGCCTTCTTTCAAGAAGGATGATCTTTGATTTTACATTGCATCTGTTTATATAAGTACCAGCAGCTGCATGTGTGGTACTTTGCCCCAGTACACATGGCTCAGAGAAATGGATTAGAAAAGCAGTTTTGACCTTTTTTTTTTTTTTTTTATGTCCAGGAGTTAAGAATAAATGTAGGTCTCACTGGGAACAGTAATGTCCTTCTGTTCTCAGTGAATAGCATCTGAGCAGCCAAAAGAGGTACCAGAGTCATGTGCTTGCAGCTTAGATACACAATCTTATTTCTTAAATGCTCAGTGAATGGTTAAAAGGAATAGTCTAAAGTCTGGCTATGCTATTCTTTAAATCTTTATAAAGCAGAAGCATGCAAGATAAACAGAAATTCATTATTCATTTTCAGAAAGAGAAAAGGGTTAATTTCAATTTTTTTTTTTTTCTGGATATTGCAAATTATTGCAATAATTTTTTTGGATCTAGTTAACGTGTCCCTGCTTGAAGCATTGCACTGCACTATTAAACAGCTGCTTCAGAGGTGACTGAATGGCATTGATGGATGACTTGATATTTTAATATATTGGGTAAAAATGCTTTCCATTTCTTTTAGTATGAAAGATGAGATGGTAAAGTGGTATATTCTTCTCTGCTGCTTTATTCAGGAAGCTGGTTCAGTGATGAGGGTGTAGGTAAATCAAATATTTCTAACACTGCTTGAGAACATGTCTCCAATTGATTTAAATAACATCTCTAGGGGTAGTTTCTTAAATTAAACTTAATGATCGCATGCATCAGTTAAGATCTATTAGATCCAGAAGACGCGATAACATTTATTAAAATGATGGGTTTCATGCTTGCACTGTTTATAAAGTTTAAACATAATTTTTCCAATTAACCTGCCCCCCTTCTTACCAACACAGAAGCAGTTAATAACAAAGATAATGAGAACTTCCTTTGAAGTAGTCACAGGAATCTTCACATCAGTTATTTTGACAGGAAAATAACACCTCCTGTTCCTCTTCACTCCCCATGTGACCTGTAGCCATGTCGTTTGGGCCTGTGGAGTTGTCATATCTACTGTTTCAACGCTGTTGTGAGGAAAAGCCGTCAGAAGAGTCATGAAAAGATTTCAGACAGCGCTCTTGCCTCCTCGTTTGCTGGGCAGACTACCGCTCCTTCATAAAAATGGCATTATGCTGGTAAAGGACTTAAAAATGTGTTAAATGCGTGTAAGATGCTCATGGCAGGGCCTCACTGTCACTGTAAATTGCTCAAACAGTGTTTGGTGTAATGAATCCAAATCTTAGTCTAGGCTTTAGACTCTTCTGGAGAACAAAAAACAGCATGAGCTGAGATTCTTGGCACTTCTGATAAGTGGCGTGAGAAGTTAAACACCAGAACCCCGACCAAATTACAGCTGCTCATATAAACATCCTTCCACCCTCTGTGAGGTGGGAGAGTTGCCATTTTTATCACTGTCTTGGGTTCTGTATTTTGTAGCCAAGCCTTTGAGAGAAATCCCCCTGGGCTCTCATGTCAGCAGTTCAGTAGCAAACAAGAGCTAGTTTGCAAAAAAAATTAATAATTCTAGAAGGCTTTAAAACCCTTTCTGCGCATAAAACAACTTCTAGTTCACTAGTTTTCAACAACCGAGGCACAGAAGTGAGAAAGGATATATACGGAAAAGCACTGTTCACATAGCAGTATGTATTTGTATATGTATATGCAAGATAGTCAGAATAAATGCTAATGTGGGCTCTAAACCATTAAGCTGGTGGAAGCAGAAGGTATAGGTTTGAGGAGAGATGCAGGAGCAAGCAAAACATGAATGTTGAGGGGGGAAGCAAAGACGCAGAGAGAAAGTTTGAAAAAACAGAAAGAAAGCCTCAAGGTCTGGACAAATGGGCAAACAAGAAGCTGACAAGCAGGGAGCTGAGGATGAGGAGAAAACTGCAGTAGTTCAAGGAAGAAAAGTGTACTGGGCAGGAAAGGCAGCAGCAGTGATAAGGTATTGAGGCAGGAACATGAGTGTAGGAGATGGGGAATGGTAGGAGCAGGTGGGGTTGGGAAATGCCAAGCAAAAGGTGCAGGTGTGGAGAAAGCAGCAAGATCTAAGGAGGAGGAATAGTTCATGAAAGACAAGGAAGAAGGAGGAAGAATTAGCAGCAATGATTCCTCATGCTGGCTGATCACAGTTTCTTCTATCTCCTTCTCTAGAAGGTCCAATTTAGGCCACAGTTGGGTAACAAGCACAGGGAAGGCAGACTTTAGTATTATCCAGCTTATCATATTTATAATCTTTTCAGAAATTAAATTATGAACAGCATTTCAGTGATACCACTAGATACTTTAAAGATGGGACTTGATAAAGTTATAAAAGGCACCACATGATCTGCTTGTCTGTGTTAAAGGGTGACCTAGACTCAGTGATCCAAGCAATCCATCCCAACCCTATGTTCTTTTTATTTACACTTTTTCTGTCCTGACAGACAAAATAGCAGCTTGTGAATACATATAATTTTATCAAAAGGAACTAAATGCTTAAGTCAAAGGAACTAAATGCCTAAGTCAAAGTTGCCCTGGGGCAGTTTTAACTTGAGCAACTAACTTTTGAAGGGCCCAGCTCTTCTCTTGTGGTTGTGGAATTCTTGCTGACATCCTTTGGAGGCCCATGTGTGGACGGATTGCTGAATATGAAGTGGAAATTGGCAGAATGGATCAGAGATGAGAATATAGCCCTCAGCAAATCTCTTTGCATCTTGCTGACCTTGGCAAACTTACAGTTCTTTTTCCCAAGTAAGATAAGATGCTTTTTAACCATCTTCTCCAGTAAATAAGGCTGAAAGATGGGAACATGTCTTCAGAGACTTCTAATCTCTTCATTGCTTGCACATATTTATAGAACAGTTTCATTTAAGACAGCACAGAAAACAAAAAATATAGATTCTATTCTTGGCTCTGGGTGACCTTGGGTAAGATATTTTGTGATGTAAATACTAGAAAGGACAACCAAGGTCAGTGCTCTGCTAGCCCTGCTGCTCATCAACAGGGAAGAAATGGTGGTGAATATGGTCATAGATGGTAGTTTGGACAGCTGTGACACAGGAAGGCTGCAGGATCTGGAGGAAGGCTTGGGAAGGCTGTTACAGAGTCATAACAGTGGACTTCTGGAGAGCAGACTAAGTCAGTGGAAACTGCTATGCAGACTCCCATGAATGTGGCTAGAAAAGGGGGAGGTGCTATAGAGAACTGACATCCTTTCAAAGAGAGCTTACCACAGAGCTCTGTAATAAATGCTCTGTTTGTGCAGAAAGAGCAAGAACTTCACCGGGTCTGCTTGGGTAATCAAGGAACTCCTTGATGAACTAAATCACTGAAAGGGAGCATACACAAAGTGCAAATAAGGAAGAGAAACAAAGGAGGAGCATAAAAGCTTTGCTTGGGTTCTTAGGGATGAAAGAAAAAGACCAAAGCCCAGCTGGCACTAAAACAAAGAATAATAGCAGCAAGAAGGGAATCCACAGGTGTGCCAGTAGCAGAGAGAAGTTCAGGGAAAATGCAAGGCCACTGCTGGATGCAGGAGACAACATAACCGTCAGCAGTGTGGAAAAGGCTGAAGCACACAATGTCTTCTCTGTATCAGTTTTCACAAGCAAAAACTGCTCCAGGTCTCTGTGGGTATTGACATAGCTTCGCAGGGAGATGGACAGTGAGTGAGGAAGAGTGAGGGAGGAGCAGACAAGCTCTACTTAGAGGACCTCGATGTTACCAAATCCACTGGCTCAGATGGGATGCATTTGAGGATACTAAAATTGTTAGCGGATGTGGCTGGATGGCTATTGGAAGAGGTGTTGGTGACTGAAAAGGCTAATGTTTTGCCCTTTCTCATGAAAGGCACAAAGGAGGAGCTGAGGAACTATGAGCCAGTAAGGTCTGTAGTTGCTGAAAAGGTCATAAAATCATCAAATCATTCTGGTTGGAAGAGACTGTCAAGGTCATCAAGTCCTAAATCATTTCCAAATACATAGAGGACAAGAAGGTATTCAGAAGAGTCAACATGGATTTACCAGGGGCAAATATTTGAACACTTGGATTACCTTCTCTAATGAAATGCCAGGTTATATGGAGTAGGAAAGAACAGAGGCATATAACTGGTTCTAGCAAGGCTTTTGTCATATTCTCATGCAGCATCCTCTTTGGGAAGTTGAGGAAACACAGGCTGAACAAACAGACTGTTGAATGGGTGAAAATACAACTGAAACAGCAGGTTCAAAGGGTTAGTAATTGATATCTTAACACACAGCTGTAGGCTGATATGAAGCAAAGTAACCTGAGGGTCAATACTAGAACTTATAATTCTCTCCACAGTTTCCTGGAGAGGTGAAGTGGAGAGGTAGGTGTTGATCTCTTCACCCTGGGATCCAGTGATAGAATGTGGGGGAATGGTTCAAAGCTGTGCCAGAGATGGATGAGACTGGACATTAGGAAGCATTTATTTACTGAGAGAAAATACTGGAACAGACTTCCTAGAGAGGTGGTTGATGCACAAGCCTGTCACAGCTCAAGAGGCATTTGGACATTGCCCTTAACAACATGCTTTAACTTTTGGTCAGCCCTGAACTGGTCAGGCAGTCGAACTAGATGATCATTATAGGTCCCGTCCAAGTGAAATACTCGAGTCTAGCCTAGTCTAGTATAGTTCAGTCTAGTCTATTGATTATTACCATCAGTGACTTGGCCAAAGTGAGCACTCCAGCTAAGACAATGTGCACCCTCAACAAATTTATGGTTGTAAGCTAGACAGGGTGGCTGACACATCAAACGACAGGGCTTTGATTCAGTGGAAACATGAGAAATTTAAGGACTGGAACAAAAGAGATTTTGGAAATGTGTAAACTGATGCACCTTGGGTAGAATAACACCATGGGAACTAACTGTCTGTGTAATGCCTCCAGTTAAAATGATGTGAAGATCACCACGTGGCATTTGAGCTGGCTACATCCTGTGATCATGAATACAGCAAAGCAAGTACTGCTCTCTACGTTGTAGAGGAGTGTCTTCAGCGCAGGAGTGTATCCAGCAGACTGAAAGAACTTACCTCCTTCTGCTTAGAGCTACTGAAGCCACACTGGGAATAATGTGTCCAGTTTGTGGCCCCAGTTCAAAAGGGACACAGAGAAACCAGACAGTATCCAGCAGACAGCTACATCATAAGGGTTTTAGAGCAAGTGACCCACAAGGAGACTTTTGTAGGGGCAAGTGTTGTGTAGAACGGTAAAAAGAAGTCTAAGTGGCAATCTAATAACCCATAATACACATAGCTGCAAACACAACAGACCAAAACATTGCTCAGTTGTCTACAGATACTACAGTCAGGGACATTGGATTGCAGCTTGGAAGATTCAGACTGGATGTCAGGAAAATATTTTCATTAGAAGGTTGTGCAGCACTGGAACTGGGGCTTGTAGAAGTCATAGAAACTCCATCCTTGGAGGATTTCAAGACTTCAGCAGACAAAACTTTGTCTGAACTTGGTCTAATGTTTGCAATAATCTCCTTCAAGTGAGAGGTTGGACCACCAGACATCCTTTCCAGTCATCTCCTCTATACTTCTAGGATCTCTCTGTGCCACAATTTCCTTCTCGCTAAAATGGTGATAAAGATGCTGAACTTCTTTGGAAAAGAGTTCAATAGCTACTAATGGGAAAAGACAAGTAAGTAGAAGACATTAATATTAAAACAACCAGCTACATGTATTAATACACCTAAATTCACCTTTTAATTCAATATATACCCATATATTTTCCACCATAAACCGTATTTTTTATGAGACAGTTTCTAGCTAAAGCTCTGACATTTAAAATTTAAGGCCAGGAGACATGGTATTTTGGCAATTTTGGCAATTTCAACCTGAGCAAATATTAAATAGGAAATTTATACAAAATTCCAAAATAAGCAATTTAAAGAAGTCAATCCTAGATTTCCTTTACAGTCAGTGAAGAAAGGGATTCTGCTAGGGTGTGATTCGTCTGACCTATTTTAGGCACCTACTCTAAACTGAGATGAATCACTTTTACCAGTGCCAATTGCTTTACAATGACTATAAAAGGAATCAAGGGTGACTAGCTCCTTTAGAGAAGTCTGCATTTAGCTGCATACATCCAACCCAAACAGCAACATTCTAAGTTATTAATAATATTTATTTTCATTTAGGCTATTATATACTGCAAAGTATTTTTGAGTTTTATGAGATATGATTCCCAACATTTGCATTGTGAGCCTCTGAAAACAGGACATTGTGAGGTTCCAAAAACATTAAATCATGAGATCACTGAGATGTGGGGATGCCTCAAGTAACCACCATCTACCATCCCCACCATACAGTGAAGGGAAACAGGAATAATAGGACAGCCATGCTGACCTTACTACGAGCAAAGGGTTGAATCAGTTCACTTGAAGAGGTCCTTTCCAATCTAGATTGTTCATTATTCCCTGACTCTGTGATTAGCCTTCATGAATTTGTTTTAATTTGGTTTGGTTGTGGTTTTTTTAGATAAATTATTTATACTTCAAGCTTCCACATTATCTCAGTGCAATGACTTACGCAATGTGATTAGGATTTATGAAAAGCAAACCAAAAAACACAAAACAAGCAAACAAAAGAAGTGAAAACATCCGTTTATTTTATATCTACTGACATCATTTCACTGGACTCCTGCTCTCTGAGCTCTCTACTGCACCATGTCAAAAATGAGGTGGATTATACATTACATATTAATACATTGATTGTTGCAAGGAAAGTTAATTGGGAATAGTTGTCTTAACCAAGAAAAATGTTTACCTTTTTGAACTTTCCTTGCACTGCATTCACAGAAAAGGACAAAATCTCAACAACAGCAAGAACAATAACAACAACAACAAAATAAGAAAAAAATAATTCCCCCAAACTGGTTTGGATCAGTCGGAGTATTTTACTTCAGTTACACATATTTTTATGGAATGCACGACTGTTTTCATGGATATTTCCAAATGAAACCTCGAACTTTGCTTTAAAGAGCTTTTTAACAGGAAGAACTGGCAATCAGAAACTAGAATCAACAATTTTTGGAAATGCAAACTTTGTTGAAAACAAAATGTTCTTATGTTAAGGAAATTGTGTTAGATAATGAGAGAGAGACTGTCCAGAAATTGCCAGTCAGCTCTAGTTGTTAGGTATAAAAAAAAATCCAGCACATGTCAATAACAGACTACTCCATATTGTCTTCATTTCAAAATCGATTAAAAAAAACCCAACACTAAAAAAAAATATACATATATATATACACAATACAATTGCCATATACAATAACAAAAATGAAGCTCTTATTACGTTGAGAAAAGTCTTCTGGAGAAGCAGAGAGTGGCTGAGCAGGGAGCTGTGCAGCAGCCAGCTACCGAGAAACCAAATTAGCTCTAATTATATTATGGCTTGCTGTTGTGCGAGCAGTGTGACTTCACCAAAGGAACGAGGCAGCGGTGTCACTAGGTGGCACAGTTCTGACACATTTACAGATCATTACCCAGCGCTAATGTCACTTTGCAGGGCGCAGGGCTGAGGGAACAAGGGGGTCTCTGAACATCACTCAGCGATGTGTGATCTGTGAGTGGAAACTGCTTATCGGCTCCCGACGGGTACAAGATCCAAGCTGAGCTCTGTCAGCCGGGCTTGAAATTAACAGCAAGAAGTTGAGTGTTTCACAGAAATGGTGTTTAGATCTAAATGCAGCTGGGGGATAAAGGGGGACAGGGGTGTAGGATTCAGTAGATGCTTGCTGATGTTGTAAGCCCTCAGTGATCAGCTCGGATGAGGTGGCCTGTTGGACCATTATGGCTCAGAAGTGTTGATTTCTTTAGGCGGCAATAGGGATGAACTTCTTCCATCCTTCTTTGACTTGCAAACCCATTTGTGAAAGTCAACTTTTACACCTCAATCATATGGTAACAACCAGGGAAGTGTGAGCTCCCGGTCCCGGCTCCATCACATACCCACCTCGTTAGTGTTACCACATCACCCATACTCCGTTGCTGGATATGAAACAGAAGGATGGGAGGTAGCCACTTCTGAAGGCTCCACTGCAGCTTCAAATTTCCTGACAGCCCTGCTTGAAAAATGGCCTAAACGCCATTCCAGTCACTCCATTATTTACACCCATGCACATCGAGCTTGCAGCAACAGAATATTTTTTGCCTTCCTCCCCACATTTTCTTTGTTTGCTTGTCATCCTTCCATACAGAATTGAGGCTCAAGAGCCTTAATTTTTTCACTTTTACAGCTTAAACACAGCACATCCATTACCACAACAAAATAGTTTGGTTTTTTTTAAGTTCAATAAGGGACAGATAATAGTAACAGAATGCTAACTTGGCTTCCAGACACCACACCTGATTTTATCAATCTGTAGGTCACTCTTTATGTAAAGAGGTTTCTCAAGATTTTATCAAAGCCTGATGAATGATTAATGGGAGGAATATGGATATAAGACTTCTGAATTATAAATGGCTATAAGCACACTAATAGAGGATATTGGAGAGGATGGAATGCCCATTATTTACCCACTGGGCATGGCAAAAATTGGTTCATCTTTAACAAAGGTGATCTATTAATTAGCAGTGACCCTTTACAAAGAATGTATCTTTGACCTGAAGGTATTTCTATGGAAATTCTGTGCAGTTACCTTCTAGAACCCTCTCACAAAACTAGGGGTTATTTCTCCCAAGTACTGACACAGCTGTGGATAGCAATTTTTATATCCAGCAGCAAGAAAACCATTGTAGTACTTTGGCTCTCAGCCAAGTCTGCCAGCAACTACTGGAACTTTTTGTTGTTGTTGTTTTTAAAAGCTATATTTTTCTTAAATAACTTTCCAGGAGATGACTGGTAGATTTTAAGGGGCTGATGGCTCCAAGCTGCCAACTTTCTTTAAAAGTTCTTTAATAAGTAGTGCTTTGCCCAGGGCTGTTATCCAATTAACAGGAATTTATACTGAAGATTTTCTATGTAATGACGATGCTCGCAGCCATTACATGATATTGAACCTACAACCTCTAGACCTAAGGGTATATATGGATAAAACTTCAAGTTTTTATTCCAAAGGGATGAACAAGAATGCCCAATTTAGGGCTGTATATTCTCCATACATTCAGTAGAGTTGGTCAAATACCTCCAAATGGCAATCCAGAAAGATCATACACTTAGTGTGGGAGATGCTAACAGCAGGTGAAGACATGTCCTTCTCTTGAGTGTAGAGGACAGTTCAGGGATGCATTCTAGATATCATCAATCTTTCTGGCCCAGGAACTTTGTCCTAAGGTAGAGACATTAATGAGCAAAGCTTGAGTTTGTCCTTTGGTAAGAAGACTACCCTGGGTAACTTCCAAACCATATCTCCTGTGAACATGCTGTAATCTGCAGGATCTTGAATAGTCTTTCTAGAGAATATGGATCATTCCACCTATGGAAACTGGACCAAAATATAGCCAAAACACAGTGCATCATGGATGTTCATCTGTCTAGGGTTGATCTTGTTATGGACAGATCTGTGCATATCATCTGTGGAGAAGTGTAATACTTCTGGGGTATGGTCATCTGATGAAGAAAGGGTCCCCTGAAGAAGAAAGAACTGAACGTGAGAAGTAGTCACTTCTTTACAGAGGCAGTCTATACAAATAGCTCAAATGCAGATGTCTTCTCTGAAGTTAGATGCGATGACATTTACGCAGAAACACAGTTAGATGTGGTGATGCTCATACAAGTTGTTAGATAGTCCTGAAACTGAAAATAATTTGTGGGGCAGAACTAAAGGATTGTCTCTACCAGCTGAATGCTCTAACTATGGCCTTAGAGTCTGGTGTTAATTGTGGGTGCCAGTAATAAATCAATCAAGTGGCCTTAAGCTACTACACAGGTTTATTTCTCTAGTGTCTCTGCTTCAGGGTTTGAGAGTGAATGGGGAATACCTGGGTACTTTTTTAGCTCTGAGAGACGCATAACTACATGAGAAAATCAAGTCTCAGGAATCAAGCTTGGAAATGAAAATCTCAAAATTAACCCCCATCCAAAATCTCAGGAAGATTTTTAAATGAGGTTTCACTATTATGATTTAAATGTGTGCTATATATACATGACATATGCCACATAACACATGCATGTGTGTGCTTGCCCGCATATGTGCAGGTAAGCGTCTGTATATGTTAGATACATAACATTAATTTCTATAAATATACATAAATATATACATAAATTTGAGGTCAGAGCCGTCTTTTTCATTTATGCTGATACAGCTCCAAGCACAACTGGATTTCAGGCCATTAGTGCCTACATGTGATTACAGTACAAATATTAGATACTAGTAATGACTGAGTCTTTCAGAGAGCTGAACAGTGCTAATATCAGAACCTGCTTTTATTTAAACATTGAAAGTAATTTTTGTTTTTATCCTTCACACACACACAAGGATTTGTTTTAATTCAGCTTTCTCTTGTCACTAGCTGCCTCTTCACATTCTTCCCTACCTGCCTTTGAGTTGGTATTTTCCCCCCCTCCTCTCTTAATCAAAATTAGAAAGAGATTGTGTGTGTCTGTTAAAAAAAATAGGGGATTGGCTAAAAATAGTTCCCCAAGCCAGGATATATTACAGCAAACTGCTTTTGCCTCTGGATGTTAGTGGAGTTTCCTTTGTTGTCTTCTTTGATTGTTTCATTTATATGGCAGGTTAGACAACAGCAGACTCCTGTTATTGCCTTTTCTCAGTGGTGAATTTTTATTTATTTATTTATTTATTTTTAAGGCTTGGAGCCCCTGAGGACAGTCACTCCCTAACCACAGCTGGTGACAGGAGGAGGGTTTTTGTGTGTTCGATACTTAGAGCTGAGAGCTGAGTGGTGAGAAGATTAACAGCAACGCTATTAAGTGGGATACACTGTCTCCATTTTTAAATTGCCTAGGCCTTTAATAAAAGAAGGAGAGAGAGGGAAAGGGAGACAGAGAGAAGTCTTAACAGTATAACATCTTCTGTATGTTCGCAATCCATTTTGCCAGATGCTAAATTACTTTCTTTCCCTTCCCCCCTCCGTGCACCCACCCCACTTTCCCTGGGTCTGGTGTCTAATGCTGCGTCTCATTGCTCAGAAAGGAGTCCTTGAATCAAATTGCTGAGGCCCTGTGTTAAAAAGGAAGATTAGTGACCAAGACTGCTGCAACAGAGCATGCCTCCGTGAATCCAAATTTCTCAGTCCCTGGGCTGTTTTAGAAAGTTGGTTTGGTTTGTTGGGTTTTTTTGGTTTGGTTTGTTTTTCCCAGGAAACTTAGTGTCATTAGCTGCTTTCTGGCCTTCCATTAGTCTTCTGGCTAATACTGTCAGAGCAGGAAATGAGGATGAGCAGATCTCTAAGACAGAAAGGAAGAATTTGAGAGACGAAACTTTTTCAGGGCAGTCAAATACATTACTGAGGAATATATATAGGAAGCTGGCTCGCTGGATTGAAGTTAGAATATAGAAAAGACTGAAAATGGTGACTTCTCTCTTGCTCTGCAAGTGGTGATCTGTGGCCCTGAACACTGGACTTTTTAAAATCCAACCTTTGCCTTTATGCATATACTGTTCTGACAGTGTTATGAACTGTTTCTGAGTTGGTCAGATGCCTGAAAAAGAGAAATGTTAAGGAAATTTTGGAAAAGAGGAACTGTTTCCCTGCTCTGCCACAGGCTGTGTGAGTGACCTTAGAGGTTCCATAGCATGAGATGCCCAACTCCCACTTTGTTACAGGGCTTTTCTGGTTTTTAAATACTAAAGTTACATGGAGAATCTTCTGGCTACATTCATACTAAACAGTTCCTTATCGTGCTCCTGTACACTAGCCCTTGTTCAGTTATATTGATAAATTGTCATGCTTTCTCCAGCTAGCTGTGACCCCAGAAATGCTCAGGTACAGCTTGTGGGTTATCACAAACCTGAAACCATTCCCAGAAGGCAGTCTGATGGTGGTCATCTTCCATCACTTCAAGCTTTCTAAATCTATGTTACTGCCTAAGGAATTAAAGCTTTTATGATGAGGATCCTTATAAGTGCATAGGTAAAGGTAGCAATTGACACTCAGATGTCCACAGCAAGACCTTAGGAATGATAATTTGCCTGGCACAGACTGTCAAGCACATCCAGAAAGCAACTTCTAGGTGAGAGGAAAAACTCAGGTCACATCTAATGCTCGCTGTTCCTTCTCTGTGTGGCCATGCTGCATTAGAAGCAAGAACCAAGCTGTCTGTTAGACTAATGACAGCAATGCATTAAGCAATTTAGCTCATATTTTCCATCTAATACTAATACTGTCCAGATTTGGATGTCTTGCTTTACTGTCCATCACTACAGTTCAATTTTTAAAGTCCTACATAAGCTCTCTTAAGGAAAATAAAAAAAAAAGATTGAGTGCATTTCAGATGCTCAGGTCTGGAATTTCTGTTTCTCTGCGTATTGTCAGTTAGATTTTATTATCAGTTAAGTCTTGACATAGTTACTGACAACAATCTTGAGCATCTGTTTAACCATCTACAGAAAAGAGTTATCAAAACAGGTATAGAATTATTATTCTGTAAGATTTTCAGTGATGGATATTTCATAGCTTCCCCAGGCATTCCTTTCCAGTGTTTCATAGTCCTTACGTTCAGAAAGACTTTGAGTTCATTTCTGGGTGGATGAAGTGGGATCATTGCTTAACCTACACCTCCCTGCAAAATTTTTAATGAACAATTTATTTCCCATGGGATATAGAATAAACCATACTACTTTTTAAAAATTTCAGAGCTATTAAAAAATACTTTCTACATAAAATCTATATTTTCGAGAGGAGCACATGGATTGTTCTTGGTGTTACTCCATTTCAGAATGTTTCCTCCCTGAAAATTCGAATGAAGTGTACATTTATTTTACTTTCCTTACCTTTATTCTTTTACTGACAGTTGGAAAATGGAAAAAGAGACTCCTATACTTATTTATATACCATTTGCCCACATTAAAAAAAACCCCAAACACAAACCAGACAACAAAAAACAACTCATGATTTCTGAAGTGGAAATTTCAAAGGGGGATATTCCAACAGAAATCCATTCCTCTTTTCTTGCTGGCTTTACTACAAACCAATGCACAGTCACACCCCAGCACTGCAAGTACTGACACATATGCCTGGTTTCAAAAAGGATGGAGATCTTGTGTCTTGAAAGGGGTGACTCTCAGGCACACAATACAGCACATTCAAAGACTGATCAGGATCAAAAACCTGAGCCGTTACATCCTGGCATCCCTTTAGGACCAAATTTCATCATCTTAACTTCCATTTACTAAGTGCTTTGCTCAGCAGGAAGCATTACAGGTATTCTAGTCAAGTCTAGTCTCATCAGGATGTATTTGAAAGCCTTCCAGTACTACTTAGTGTAATATGAATAACATCAATCAATTTTTGTTCACTCAACACTCTTCTTCTGGAAGAAGTGTGAGTGTGGGGTGTGTTTTGGTTTGTAATTTTTCAAAAATACTACACACACGTGCACATGCACACACCTACAGGTTTGTGCTACACAACACAAAGCGCAGACCTGTTCTGTTGATTTGAATGGAAGAAAGTGAAGTTCAAGGTGACCTTGGGTGTCTTTGGGAGTTTAGTGCAGAGTTTGAGGGCTGCACCCATAAAGCTCAGCTTCCAATAGATTAAATATATGTAATTTAAGGAAGGGACAAAGGGAAGTTTTTATGTTATAGTAGCTGATGTGGCAGTAGAAGGAATTCAGTCTTAAACCACAACCCACAGCTGTGCTGTACTATTTGTATGCTGTGGGACAGTCACTTCACTGAAAGGAGGGAATAGCAAGGAGCCCCACAGAAGGTCCTGTAAAACACCATCACAGTATCAAGGGTTGTCCTTTTGAAGTATTATCACAAATGGGCTGATTTAGAGATATTTTAGTGAGCTTCATTTCAGCATTTCCTAGCTTGAGTGCCTCATTTTGCAGCCTGTAACAGTGATGTCTTATGCCTCCTATGTATTCTCTTCTGTGAAGAGAGTCTGGTATTCAGTACTAATGTGTCTGTGTCCATTTAGAAGTGAAAGGAAGAGAGAAAACCAGCATTTAATTTTAAAAAGAGGCGTTTTTTCTTGTGAAACTGATCACACAGTTTCTGCAGGAAGAATCAAAAATGTCTCAGTAGCAGCCCAAAGTCTAATGGCAGAGTCTATGTACTGGGGAGACAGCCGTGTCTGAAGGCTCAATTCAGTGAAAGGTTTCAACACATAGAGGAAATTAAAAGGGACCACCTAAATCACTGAGTTTACTCTTGTGAAACTACAGACAGCTACACAGGGAGCATGAGAAGCAAAATGATCCACAAATTGTCCATCCTACTCAACAGATGTAAAGCACTTTAAGCCCGTAAGAAATGGTAACTTTCTAGAGAAAGCAAGCAGAAGACAGGTCATGACTGATAGCTTGCAGTAGCAGCTCACTTCTTAGCTTAGATTTGAAGTGAGATTGATGAGAAGTTCTCCCAGAAGAAGGGACATAAACACATACATACTTTCTCACAGAGATGACCAAGACCTGTGGTCACATTAAGAGCTGGGACCAAACTTCCCTTCAGCATCATCATGCCATGAAGGTTGAAGACATGTAGATGTACAGTCCTACTGAATTTTTCTGGAATTTGGTGTCTGGGATTAAAATTCACACAGATCACTATGGAGTGAACTGCTGATGTTGTGAAAACAGGTGGAAAATATGGGGCCTGCTGGGAATTATCTTGGTGATCTCTTGCATCCCTCAGACAAATATCTAAGTGTGGGTCCTAGTACCCTGTTGTCAGTCTGCAATGGGGAGAAAAGCTCAAATCCCTGTGTGTCACAAGCTGTAGTAGAAAGAAACATGGACACAAGCAAATCACTCCAGCCTAGGACAGTCCTGAAAGAGTGACGTAATGAAGCAGATGCCTAATTGGTGTCTGTATCCCAATAGGAAAGGTGCAGGAGACTCCTTTTCCCAACATAGATGAAAGACTTTCTGACGGATAAAGGAAGAACTCCTCAGGCCTCTGAGGCAATATCTAGGATCCCTCACTCCATACAGTGGATGCACAACCTTTTTGTTCATACCTACAGTTACAATCTGGACCATAATAACACTACAAGAAGTTTACATCTTTAAAACATCGTGTGTCATTAGTGAAAAGAAGATCAACCGCGTAGCTTTAAAAAACAAAGAGAGAGAGGGAAAAGGGTCTTCTGACAAAATCACTTCTCAAAGGACTCAGCAGAATCTGATGAAACCCAGCCTGCTTTAAATGACAAAAGTTGGGGGGGAAGCTATCAGCCAAAAACACACTCCTCACACTGGCAGCCAGGCTCAAGCCTCTTTCCCCATCCTCACTGCAGAGCCTTTGTCCTCTTGCCAGAAGCCTGCCTGCAGGCAACATCCAGCTTTCTAATAAAGCAGCTCCTTTGTCAATGACAGCAATGATTATCTCCTACAGCTGCCCGTGGTGTTGTATTTTGTAACACAATTTGGCCGCCTTTGGCCCCGGTTAGTTCTATTTAACGTACTGCAGGGGGTTCACTGTTTGATCTCTAATTGATATAATTGACTGGGAATAATCAGGGCAGCTTTATAGATTTTTATTGATAGCTAATTTTCCTTCATCCATTGTTTAATTTGATAAGACTATAACCTAATTTATTGCCACTCTGATAGGGATCCATTACCCTTTTGACAAATGCTTCTGGGGCCCACATGTCAGCAACTGATTTGAAAGAGCTGTTAAGCCTACAGAGCCCATCATTAGTTAATGGCAGTTTAGAAAGCTAATGGCATTATAAATTAAGATCAATAAGTACATGGAAATTACAGTTGTTCAGCAAGACACCACTATATTATTAAACAAACATAATCCTGTACCTTTGGTTAATGCACACACGGGGAGCTTCCGAGTGAGTTTCAGAGCTGAATAAAGCCAGGTGATTAGCAAAGCAGACACCCTCTCTCGGTGGCGAAAGTGCAAAACAAATTCCAAAAGGATCTTAAAAAAAAAAAAAAAAAAAAAAAAAAAAAAAAAAAAAAAAAAAAAGAAAGAAGAAGCCAGCACTGCTTTATTTTGCTGTATAAGCAACCCGAGGCCTCAAAACACCCTCACACAAAACAATACCCCTCTCGCTTCCTCAGGTTTTGATCTGCTCCAACAACACTTTCAAATGCATAATAGAAAATCAGCAAAGGAGAGGCTTCTGGATTTATCCCAGGGATAAAGAAAAGCAAACACAGTATCTCCCGATACTTTTACACAGCTTTCTCTTAATTCCTCACAAGGCTTGATTGGCATTGAGTGATGTTTGATCACTTTGGGCCAAAGCAGGCTGATGTGCATGTCGAGTTTTTTCCCAGCAAGGCGCTGTGATCTAATGAATACAGCAAAGAACAGGATGTCAGAAAGCCTGGAGTCAACTTTGGCTTCACCACTGACTGCGCTTAGGGTATTGCACAAGTGTCTGAATCTCCTATACCTTTTTGCAAGCTCACTGTCTCTCAGGTACCTAGACTGAAGGTTAGGCATTTGTGAGCAAGGCTGTCTCATTCTGGGTTTAGTACAAACGAACTTCAACCCCAGACACATCTCTACACCTTGGTGTAATATAAATAACTAGGGCTGAAGAAAACCTGGGGCAGACAGGATAAGATAGGCGAGATAAGACATGACAAGTCTGGCAATAACCAAAGATCTGAGTGACTTACAGAAGATATCTTCCCACTGACCATCTAGGATGTCCATGTCAAATGCATTGCTCACTTAGGTGGGCTACTGAATGCTCTCGTGGACTCTGCCTACAGACTAGAACTGGACAACTGAGGTTGTCACATACCTAAACATCTCCCCTGTTTCCTGAGAGGGTCTGACATTTTCAACGTAGGGATATCTGATCCTGCCTTGAAGCAGACCCTCCCTTGAAGCAGATCCTGCCTTGAAGCAGGTCCTGGATTACTCCAGTTTTTATCACATTGTATTCAGCTTAACTGGCACCAGATTTTGCTTTGCTTAATGTATATTTAGTAATCAGTAGTAGTTAATAAAAGAATCCACCTTTCCATGGGGACAGCAACCTCTGTCAAATGAACAGGACAGACAGCTGAGGGCAGCTATCAGCTTCTGCTATCCACTTTTAATCTGCAACTACAGGTCTGTCAAGGCCCTCATGTACCTAAAGTTAAATGGGATGAATGTGGTCATGATTTTATGAGGCACAGCCCTTGTCTTGATCACTGCCCCGGCTTCTGTCATTCCAACCTCATTCAGACATGACTGGTAGGTAAATCTTAGTGATCCAGATATTAACTCCTGACATATTGAGGTCCTTCTGACTGTATAATTTCATTTTTAAGACGATCAAGATAAGACAAACTACTAAACTTGTCAACAGCTTGTCCATATTGACAGCAAGTTTGGCTGATTTACAGATAATCCTCTTATTGGGTAGAAAGACTATTGGGAATTTTAGTTGTTGCTTTAATGAAATAACAGCTCTTCAGTCAGAAGTTATTTACAGTGGCCATACTCCTAGCAATAGGGATGAAATACTATGATTCTGTTGATGTCCTGTGATTACTTTGCGCTAGTTAACGTTGTGTTACGTCAGAATGTTGACCCAGAAATACAATTCATTTCATAAGACGAGGTTCGGTTTACATTACTCAGGTATTTCAAAATTAAGAGTAAACTCTCGACAACTTTTTGAGGCAGAAGGAAAACATAAGCAATGTATATGTTATTATATAGTCTGGACAAATGGGATTGGATGTGTAGGTTGAAATCCATGCTGCAATCCTAACATCCATGCTGCAGCAGAGGATTTTCTCTTTGATCTAGTTTGTTCCCATTCCCATCTGTAGTTAGAAAATAGCAGGTACAATTTTAGAGTGTATCTTCTGGTTTAATTTCATATGAAAGTAATCCCGTTTGTGCACTCTGAGACCAAATGAACCAATGGATTATGATGAAGTGAGGTGTATTGAGTGGAGGTGATCAAGAGAGTCACAGCAAAAGGGCACTCCAAATTCCCAGGAAAAAAAATACAGTTATATATTTTTATTTTAGCTGCTGTCAGTCATCTGCTTCAAAATTGTCCTCTTAAAAAGGTCTATTTCTTCCCATTGACTATAGGAAGAGTTTATAAAACTGGATCAGGCTTAGGCATGTATTATAGCAGATAAACATCCTGATTTATCTGGTAGCAACAAAGGACCCAAATCCTCTGCTTGGTTCTACTGGCCAAAGCACCACAAAACACACATAGCAAGGTATAGATGTGCCCTTGATGCTAAATATGCAAGGTAGAGCTGGAATGGGTGAGGAAGGGGAGAATGAAATGACTATCATTCAACATGAATGAAAGCATAGAAAATAAACAGTGAGACTTCAGAACTGACAGCTGACCAGTGAATCTGAGAGGTTGAAATAAAACAAGGATCTAGCCACTGCTCCTGAGAGTTGCTCAGTGGAAAACTGAAACTTTGATATGCAAATTGGATTGAGGTGGATCTCACGGGTACCAGCAGATGAGTTTTCAGTGCTCACGCTTGCTACCAGTGCAAAACCATGGTGGCAGGGAAAGCAGACCTGATTGCCTGGAATTGGTTTGGTTCACCAGTGACAGAAGCATCAGCCAAGTTTGTTCTCTTGTAGATGAGGAGCAAAAAGGACCAAATTCAGTAATGAGTCAATCGCATCTTGCAGTTGGCTTCAAGGGGAGCAATGGATGGCAGACTGAGAGAAGTATTTATATTGCTGCTAAATTAGACTGAAGAGACATCTATATGTTTAGAATAATAAAGCACAGTTGCTTCTACATAATGCCCAGATCTCTTCACTGATTTATAAGAAGCAAACTGAACAGGGCAAAAGTGGGAAATTAATCTTAACCTCATTCTTCTCTTATACCTTTTTAAAATCAGAAGCAACAAAGCCTGCGAGTCTGTTAAAACTCTTCCTGACTGAAGCTCACTGAAGTTGGTGGATCAGATTCTCTATGATGTGCAATTAGGTGTATGGTCACTGACTTCATGTTGTTTACATTCCCTGCACATCAGTGAAGTTATGGACCTTGAAAGCTGATGCTTTGGCCCAAAGGAATTATGGGGTACAAAACTGTTTTGAAAGATATAAAAACGGAGCTGCCTTTTTATCTCCTTATATAAACTGTTTCTTTGTCCAGTTCTCACTGTAGCCCTGTGACTCCGCTATCAGCTTAGGACCTGTCTGTTCCTTCCCCACTTGTTTTGGTGTAAGAAAGAAATTTAGACTTCTAAAACTCAACTTGCACAGACATTACATCCCAGAAAACTTTCAGGCAAGGTCTAGATACTTGCTTCTCCTAATTGGTGCCACAGCAGTAAAATGTAAAGCCAAGGAACCTCCATCCTCTTACGTTTCTTCTGGACCCAAGGTGGCAAAACTGGCTCCAAGACAGTAAAAATATGGCTGTTTATACCCAAATGGAATAGAGACAAGGCAAGAGCCTCAGAGAGAAGCAGGGGATGGTAGTGGAGGGAGGAACTAAACTGCCTGTTCACATGAAATAAAACAGGCAAGATTACGAGACTCATGTACAATTCTCCACAGTCCCTAAAGTCTCTTGCGAAAAGGTAGAAATGAACTAATTTATTAGTAAAATCACATCAGGGGCAGTAATTTCATGTTAGTGAATTTACATGTAATAACATTAGATTTCCAGCCCTCCATATCAGCACACCGTGGCCCTCTTGGATGATGAATGAGCTGCCTAAAGAAAGATGATGGTTTGATTGTTTTCACAGTGAACGGATCAGCATTTTAATTTCTTGCCTCTGTGTTTATTGCTTATTTGGCCCCTTGCTCAGCTTGTAAAAACTTGGCTAAATGGAAATGAATAAATGTAATTACTGCGGGTGACAGTGGTAATCTGTGTGGGTTTTTCATATTGCCTTTGCCAACGGTAATCTAATCACTAGAGAATATGTGTCACTGCACAAATACACTGACAGAAAGCAGAGTCCTCTGTCAGTGCCAAAGATGTGGAGGCTGGGAAGAGCTCCTGCTGGTGGGGTTCTGTTGCTGGGACAAGGCTTTAGTGCACTGGCCTATAGATGATGCATATCATCACCTCTATACACTGTACAACCTGCTCAGGACAAATGGCAGTGATAAAAACCAGTGCTGTAACTGAATGCAAGTTTTTCCCAAGCATTATTGCCTTGCAGCTCTCTCCGAGAGTGGCTATGGGTGTTATGGTCACCCTTCAGATGATATCTACCCCCTGCTTCTCTGCCCATGATCTCTGTTGGGAATAAGCCTGTCTTATCCTATGTATGGGTGGCAAAGGCTTTGACGGAGCTATGGCTCAAGGACTGGGACACCAGTTTTTTTCATAATAACATGTAAAAAAATGTGCATTAAAATAACAGACATGTTGCCTAAGGCTTTGTTGGGCAGTGCTCTCAGGAAGCAGATTTGGTGCCTAACAAAGTAGTGTAGATGCTAATTTCTGGAGATATCATCTCTGTGTTATTAATGGGCAACAGAAATTCAGAAAAATTAATTGATTTTCCAGTTATCACACAAGTAGTAGGATTCAGCTCCAGGTCCAAACACCTGCATTTATATACATATACCCTTGCATAAGCGTATAGACATGAACTATGTGTTGCAGCTCCCATTCTAGTCAATGGAAATCACAGGCAGATTCAGCTGTCTGTGTAGTTACTTAAATAGATACTCAGTGCCATTTAAAATGACAAAGTGATATATCCATGGGCCTGGGAGGCATAGCACAGGACATAAGGAACACTTACTCCCTTCTGATGAGACAACTGGAAGCCTGGAAGGACAAATCCCACCGATGCTTAGACAACAGAGACCAGAGGGTTGTTCAGCTTCCCAAAAGTAGATGCCTATATTTGGGATAAGATGAACTGCTCTCAGCTTCATAGTCTGGATCCCCATTGACTATAATGAGTTCACAGACATGCCAATTGTCCCTTTATTTTAGGCCATTTGAGATACTTCAAGGTACTGCAACTGGTCTCTAGCTGACAGTCCCAAAATGTTGAGGGCTCTTATAATTTCATTCCCTTGTGGATATGTTGAATATGATGGACAGTCTTAAATGACATCAGATGTCCAGATTTGGGCAACAGTGTCCATCAGTGCTCTTATCTTGCATTTAGATACCTTCACTTAAGTTTGTGTACCTGGATCTGAATTACACCTCATAAATCTCAACTGGATTTGAGATCCAAAACTAGATGTCCTGACCATCATCCATGAACTCTAATTAAATTAGAGTTAAACTTCATTGTTTTAGAAAATTGGTTGCCAATATTCTTTATTTCTGTTCCTCCTGACTTGATTGCACTTACTTTAGGTGGGAACAGAAACATAATGAACAGGAAATCTTTACTTAAGCTAAATCTAGTAAATCTGAAGATTTTGTTCATAAGTTGATGAAACTGCATATGGAGACGATTCATATATGTACAGTCACATTCAGGAGCAGATGAGGACTCATGTACCTGAACATGTGCAGGTTAGCACACAAATATGTGTCAGGATCTATGTGCTTCAAAGGTTATTAAAGAGATCTCTAACTACACAGTTTAATAATTTTGCTAAAACTTTAGTACAAAAGCCCCCAAAATAAGAAAGCTGGAAGAGTTATTTCCAGGATAATTGACACGTCTCTTAGGCATGCTTTCACCAGGTGATTGTAGGTGTTATTTTTATTGGATGGTTGAGACTGCTTAGGGGTTTTATCCCTGAGGGAGAAGACAAGCAAGAATAGAACACTAGGCCCATGGACCTTCCATAAATTATTTTAGCTGTTCATATATTTTATTCGTGTTGCAGAGGAGAAGTAAGGAAGACTGATGAAGAGTTCACAGTAATTCGTACCTCTGTGGTAAACACTTGGTGAAGATTCATGGCCAGAAGATTGAACTAGGATCCATCATGGCTAAGAGGAGTAGTTAAACAGCTTGAGATAATGTGTTGGTTTAACCCTGGTAGGCAGCTAAGCCCCACATAGTTGCTCACTCACTCCACTGGGATTGGTAAAAGTCAGAAAACTCATGGATTGAATTTTCAGCAAAGACTGTGCTCACAAGCAAAGCAAATTAAGGAGTTCATTCATTGCTTCCCATCAGCAGGCAGATGTTTAACCATTTCCAGAAATGCAGAGCTCCACCACTTGTAACCATTGCTTGGAAGGACAAATGCCATCATTCTGAACATCCCCACCCTTCCTCCTTCTTCCCCCAGGTTTTATTGCTAAGCATGATATCATATGGTGTGGAATAACCTTTTGGCCACCTGGGGTGACCTGTCCCAGCTGTGTCCCATCACAACTTCTTTTGTACCTCCAGCCTGCTTACTGGTGGGACAGTCTGAGAAGCAGAAACATCTCTGTGTTACCAGCCCTGTTTTGGTCACTAATCCAAAATGTAGCACCATGCCAGCCACTATGAAGACATTCAACTCTATCCCAGCCAAAACCACTAGAGCTAAGAAACTATCATCTCTGAGTACTAACAAACTTGTGCCAGTTCTATCTCCTATAGGTCCATATATGTTCTTGGTTACTTTGTATCTGAGCATCTCTCATCTGAGCTGTCTGAGAAGCTATGGTTACCTGCCAGCTGAATGTCTAAATAGTGAGTGCTTTCATCTGCGGTCCTCTTTGCATGGACTTAGCAGTGTGTGTATCCAGTACAGAAGTAGATGGAAAAAGGTTGACTTGCACAGGAAGTATAAAGACACAAATATGTTCATGGGCATTTGCAGTGTACTAACCAGAGGATTTATGGGGGCTGAACAGAAAAGAAACAGTATTCGTCATGTGAATGCAACCTCAAAACATCAGGAAGCATCATTAAGTTTCATGCTGTGCATAATTCCTCTCTTTGACACCATCACAAACACTGATAATGTTCTCAGTGTTGTCCAAAAATTGTATGAAACCCAGACATGTACCCAGGGAGATCATAAGTAGAAAAGTCATGAAAAGAAAGGGAGAAGGCTGGCACGTATTGCAAGGGTAATACCAATTCAAAACCCAAGGGTGGCTTGGTAAAGCAGTTATTGGAATTAATGATACATGATGCTGTTAATAACTTTGTCATCTCTTGTTTAACTCAAGTGAGATGAACAACACCCTATTAAAACTCATTCATAAAAACATGATCTGTGACTGCTTCTTCCCTTGGTACAAAGAGAGGACAGGGACCCAAAATTAATGTGCTTTTGGCAAACCTGCTTTGGTGGGGGGATTGGACTAGATCATCTGTAGAGGGAGGTCCCTTCCAACTCCAATGATTCTGTGACTTTGATAACGTATGATGTCTTTGACATCCCTGGTGTCTACAATTCCCTATCCCCTCCTCTATTCCCTGAATTGTACACATGCACACAAAACACATGAAAAATAACACTCCATTTTAGAGTTGGAGAGATGCACTGGTAAATTAAACATTTCCAGCACACGGTCTGCCCTGAAGCCATCTGGCATTGTCTGGATGTGACTCTGCAGTTAAACTCTCAACCTCCAGAATAAGGTGATCACACCCAAACTGCCCACTGGGAATTGTCTATAGCTCATGATAACTCTTAAAACACATCTAGGAATTGGCTAGGAAGGTGCTCCATTCACTTGTTTAAGCTACACTGACAGCAGTTCCAGTACCACCATGGTGATGTCCCCTGTGGATGCACTGAGATAGGTGCATGAGATGATTTCTTCACTGTCAGGTAAGACAAATCAACAGCAGTTCTGGGATAAGAACTTTGACTGCTTAGGGATAGTTTTAGCCATGAGACTACCTCCTTGTACCAAAGCACAGCCCTGCATAGCTCTTGTCTTTATCTCTTCTCTGTTGCACCTGATGTCTTTCAACTATGGATTTCTTAACCACTCTTCCTAAAAACAGTCATTTATAGAGTTCTGTCACTCTCTCTGTTTCTATTCTGTAGGTCAGCGCTGGCTGGAAGAAACTTTAAGTACAGCAGCTAGCTTCAATGCCACCACCTTTGGACCTTTCTGAACGAGTTCCTCAGATTTCCAGGCTCAGTTTGGCACATCCCAGTGATTTGAGGGCAACAGTCAGTGTGGGCAGAAACAGATGTTCACATCTTTGTCAGCTGTGCTCAGAATCACTCCACATAACCCCTAAAGGTTATGCTGCCACTTAATCTCTTTCCCAGCTCTTTCACTGTGCCTCTTATACTCACTTGGATTTGTTTGACTTACTTAGACTCTTCCGTCCTTACTTCTGGCTGTTCTACACACAGTTTATGCACCAATTTAACTAAATCAGTTTAGAAATCAATTTAGTTAAATCAGTACAAACCCCTTGGGTAGAACCAGATGGAGAAAACCTTTAATTGATTTAATGCGAGTCAGGGTTTTTGGAGTTGATATGCCCTATTTTCTTGTTGATGTGTATCAGCAACGCCCCAGCATCAACATGAACATTGTCTCTCACGTCTATGAAAGGGGGACTTTGCCCATGAGAAAATAGGTCCGTTTGTGTTCTCAAGGTATTTGGATAAGGCCTTGGTTTTCTCTTTTGCTCCTCTCACTCCTGGTGAGTAGCTGTCTTCTATGCCAAAAATAGTCCTTTTTTTTTTTTTTTTTTTTTAATATGGTTCATTTGAAGAGGTAGGGGAGCAGAAGGCTCTGGAGAATTGTAATGGGATAGAAAGCCAGTGCATGTCACTAGTGACTTGGAAGCTGTAACAATCCTTTGAATAAAAAAAAAAAGCTTGAAAAATGAGTCCATTTCACATTTTCACATTTTATAAATCCTTACATCAACCAGGCTGAGAAGAGAGCCTAGGAGTGAATGTACAATAGGGCTAAGATGTCCTTCCTCAGGTTCCTTCTGAGAGAAAATAAAGTGGGAAAGCAATCCACCACCTGGTCTATTGCCCCATCTGCAGACATAGATCTTTGTGTCCGTGTTCTGTCCTTCATGAACATTACAGTACTGCTTATGCAGGGACAGTCAGCAAAATAACTCCAACTTAATCGAAGGTGGGAATTTAAATTGCTTTCAGCTGGACAAAATTCTAAAGGAGCCTAAATTCTGTCTTTCTTCATCCAACGTTAAACTGAATGAGGCAAAACAGAATTAAAGCCACTTTAATTCTGAATGAGAGAGTCCACACAGCATTTTAATTTAGTTGAACTAATCCACTTCAAAAATTAATTCAGATTAATTTTCCTCAGTATCCCTGAGCAAAGCTGCCTGAGGGAGTTGGGAGCAATTTCCCTGTATATGGAAATTGAACAAAATAGGCTCCAGTCCAATGGTGACTCCACAATAGTGCCTTGTGTAAGCACTGTTCTTCCAGAATTAAATAGAGAATCATTTCAGATTATCTGTTGTGCTCCATGTCCTCATCCTGCCTTCCTTCACAATAATTTCTTTAATCCCAATGACATGAGAATTGAACCATGAGATATCTAAATCCCACACTGAATTCACATCCATAAAATTAAATGACAACATGGAATAGTAATTTAGGTTCTAGTTATTTTTATGGGAAGCATTCTTTCCAAAATGAAAATAAACATGCCCTCACCCTGCTCAGAAAGGCTTTGAATTTCAGTATATCTGGGGTTAATTGGAATCCAGCACACCAGCCAGAGTCAAACTGAAACTCTTCAGTTTAGCTTAAATTGAACTAAATGTAGTGAGACAAGCATGTGTAAAAAAAGATTAAAACTATCAAACTGACTTTTAAAAGTTGCAATACTCTGTTTTTTATTTTTACAAGAAAGAATTTGAATATATCCTCCAAAGAAGTAATGCATTGACAGTGTAATTTTCTTTGTTTATAAAGTTGCAATTAAGTCCATGTTTCAATTTAAATTTCCTTTCTTCCTGTTTTCTTAAACTCTTTTTTTTTTTTTTTTTTTTTTCCCTCTTTTTTTTATTAGAGATAATGAAAAGGAACTTTGGAAACTTCTGTGCCTCTTTTTGCATGACGTTTTTATGGCAAAAAAAAAAAATGTTTTAACTTTTCTCAGGATATAAAGAAATGGATCCTTTTTCCAAAACCTAAGCTATTTATACATTTTGGGATAAACTTAGACAATGGCATATAAAAATTCTAAAGCATGTGAAAAACAATGTTCAGCATTTTGTACTAACACAGTACTGCAACATGTGAACTCATGATAGCATTCTCACTTTGAGGCAGACAGTTTCAAAAAATCAATAATCATGCAGTAGCTCTTGCAGAAGGACTTGCAGGAACAGTACAGACTTTTTTTTTTTTTTGCCACTGGGAAACAGATTTTACAGCTCAACATCTTCACTGCAAATAGTCACTTCAAGTCATAGTAATCTATGAATCAGGTGGAAGTATTTCTTGCATCTTCTTCATTGCTCCTTTCTCGTAGCATCTTTATTTTTCTTTGTTCATTGCATAAAATGGTCATAGTTAAAATATGCAGGTTTCAAAAACCTCTTGCAATCTGGATGAGAAAAGCCAGCATGTTCTGCTTAGATCATCTGGCGGGGCAGTTGTGAGAGAGATTGTACAGAAGGGAGCTTGCTATAACAAATAAACTGATATTAGGTTGTAAATTCTTCTAATCTATTCATTAGCTCCTTTTGAGACCTAGCTGTCGAAGCAGTGGGTGGGAAAATGTCTCATTTTTGTCGAGTGTCCTGTTGGTGGCAGCAGTTACAGTACATTTAATACACCGGCAAAAGGTAAGAGCCCGTTCCTGGCCAGGTAGGTCCAATACGCTGTTTATAGGCAGAGAGGTGATTTCAGGTGACAATCTCCCAAAAGCTGATGACTTTACTCTGGCTTCTGCAGTTCAGCTTACATAGGAAAAACAAGGAAAGGAGGAGAAAAAAACCCCAACCAACCAACCAACAAACAAAAAAAAAGACAGACCAAACCCAAAAACGGTGTTCAAGGGGCACCGCAAAACAAGACCGTGTATGAGAGCAAGAGCTGGCAAAGATGTTCAATTGAAAAATGAAGTTGAAAGCTCAGCCCGGTCTGAGTTGCTGGGGGAAGTGATGGGTGATGAAGATGCAGAGGGAAAAAGGGAGGGAGGCAGGGATGGGGACAGGGATCACCGAGTTTGGTGATTAAGGAGGAGAGTTGAAAGCTCACTGATTTCTGAGTTATTTGCTTGTGGTGTGTCTCATAAGGACAAAGAAGAATAAAACAGAGAAACAGATTGGAGGAGGACAGAAACATCTGAGAAAGAACAAAACAGTTTTCCAATCAGAACCAAATCATTAAATCCCTTTGTTTTATCTCTCTTTCAAGCAGAAAAAAAAAAGAACTCACTGAGTAAAACCTCCTTTCCTCCTTCTTGTTTCTCTTGAGAGATCAGATTTTATTGTGGGGCTAGTCTAGAAGCAGAATTTTTCATACTGTGATGATGATTTCAGGTGTTTCTGGTTTTAGCTGCTCAACTGGGGTCACTCTCAAGAGTGCAGCTGCATTTTTCAGGATTTTTTTTGTGGACATTCACTCTCCAAATGCAGCATCTTTAAGTTAGATGGGTGTACAATTACTGAAGCTGAGGCAGCTCCTGAAAATGATTGAGAGAAATATTTTACTAGGGCCTGTAGTAATAAGACAAGGGGTAGTGGTTTTACACTGAAAGAGGGAAGGTCTATATTGGACATTAAGAAGAAATTACTTACGATAAAGGTGGTGAGACACTGGACAGGTAGTCCAGAGAAGTTCTTGGTGCCCCATTCCTGGAAGCGTACAAGGTCAGGTTGGATGAGGTTTTGAGCAACCTGATCTAGTGAAAGGTGTTATTGGACTAGATGATCTTTAAAAGTCCCTTCCCACCCAAACCACTCTGTGATCCTGTGATTCTATGATCTATAATATAGATATAACAGAATTTGACTTAAAGGAATTAGTCACTGCATGTCCCTCCTACTAATTTAGAGTCAGACATGCCAACATTTCTTTTTGATTTATTGTCCTCATTCATTTTAAAAAGAGATCAGTAGTCCAATTATAAATATTTCTGTCATAAAGGGATTTCTCATCAGAATCTCCTCTCTGAAGCTTGGGACTTTGCCATACAATGGAGAGACTGGAGGGAGTATGGATAAAGAGGGAGTTTAGAGGAAAAATCAGCAAATCTCATACTTCAGGCACAATTAGGAAATCGTTTACACCATTTTATGGCTTAGGAGTGGATCCTGATACTTTATTGCAC
Organism: Actenoides hombroni; assembly: GCA_024336885.1. Lineage (NCBI taxonomy): Eukaryota > Metazoa > Chordata > Aves > Coraciiformes > Alcedinidae > Actenoides > Actenoides hombroni. The sequence continues at coordinate 22,098,646 of WUAM01000395.1, forward strand.
TGCTGTGAAAACTTCCAGTGGACCTTTAAAAGGATTTCTTATGCCAGATTCTGCCTTGGAGAGTTTGTATGCTGATGAAAGTACTGGAACTCTGGAAGACAGACTGGGTGGGTATTTTGTGCCTGAGAGCTGCAAATCTTTTTGTGTATCAAGCACTCAGTGCAAGCTGTGTAAATTCACTGTTCTTAAACAAACATTCTGGAAAGCAAAGAGTTTTCAACATTTTCAGGGAGCCCCCAAGCTCCCATTGCCAGCTAGCAAAGCTGGATTGTCTCGCTTACAGGCAGCAGTAAAGTTCCTTGGAAGAAAATGCGAAGAAAACAAAACAGACAAACCACAAAGTCCCTAAGGGAATGAACAGAAATAAACAGAGTCAATGTGGAAATCAGTGTTGATTCCTGCCATCAGATTCTCACTCAGTTTGACCTCAGGAGCAGCACTGACATGGGCCAGAGGGCAGGGAGTAGGAAAAAAAGGTAGGACACATGAACTGCACAGCGAGGAAAACAGATGTGTTTTTAAGAAGCACTGTGCCTTGAAGTTGTTAAACCACCTTCTAGGAGTTATACTTAGCTACTATTTAGATAAGCAGTAGCAGTGGAATTTTGTCAAGTGTGTAAAGCCTTTGGTAAGCCAAGAGCTTAAGAATACCCATGCTTTTACACTCAGTAACTTCAACTACACCCTGTTAAATTACTAGACGTCGATGACCTCAGATTGCAGGTCATTATCCAGTTTTGACAGAGCCAACCAATTAAGATTCAAATTAATGCCATCAAATTTTGTCTGTCTTAAACTCAGGCATCTGCTCTAGACTAGTTCCCAAAGAGGACAGAGGTATCTCCAGAAAGTAATTCATCTCACCTGTGATTGACATAAGTCTCAGGAGGAGAAACTTGATACCAGAAGCAATTGCAGTCACCGTTACCTGGTTCTTACCTGCTTGTGTGGGTGTTATTATTCCCCCTCCACTACCCCCAGCTATTTCACTTTATATAGCTCATTAATACATGTCATCATCCCATACAGAAATTAGGTTGCTCTCTCCTCCCTCTCTAGCTCCATGCTGCATCTCCCACAGCATTTGATGATGAAGGACTGCCATTTGCTATTTCGTTGCTTTTCCAGGAGAGGAGCTTGCAGTGCATTCAGAGGTGCAGCTATCCCCATAATCACCAGACAAAGAGAGGAAAAGATATCTAACTTGAGTTTGAAAGGTAGCATATATGTATTAACAAAGCAAAATACCACAGTTTGCAAGTTTTGCTGAAAAATTGATGTTTTCTGAAGGTCAGGAAAAATATCTGTCCATCTTTACCAAGAACACATATGAAAGTTTCAAATGCCAAAGTGTGGGTCAAGGCACATAGGCATTCCTGTGTCTTAAACAAGCAGCTAAATGGATGAACTGAGAAGAGGAGCATCATCTGTCCCATTAGCCATCAGCTGCTTATAGCCCTAGGCAAAGACAACATATTGGGGGACTTTGTTATATTTTCTTTTTCACTTGGCTAGTTCTGTTTGAGTCAGTGGTTCAGACTAATTACTAGAAAATAAATAATAAAATGTGTAAGAGCCTCAGAAGGAGTGAATCTTTTTGCATACAGAAAGAACTAGTTCAGATGTCACTGAACTCACCCCAGAGCAAGGATATTTAACAATAAAGTTAACAACAAGAACAACAAAGTTATACTTAACTTTGTTCCATTTTTACTCACTTGATCAATGCTTGGACATCCTGACAATTACCACCTTCAGTTTCAAAGGACATGAGGTAGTGGTTGGTGTGCTACCTTGGGTTTCATTTCTTGTTTTTCCACAAGTGGCAGAACATTGCTGTGATGATAGAAGAAGAAATAAAGATATTCAGAGCCAAGCTATCCCCACTGAAGTGAGTGAAGGCATTAAACTTGGTGAGTTTTAGTTTGTGCTTAAAATTAGGATGCCAGACCAAATTTGTCCTTCAGCTTCCCTTTATGGTCAGTGGAAAGAAACAACCACTTTCTGAGAGCAATTTATCTAACCTATCTTTGATACATGTTTTAGAAAGGGATCAGTCATCCTCTCCAAGTACTCTTACTTCTCATCATTGATTTTAGAAGAAACACCAGAGATTAAAATTCTAATTTAAACACCACAATTACCTGGTTTTAAATTAGTTAAAGAAATCTACATATCCCGAATTTAAGGGCAGTGTTTTGAAATACAATTTTAATCCCTGAGGCATTGGTTCAAGCCTGACACCCATTAGCATCTGAAACAACAGTGGAATTCACCTCCCATTGCTCTACATACTGTAGACGGCTATGGCTGAGTGAGGCAGCCAATGGTCTCCACATGCTTAATGCAGAAAAAGAAGTGTTCACCAGTTCATCCAATGTATTTTGGAAGGACTTTAGTACAGAAGGAAATATAAACTCTTCATTCCCTCCATTGACTCCCAAGGAAGTTGGGATATACCTACAGCAAGGTGCACATGTCCAGTCTGGAGAAACATGTCTGCGGGCAGATGAATCCCATCTGATCGTACTGTTTATGACTTAACTGTTTCTTTCTATATTAGAGCTCCTGGTGGAACACCAGGAATGTGAATTTGGGTCAAATTCAGGCTCAGTCTTCTGTTCACCATAAGAAGTTGGAAGTAATCTTGATTGCTGGTAATGATGAACTCATAAAAGTATGATTCAAGGAGAAAAAAAACATCTTTAGAAATTAAGAGTTTCTCTCTGCTGTTCCAACTACCTTCAGTTAAAACATTACTTGTACTGATTTTTTTTTTTTCCCTTTTTTAATAGCTACCCTATTTGACTTGTATCAGAAAACCCATTGAACAAGATACTCTTGGCACCATTACAGTAGCTTCAGAGATGTTGTCTTAAGAGCTCCTGAGCTTGTCTTGTAATCTCATAGCATAATGTCTCTCCTTTTTCAACCCTGTTTGAACATTTCCAGAAGTCTGTAATGAACAGGTAGTGGAATAAATTCAGGCCACTGCTGATTTCTGGAAAAGTTAGCAATGATGTTATAGAAAGTGTCAGAAAAGAGAAATTTGAGAAATTTGTACCAGGATATATTTAGCATTTGACATGTGGGAAAGCAGTTTAATCTGTACATTTATTGGACAGAATGGGACATATTTGGGACTAAATACAGTTAACCAAAGGTTCAATAAATAATGGATAAAATAATGCTACTTTTCTGTCACTTTATGATGTCATGTTTCATTTAGTTCTGGTTGCTTTTCTTCATGTCCGTGTTTTGGTGAATGTTCAACATTGCTTAAATAATGCAAGTAACTTCTTGCCTGTGCACAACTGTTTATGCCTGCACTACATCTCTCTTAGGAGAATCTTATGCCTCTCCCAACTTAAACTTGATTCCTAAACATGGAATAGGTAGTTTATATTGCCATAAACTTTGGTTCTAGAGATTAGAGTCTCTAGTTCTAGAGACTGCAATGGCTCATGACTCATTGCCTACATGTTGCAAACCATAAAACCATCAGAAGGAGGCAGTATGCCAGTACGTACCCAAAGCTGTTGACCTCTTCCAAACATAGGTGTAACCAAGGGCTTGACCCAACCATCATAAAAGCAGCAGGACTAAGAATATTAAGGAGGTTGTTGATTTGGGTATCTTGGCCAAGTGCCACCTGACTATTTTTTTACTAAACAAGTTTTTTACTAAATGAGTTAGTACCAATCTGCTTACCAACCATTGGCTGATGTTGGTTTCAACCAGGAGAGCTATATGAAGGAAAATGGGCAGATATTTGAGGGAATTAACCAGATCATTGGAAATTAGGCATTAAATGGAATTCAGACATAGTAATGAAAGTTTCCTTTCCAGAAACTGCTTGTGAGGATGTCAACATTTTGAGGTTTTTTACAACTGTATTTAGCATCTCAGCATTCCTGTGAATAATTTTACTTTCTTTGTTCATACACAGGAAAACATTCAGAAGATTGATAGCCTAATTTATTTCTTTTTCCCAGGGTATTCATCTGACTTAAAGTTTCTGTTTGGTTGGTTTTTATTTCTTTCAGTAATAAAGTTTAAGTGAAAACTTTTTAAACACTCCTGCAATTCTCAACTATTCATTTCAACACCTAGAAGCGTATGGATTAAAAAAGACCTGCAAACTGAGCTTCTATCCTTGGAAAAAAATTGCATATGGTCTTAATGCCATGAACAGTATATATCTTGGCTCAAGAGAGCTGAAAAGACATGCAAATAAGTCTCTTCAGGACTGACACCTTAGTATGTGAATTAATTATCCTAAACTAAGAACAGTTAGTCAATATTCTGTATCAGAATTGTTTTCTTACTCAAACCTAATGGATTTCAGATAGTGACATTAACAGCTTCTAAAAATATTTATGGAAGACTCACAATTCTTCTGTAAATTTATATTCTCAGTGATTTTTTAAGTTAATTTCATTTTGTTTCTTATTTGTATGGTACCAAATCAAAATTAGATCATATTTAGAGGGTTAGAGACTAGTAAGTGTTGCCTTTACTTGAAGATGCTTTGTAATAAAAGAACTGAAGTTTTTTATTATATTTTCATTTAAATAGGTCTTTTAGTGAAAAATGGGTAACTCTTTAAAATTGTGCATTTATTTTCTTTAAGAATAAAGAAGGATTGTATGTCAAAATTACCAACACAGGTGAAAGGTGAGGAGAAGGAAGCACAGAGAGGCGAACTACTGTGTTTTGACCACTCATTTTTGAAAATGTTTGATTCCACTTTTAACATCTTTTTTACCATATCACCTAAGGTCTAGTTTTCATCCAGATAATTCAAATCTGGATTTATACATGAGAAGTCAATGTAATGAAGATGAGGATGATCATAAAACTTGCAAACCTTGGTATTTGACCAGGATTCTGAAAGTTGTGAGTCATCAAAAAACCCCAAACAAACTAAAAGTCTGATTTACAAAGCTCTCGTTCCATGTTTAGTACAAGACAGTATCGAGTGGAGGCAGGAAAGCATCAAGAGGCAAGTAGGTTTTGGCCACTAAGACTGTATTTCTACTAGTAAACTACACTTCAGGTGCCTGACTGGTATCCCATGTAGTCATCCTGGATTCCAGTGATAGTCACTGAGAAAAATGTTGTCAGAGAGCAATTTAGCCCAGGCTAGATGTGCACCACTCTCTGGAGAAGCCTATTTCTTTCTCCAGATTACAGAGGGAGCCTAGGGCAACTATGCATCTAACTCAGGAGCCGCAGTTAAGCTAAACGAATGAGGACCACGATAGTCTGCATGCCAGTAAACTACAGTCTTGGCAGGCTTAGTCCTGCCACTGTCATCAGAATCAATTATATTCCTGAATAAATAAATTAAATGCTTGTTAACCCCAATATAAAGAGAGAAAAAGGTCCTTTTGTGAGAAGGAGACAGGAATTAAGGTTTTTTCCATAGGAAAATAGTGGCTGGACTCCAAGACATTTTATAAGTCTAATTTGTTTTTCTTCATATGTTCTTCTGGCCCATTCATCTGCTTGTTTGTTTAAGGAATGTGGTGCTGGTGAGGGATGCTAGATTGATGCCTTGGGGAGAGAGAAGTCTTTTATTTGCCCCCAGGCGTGCCATACCCATGCTCCACAACCACGTGTCTTCCCTCTGACCTGAAAGGACCACCTTTAAGGGTGAAAAAGTAGTTTAGTTTCCCGGGCCTTTTTAAACTTGCCCTTTCCTCTGGATCTACCAGCAAGGGACAGAGGGTCATTAGTGCTTATTTTTATAGACAAGGGCACACTGTCAAAGAGTTTCATTTCATGTCCAAAGCTTGCTCATAAATTTTCTTGGCCTTGAGATCTCACAATAGCAGGCTTTTTTTTTTTTTTTTTTTTTAAGGCAACTGATGGCAAAGCTAGAAGTCCTGTTTCTCTCAGAGGCTTTTCTGACCCCTTTTCAATTCAGGAAATTATAAAGGTCATGAAAATAATAATAAGAAAAAGATAAAATATTAATGGCAAGAACACTTAAACTCACTCCACAGCTCTCTCGAGATCTCACTTCCTCATACAATTGATTGCAGAGCTCAGTCAGAAAATGATTGTATGCAATGATTTGCTCTTGCCCAGTCTCTTTATTTTTCCACACAGTTAATCGTCCTGAAGGTAGTTAACTAAAGTTATCCACTTCTCTGTGTTTCCCATCCTCCTATAACATTCCTGACCTTCAACAGATCATTCTTCAGGCAAAGATTAATATTTGTGGATGCCCCATCTTTCCCTGCCAAGACCTTGAAAAAGATTATGCATGAGAGAGGGGGTGAAAGAGAAAAAAATGGAGAAAGAGAGAAAGCAAAAGAAAGAAGAAGGAAGTAAAATAAACAAGCTTCCCAAAACATCTTTGATGAATTTGAGGAAAAAATTATATTTTCAATTTTCTTCGACATTTTCTAAACATGATTGAAATGTGGAATATTGTATTAGTCTGAAGTACACATGGGTTAAAGCACTTTTCTGAAAGTGGGTCCCAGGCTCTGGTTTGTAAGTTGACAAAGGGCTTTCATCCTGGGACTTTGAGAGAGTTCCCATTTCATCTGAAGGACAAACTCCCAACAGTGGGAAGCAGGAGCAGAGTCATAAGCGTTTTCTTTCTTGAATGAAAGCAACCTATGCTCCACCAATGTCGGTTACCCTCCTCTGGTATCTCTTCTTCAAAGGAGGAGAGGCTGCTTTGAAAACAATATCCCAAATCTCATGCTGGTTATGAGATAAACATGCTCACTATGGGTCTTTTTCAGTAGTTTAGTTTCCTGAGGAACTTCTGTTCTTAAGCATGTGCTAGTTCCAGCTCTCTCTGTATGAACAGGTCTGAGGTTTTGGGTATCCAGAGCTCCATGGGCAAATCTGTTGCGAGCGGTATCTGCTACATCTCGTTATTGAAACTGCGAAATCAGAGCGGCTGTGCCTTCCCCTCTTAATGTACTTCCTTATTGAATGTGTCAGTAAGCATCTCCCATTTTAATATTTGATAAATATAAAAAGATAGGAGTGCTGCAAAATTCTCTCTACCACTCATTAACAAATCTAGGGCATCCTCCTCCACTTATCACAGTGCACCCTCCATCTACCTCTTTTCTCTTTCCATCGCTCCCCCCCGAAAAAAACCCAAACCAAACAAACTAAGAAATTTGTCACAAGAAATTGTTGTTATTGCTGTTATTATTATTGGTATTTGTTCCCCCTCCCTCCACCCAAACAGGAGCGCAAAGCCAAAGGATGGTGCAGAGCAATTTGTCTGGAAAGCCAACAGTTAGGGTGCTCTGACACTGGCGTTGCATTCTTAATATCCACCCCTCTGAACGTCTTATCATTAAAACTTCATGGCTATCGTTTTATTTATTTATTTATTAGCACCAAAGCCACCTTCTCCACTCGGCAGCGCTTCCTGCCTTTGCGATTTCAGCAGCGCCTGACCCCATTTCAGTCAATTTTCCATATCCTGCCTGTCTCGTATCCGCCGAGGGAACACACTGATGCTGTGTTTATGCTAATTTTATGCTCTCTGAGTTGTGTCTGTTATTCAAAGCAGTTGAAGCAGTTATTGCCAGTAATCTTATTTCTGCGAGAGCCCCCGGGGCAGAGCAAGCCTCGGAGCCGGTCCTGCAGACCGCGTCAGAGCCATCACAGCCTGCTGGTAAATGGCAGCTCTTTCCTGCAGAATCTGATATCAGTTACTTCACAAACACAGTAATAAAATGAAACAAATCAGATTTTCAAGTAAATAAACCAGACTTCAATGGCAACAACAATGGTCAGGACAACAGGATTTTAATAAGTGATGCTATACAAGGGAAAATATTGGAGTGCTGCATCCTTTCTTCTTCCTGTTCTCCCCTGGTCCAACCCAAAACTAAATGCCTGAATCCCTTACAGAATGAAAATGAAACAAACGAAAAACCACTACCAGAATGGGATTGGCTCTCCTGGTTGTTAAAAAAGGCCATTTACTGATGGCATGTATGGAAATTCCCCTGCAAAGATGCTCTGAGGTTGGGCAGCAGAAGAGCATGAATTGTTATTCCTGATTTTCTGCACCATAGTACCTGTGGGAAATTCCATGAGAACTTCTGCATTAAGGGACAGGCAGATGGTACCTACAAAGAGAAAGGTGTTGGCCTTCTGTTCAGAAGAGCGAAGTATGATTCCTAATTTTGCTACCTTTTTCTTGGGCACCTTGGACGTGTTGTTTAAGAACAGGTCTTGAAGTTTTCATCATCTTTTCAGAAAGGCTTTAAAGCAAACAAAACTCAGTTACTTCCTTGGTGCCTTCATAAAAGCCAAATGTTCAGAAGACAGAAAAGGTGGGTTTTTTTCTAGAGAAAAAAAACACTTCTATAGAAATAAACTTCTAGAGAAAAACTTGAAATTCTGTATTTTCAGATAGCCTTGCCTTAAAAAGTATTTAAAATTTTGTCAGAAAGCCAACATTTGGGGGGAAAAAAAATAAATTGAATTCTGGCCAATTTTTGGTTGCCAAAAATGCAAACCATTTTTTCTCATAAGAAACATTTCCTATAGAAAACTTCAATTTAAGAAACATTTTTCAACAAGAAGACATTTCAAATGGAACATTTTCATGTTTTTCTACTGCCATCAACAGCACTCAGCTTTTATTGTGTTGCTTAAGGCCATGTTTTCAGCATACTGTGCTCTTTAGAAACCTGCCCGGTTACATTGAGTCCTCTATAGCAGCAGGAGCTCCCATATATAAATTTATATATGTATCTATACATATCTGTGTACATGAATAAAATATAAAATCCTGGATTTAGTCTCTCTGTATTTCTCTTCTGTCAAGAGTGATTAATAATTCTTCCAAGTTATTACTTTTAAACAATTTTTAAACTTTTCTCAAAGTCTCTGTTTCATCTTCTGTATGCTAAACTTCCTGAATAGCAGAAGTTTTACACTGATACAATCTTCCTCATATTTTGTAGATCTTATATAGGGATTTTAAACTCTACGGTTTCCTTTGGAATCGTATAAGACCAATGGAAACATCCAGATGACCCACACCCTCCTACTGGCACAGTCTTGGTGATATATCTGACAGCAAATTAAATATGACCTGACCATTCACTGTCCCTGGAGTCAATTCACAATGTTTGACCACATTCATTATAAGAGTTCTTGGTCCCTAAAACACTGTGTGGCCCCACAAAAAATGCATGTTGGAAATGATTCCTAGTCCAGGAATTGTTGCTATTTCTCCTGAGCCAAAACCACTCTAATATTTTACTGTTATTGTCAGTGGAATTTCAAGGCCTGGGAATGTTTTCTGGAAGTATTTAATTTCACAGCATGCACATAGCCTATGCTTTTTGGACTTCTCTGATCTAAAGGTGACCAGAATTTGTGAGAGCATTTTTTCTGGTTACAGCTATATGCAGATCCAGTTCTCATGGAGGTAAGAGGCTTCAGTAACCTTCAATCATGGCAGTGGAAGCCAAAGTGGAAATTGGAAATTACTCAGATCAGTGGCACTGAGGGCAGATTTTGGCTTAACTTCTGTAAATCACATCTGTATATTAAGCTCTGCTAAAGTTCAAGACCCTGCTTTTATTTTCCATTCCTTGAAGTGTTGTAGATTTAGCACTGATGCAAATAGACTAGAAAAAAACAGAATCACAGAATGGTTTGTTGGAAGGGACCTTTAAAGGTCATCTATTACAACCCCCCTTCACCAAGCAGGGACATCTTCATCTAGAGCAGGTCGCTCAGAGACCCGGCCAACCTCATCTGAAATGTTGCCATGGATGGGCTATCGACCACCTCTTTGGGCAACCTGGGCCAGTGTTTCACCGGCCTCATTTTAAAAAATGTATTCCTTATGTCTAGCCTAAATCTACCCTTTTTTAGTTTGAAACACAAAAGGTCTGGGCTAAATGTCTAAAACAAGTGAAGTCCAGGAGAGCTTTCCCTTGACCTCCCAGGCCAGGATTTCACCATCATCCTCCCAGCTTGTCTATTGAGCTGCCCCTTGAATCTGACGCGGTTGCCAATGCAGTAGTTTCCTGATCTAAAGACCCTGACAGATCTAATTGCTGCTAAATAGTTCCCTCCATCCAAGGACAAGCCTAGCTTGTACAATGTGCCACAAAGAGACAACAAAAGTAGCACCAGAATGACCTGTAGCGCTAGAATTAGTACAATATAGCTGTTCACATCCTAAAGCTGACTGCAGGACTGAGTGCATCCTATTAATGGAGCTGCCCTATCTGCTAAAAAGCTGTATTTGCTGTTGACTTGGACAACACTGTTGCATTCAGGAGATCAAACAGTCTCATCTGCAACTGTTCCTAAACTACTGTAAATGGCAAATAAGTAAGAGTAGCAATGAGACCATTTTTTGCAGGGACTGAAATAAGTAGCATTCCCCGCCCCCCCCAGATTATTTCCTCTACAGGCTTTTTATTTTTTGTCCACACACATTTTTGATCTCTTCCAATAGAAACCTGGACACTCCAAATAGAACAATTTTCTGTAAGAGTGTTCAAATTTTTTTAAAGCATAAGTTTGGGGGGTTTTCTTTTTTTCTAAGGCATGATCTTCATTTTAGTTTTATTCCTTAGGAACAAAAATGGTTTTAAAAAATGGGTTTTTAAGAACATTTCCAAATTAAAATAATGTAGCTCCTTTAAAATGAAAAAAGAAGCATAATATTCTGTCTACTTCTGGGCAGATGTTCCATGAAATAGTTGAATTTGACAAGGAGGTATTTCCTCATTCATGAAACAAATATCAGTTGATTGGATAGACTTCTAGTACAGAAAGAAATTCATAATATATACATGTCTATAAAAATCTAGATTAAAATTAATTTGATCAACTATCAATGCTCTTCTTTCTGAAGTAAATAAAAAAGTTATTCTGACTTTGGTAGGAGCAGAATCAGGCCACTGAAACTTACTGAAACTCTTCTTTCACATCAATCTCCTTTACATTATCCTGGAAAGAAGAGATAGCTGAGAAGAAGCATATATGTCTCAAGTCCTTCATCAAGTACTACTTTTATATTTTGGCAATTCATACCATTCATAATGGCATGTAGAAAGAAAAAATGCCTTCTGAATTTTCTGGGTTTTCTTTAATAGCATCTACATCTGTAAATACTAATATAAACACAAATACAGTCTAGGCATGTAAAGCTTTGACAGCATTTTCAAGTATCCTTTGGCAGGAAACTACTTTTTAATATTAATGGCCAATTGCTAGATTTATGATATCCAAAGAAACACAAATTTCTATTTCTTCACATATTTGTTTTCTGCGTTTGGAAGCATTTTAGTCTGGGAAGATGAGTATGTGTTGTGTATGTATTTGATCCATCAGGCTGCAGTTTCCAGGAGAGTGTGTCTCTCTTCTAACAATTCAAGCTCAGGGGTCCTACTGTGCACTATTGAGGAAGGTGGTCACTGGTCCCCTGTCAGGCAATACCAGCACAAATGTTGGGTTTGGACACTTGGCACTTAAGCTAAGGGACATGCCTCCACACATCTGGAGAACTATATATGGTATATGCTATATCATGAAGCTATAGAATGGCATCATTGGGGTTGTTGGTTTGGGTTGGGTTTTTTTCTGCTAATAAATGAACATAGTAGAGCTGGGCCTCATTGAATTTTATCTTCTAGAAAGTGACAACCCAAGACAGGGGAAACTATCTGAGGATGTGTGTTAAATTTGGTGAACAAAACACTTAAAAGGGGGGGAAATAGTATTCCAAAGTGATTTTCAAAAAAAATCCTTTTTGTTTTTTATTTTTTTTTTCCAGAATAGCTGTAGAGATTAAAGCATCATAAACAAAATCAAAAGCAGGAAGTGATTTTGCTCCATTTTCTACATGCCACTAATAGACCGTTTGCCCGGAATTCAGTTACAACACAAAGCTGGGGAAGGATCCACATAACCTGAAAAAGTGCTCCAACCAGTGGGATAGAGGATGAACCTGGGTTGTCTGAGCTGAAGACAACAGCTGTCAGGAAACCCTCTAAACCATCAGGCTATTCAGGATTTCTGTCTTCTTGTTCCAGACAACATTTAGCTTTTTTAACTAGCTGAAGCAGCACCAGGAAGAGAAAAGAAAAGAGGAAGTCCTGTTTAGAAGTTTAACATCCTTAAATTGTTTCTGTAGCTACTGGAGAGAAATAGGTGTCTCTTGAGTTCCAATGTAAAATATGTGCCTAAGTATTGTGGAATAAATAGTCTCTTGGAGGCCTCTGGTATAGCATCTTCATATTTCAACCCCAACCTGAGATGTGGAAGAATTCTGCCTCTCCTTTGCCTGATGCTAACCCAAATTTCCCTTTTCAAGATAAAAAATTAAATTTGTCATTTCAAAGAAAAATAGGCTAATTTTCCTACTATTGCTCAGTTCCTTGTTGCATCAAAGATATTACCTTATTTTAAAGAGATTATTTAAATTACATATATTTTCCTTTTTTTTTTTTCATTCATCTCTTTTTAGTGTATTATTTATTTCCATGGCAGAAAGGAGGTTTTTGAATGTATCAGTTATCGCTGATTAGAGAGAATGATATGTATGCTAAATAACACAGTAACAGGCCAGCCAGCTTCACTACTTTCAAAAATTAGACTTTTTAGAACATAGTTTCCTTGTCCCCAGAAATATTTAGGCCAATGCAAACAATATTACAGTAAAACATAGGGAAATATAATGCCCAGGACTGAAATTTTATCTCATCCTTTCACATGGAATCTGGATGACTGTTCCTGGATTACTCCAAAGGGCCTCCATTCTTTCCATTGCACAGACATCAGCAGGAGCACTGCCTATTTCTTTATGAATGAACATGGAAGCAAAAATCAACTCTTCACCTGATCTTTAGATCCAAAGAGCTACATATCCTCATTCGACAACAGGAAAACGAAAAATGCAAAAGATGAACTACCCACCTCCACAGTGGACTTTTGCAAATATTAAGAAATGCTATTAACTTAAAAAGAGTCTGAGATTTACTTTTTACTGAACCTAATAAAGATACATCATTTCTCCCACTCTCTTCCTCTCCAAAGTGTTTGTTATTTGCTCTAGACTGAACTCTACTAAGTAGTTTGATGATTTGCAAATATTATTTACTTCCTGTTTCACTTAATTTGGCTGGAGGTACAATGATCCAAGTGAACTGGAGTGTTGAATTACTAAAAATAAAGTACACCACTTATTTCTCTCTGGTGAAGCAGAGTACACACACGCACACACATACACATGCACATGTACACACATGCACATATGCACACAGACACAGTATTTTAAGTCCCAAATATTGCGTTGGAGCTTTTCTCCCTCACATATAGGCTTGGGAAGAATTTAGTGCTAAATAAATGCTGCCTCAAACCAGGCAAGATAAAACATAAATCATTGCATTAAAAACCTCTAACAAGTCTATCTGCTTTTTGAAATGACTGGGAGATGAAAGAGAGGAGTCTCATTTAAGAAGGCCCAGCGGAACAGTTCTGCATTTATATAGCTGTTATCAAAAGCAATTCATTTGGAGATCAAATAGACTGACAGATAGGACAAGCAGGGGATCACTACTGCCTTCAGGCAGCCAAAAGCAAGGATGGTTTCCCAGTACCATCACTAATATTGGGTCTAGTCGATGCTTGTGTCTATTACAGCTCGCAGTAACAGCCAGCTGAATGTTAATGTGCACTTCTTAGACTCCAATTCAATGCCGATTTGTAGCTGGGGGAGTAAATAGGGTACATCCCTTTCTCTTGACTTTTTTTCCTTTCCTTTTTCTCGCAGGAGTACCTCCTTTTGTAATCGTTGTGTGCTTGATTAGTATTTATTTCTTAAAAAGGCAATGCCACTGGAAACAAAAAACAGGGAGGAGAATGGACTTTCTAGGGTCCTGTTTGCAATATGCTGTGGCATGTGCATCGACAGCACCTCTCTTCCTCGTGTGCTGGAGACAAGCTTCTGCTTATTTACAGAAGAAGCTCAATGCTGCTTGCTTCTTTCAAAATAAAAAGCAAAGCAATGCATCAGCCCAAGGCTGGCTGCAATTTCTGCAGTGCAACAATTCAGCACACCCACAAGGAAAACTTTTTTTTTTTTCCTCTCCATAAACACTTTCCACTACCATTGGGGTAAGCATAAGGCCTTATTGTGATCTCAGCCATCTGAAATATGTTTACACTGCTAAATAAGGAAGGGTGAAGGAGCAATCCCTGGTTTAGAGATCAGGGAGCTCAGGAATGGCTTGTGTTCACACGGTTTGGCACAAACCTCCTTGAAATGAAACTATCTAATCCACACTACATCAGAGTTATGAATTCTCAGGGTCCCATGAGATGTCTCCATGGCCCTAAAACATGAATATTATTTTCTGGTGGGTTTTGGAAGTGCTTTTTTGTGCTGTTTGGTTTGGTTTAGTTTGGGGTTTTTTTTAACATGAGGTCTGCCTTACGACCACACTGATGTTTTTATTGCATTGCACTGAGAATATATGTTGCATGCCTTGGGGCATAGTGTGAAATGAATTTAGGATGCTGCAGATTATAAATTCTACTACAAATACTATTAGCAGGTTTCTCCCAACCAAAAGTGGCCATAATTACACCTCAACCATCTTATGATATATCTGAACAAGGGATTTGGGAACCACACGGAGTGGACTTCTTATTGCTTACTGAAATTGGTACTCTGTGAGATGCAATTACCTTGAAAAAGTAGGATTTCAGCTTTCTGACTGAGTAAAATAGTCAGAATCAGCAAAAGTTTGGATGAAGCGATGAGAGTGAGTAAATCATATTGGGAGTTATGTTTACAATGAACACCTTTACCCTATCTTACACTTTTTAATGTATTTTTTTTTCATTATTTTATTTTACATTGTCAGATGCAGCCATCACTGTATGGAGAACACTGGAGATTTGTTCAAGTGACAATTCAATGGATGCTTTAGGAGAAAAGCAAGAAACAATTAAGCTAGATAATTCTTCTAGGACAAAAGGGTACTGGGAGTTGTGGAAGGAGGACACCAAGGAATCAAAATTAGAATAAAAAGGCAGGGTGGAAAATATGTAAAATAGATGCAACAGGTGAATGTATGAAGATAATACACTAATTCAGGATTTAGGGCTTGATATTTAGTTTGCCCAGAGAGGTGGTAGAAGCCTCATCCCTGGAAACATTCCAGGTCAGGTTGGATGGGACTCTGAGCAACCTGATGTAGTTGAAGACGTCCCTGGTCAGTGCAGTGTGATTGGACTAGATGACCTTTAAAGGCTTCTTTAAAAAAAGAAAAAAACATTCTATGATTCTGTAATTCTAAGATTCTGTGATTCTATATTAAATAATATATGCACATTCTTTACAGGCACTGAACCATGATATAAAATTTATCTCCTAAGTCCTGCGAAATGTCCCTCTTCTAGAGCATAGTCCCCTTTTCTTCAATTCAGAACTACAAATTGAGTAGGCCAACTAAGCCTGGAAAGGGATGAGCAGAGGGCAAAGAGAGAACAAGGTAGACAGGGAATGACTGTTCACTTTCTCCTCTAGTTAAAGGACTATGAAGTATAAATTAAATAGCTCAAGAGACATGTTTGAAACATTCAAAAGGACTATTTCTTCAAAGAACACATCAGTAAACATGTATTCATTGCTTTATGATGACAAGATGACACTTAAAATTTGCTTGGTTTAAAAAAAGAGTAGGACATATAAGCATCAAGAAATCATCAAGGAATGTTAAATAGAAATGGGTTTCCTCGGAGCGGCAAGTCACAGGAGAGCAAGACAATATGCCAGGGAAATATCAGTCTTTGCTGTCCTGCTTCTTCTGTTATTCCCTTGGCACTCTGGTCACTATTAGTCACTAACCTAAAGGGAACTTTGATGTAGACCAGTCAAGTTATTCTTGTGTCCCCATCACAAGATGTCTCTTTCCAGTTCTCTGCTGGGTCTTACTCTTTGTTCCACAGCCCAGCTACCTTGCAGATAGTTTTCCTGCAGAGTTCTTGATCTGCTGACCTGAGAACCTTTTCATGGGTTAGAAAAAACCCCACTGTCAACAAAACAAAGACATTGTCCTTTCAGTGCAGCCAGCTCCGTCGTAAAGAAATGCAGCGCAACACTTGGATGCCAAACAAGATGGGATGAAATACTAATTATGGTAAGACATTACAAAAAAGGCTATCTGCCCCCGTGAGAGTCCAAGCCTCCAAGCTAGTCTCTCATGGAACAAAAGTAAGTTGTCAGATTTGAATAATTTCCCTGCATGTAGATAAATCCTCACATTTCTACATCTCTCCCCCCCCCTTCCTCCTTCCCCCTCTCTTCAGTTTTGCAAACAAGAAAAGAAACACTAGGAGCTATTTCACTGGATAACCATGCAAATGAAACAGGAGATTTAAATGTCTTAGCAAGGAGATCAGAGACACAGTTGGAAACAGCTGTAAGGGGCATTGGAATGATTATAAGGGAATAGGATGGGTGCATTATTTGGCTTGGTGACTTCATTAGTGATATTTGGCATCAGATGCTCAGCTGGTGTAAATCAGAAGAGCTCCTCTGTGCCTGCTTACCCCCTCTGAGGATTCACTTATTTGTCCTGAATATGGATTTCTACATTATTCTATTTTATTTTTCTCCACTGCATTGGTCTCCAGGCAGCATTTTAAGAATAGGAATGTAAGCCATAGGAAGATATTTTTATTAGACAGAACAAAACTCGGGGTATATCTGTTGCCTTGAAGAATTCGAGGTCTTATCAGAGACGAAATCTAGAGTTTTGATTCAGCTTGGCCACCAGTAAATGAAATATAGGGACAGAGGTTCCTTACACAGCCTAAAGCCCAAAATTCCCAGTCTCTTGTAATTCCAAATAATTGTTGAAAATTTTTCAACTGTGGATTATTGTCTATACAGCAATATCAAATATCTGTGTAAAATTCAATAGGAATTATCACTTACAAATGTCATGGTCTCTTTTAAATATTTCCTGAAATAAAATAAATATGATATAGGAGATTTTTTTCATTTTTATCTTTTTAGCTATTTCTACAACAGATGTGGAAGTATTGCTCTGCTTCAGAAACTCAAAACCTGTCTTTACTTTTAGTATTTTTAAAGTAGAAGAGTCTTTAGCAAAAAGTAGAAATATGGTTTCACTTGAAAGAAATTCTCCTTTAGTACATTCTTTGTGCAATTCACAGTGTGTCCCTTGCTTTTGAATTTTTATCATTCAGGTCTTTGGTTTTGTTTTGTTTTTTTGCTGTTTGCTTTGGTTTTGTTTTGGTAGGATTTGTTGGTTGGTTTCTTTTTCATCCCATTTTGGGATGGTGGGGAGAAATAAGCAATCATTTGAGACATCTTGTCTGATAATCCATGTCCAAAAAGTCAGCCATTTCTGTGGGTGGAGGTGTACCTACAAATGGAATAGGTAAGGAAGAAAGAAAAGACACTTTTCACGTACCTAGTGGACACACAAACTTCAGCCTAACAAATAAGAGCAATCACACGTGAATTCAGTAGACAAGATGCCAGTGGGAAGGCTCCTATCAAAACCAGCAAACTTCTAACTCCTTTTGTAAAAGGAGATGTTTCCTCCTTTTCCAGTCAAGTCAAGAGTGCATGTCCCAGACAATGCATAGTCCATGGCTTCCCCTGCCCACCTACCTATCACAGGGGAAGAATTTTTGTCTGGAAAGTACTGGAAAAGAGACAACTTGGGTCAATGTCCTCAAAAAATATCAGTATTCAAAGGATCATTGAGCTTAGGGCATTTGAAGGTCCTTTGTGGATAAAGTCCAGGAAGTCTTGTTAGTCCAAAATGAATCTGCATTCACCATTGCAAAGTGCAGAGGAGTTTATCATGTGGTGCCAGAACGACAGAATTTTATCTTTTTAAATACCTTGATCAGTCATCTTATGAGCAGGCACCAGCAAGTCCTTTTAACGTGGTCCATTGTGGTTAAAGAAAATGTCCATGTTTTAAGCCCTCAGTGCTTTCGTTTCACAAAACACTGTTCACAAGATAACTGCAGGCTGAAGCCATGAATCCATTTTGTCTTATTTACATGAATTTTCCACAGAGTCCTTCAGGAGGTATCATACTCAGCACTTCCCAAAGGAAATTATGTGTATAAAATTCATGAGAAATCCTGCTTCCTCTAGAGTATTAGTAGACATCTCTCTATTATGCAACCCAGGAATATTATAAACCAATAAATAAATCTTGAGATGAAGAATATTTGCCTCACTGAACTAAACATCCTGAGAGGTGTGCAGAGTATATGTGCAGTGGTTTTAAAGGATAATCTTGGAATTATTTTTTTTTATTTCTGAAATATCCATGGTGATTAAGATCAGAGAAGTACTGGTTTAGCCTCAGCAGCAATCTTAATACAAGAATATGTTTTTAATCTGCAATCGTCCTTCTAATACGCCTATTTTATTAAGCAATATTAATGAGCCTTATATGTCATATCTTGGTAGAGCAGAGGAGGAATTTGATGTCTTAATGCTAGTGAATCTTTCCAACTTCTGTCCATTTGAACAGAGTAAGGCCAGAGCTCATCTAAGCAAGTTTATGTTTGAGCTCAGTCTTTCCAGTCCACCCATTATAACGCTCAATGTAGAATACATAGATCTATAAACTTAAAAGAAGTGGAAGTTTATTTGAAGCTGCATTTTTTGAGTTACTAAACCATGTTTGGCATCATAGTTTGTATTTCATGACTGCGTGTACTCCTTATATCTGGGAAGGAACTAACCTAAAGGATGGCTTTGAAAGAGGGCTTGTATAAACATATGCAGTAAATCAACCACATTTGCCATTTAGACCTTACCTAAACCTGCATGTCCAGAGAATGGACCTCATGGACTTAGATGGACTTTGGAGTCAATCCAAAAGAGACACAGTTGGCTGCTGCTACAACCATTTATATTATTTCGTCAGAGGCAGCATCTTAGCACTTTACTGGAAACATCTCTCAGATTGAGGGGAACCTTGTAAGGAACAAGTCCTGAGATTTATAAAGAAAACATATCTTAGCTTCCTAACAATGCAGTCAGAGCCTTCCAAATTGCTTACCAAAGCTTTATAATATGACATAATCAGGCAGAGAAGATTTAATTGTATAAGATTTTTCTTAATATCAGAGGGTTGAAACATCTCTGAATGGATAAATGGGAAAGTGATGTCAGAGGTGCTCCTTGCTGCCCTGCTTCCTTTTCTGGGCTCTCTCCTGTCTTCCTTTTGCTGCTGTGGGATATGGCATTGCCACCTTCAGAATATCTCTCCCAGGAATAGGTCCCATACAGCCTCTCTTCCCTCTTTTCTCTTCCTTTGTCCTCCGCTATCAGTGTTGCAATAAGTATGTTCCTTTTGTCCAGCAACCCTTTCTGCTCTCCTGGGCTTTCCAGGTCTCTGGAAAAATGTAAGAGGTATGGGAAAAGGAGGTGGGATGGGCCATCTTCTGAAAGATAAAAGGAGATTGCTGGGCCAGTCTGGGAGCCAGAAGAAACCCTCAGGGATCACATTGCTCACCTGTGTCTGCTGTCAAGGGTGATGGTGAGTTGAAAGATAACCACAGAGACCTGTGGAGAGTGTGCCCAAAGGGGGGAAGGAAGTATTAGAATAAAAACTTGTAGTCTTCTAGTCAAAACTGTGATAAAGATCTCCCACAATCACCTCCTCCCTTACTAAACTGTTTACTGACATCCTCACACTTCACATCCCAGTAGTTCCACACTGATTTTTCCTGGTTTACAGTGTTTTGACTATGCAACAGAAAAGCTCTATATTTTCAAAATTCTGTTTCACCTACAGGTATTTTCAGATTGTGACCATGTCATAAGATCAGCACTTTTAGAGGTGTTTTATTCCACTGTAAGACCAAGATAAGAGTAAGAGGTGCAAAGGTGAGGCATCTTCTACAGATATCCAATGCTGGCTACAGAGAAAACCTACATGACCAATTGACACTGGTCACTCAATTTTCAGCTGGTTTTAAATCACTCTTTTTTTTTTTTTTTCCTTTTTTCTGTTTAAAGTGTTTTCCCCCATCTGTGTTTACTTTGTGACCTTCCTACAAAATTATAAGCAACTTCTTGAACTGCAGACAGCAAAACCAGAAGCAATATCAGTCTCAGATTAAAAGCAACCTCTTCTCATTTAAAAGCTTTGTGTCTATGCAGTAAAATAACATTAGCATCTTTGTAAGACCTTTATCCTGACAAAAATAATCTTTAGTTATTATTTATCATGACGACAACCTGTTTTCAGTCACCAACTGTCAGAAGAGGAACTCTGCCTAGTAAATATCCTTAAGTGTAATTTTTCTATCATTATAAGAAAAGATACCTCATCTGTCTGAATGTGGTAGATCCACTGATCACACAACATAAGGGATCTGTTCTCTTATTTTATTTATCATTTCCTGAATCTCCATCTCATTAGCCAATTGTCTGAACACCAGCTGTTAGATTACCTTTGTGTTTATAGATAAAACATTGCTAAAATAACATCAGGACAAAACCTGATCCCTCTGTGACCAGACTAGAAACAGACCTGCTCACAGTGACTTCTATAAACACATTCTGAGGCTGTCAGACTATTTTTAACCCACTTAAGGTGCACTGCGTTAATTTTGTGCATTTTTTTTTTTCTAGTTTTGTAATCAAAATGTCATGGTGTACCAAGTCAAATGTCTCGCAGATGCCTATTGCTTGAACGCTGCTATCTTTATCAACTGAACTTGTAATCTCATCAGAAAAAGAGCTATCAATTTAGTTTGACAGGGTGTATTTTCCATAAGCCTGTGTTGACTGGCATACATTAGATGTCCCTTCTTTATTTCTGAGGATGGGGGACTCTAGGGTACAAGGGAAGACGGTTTACCACAGCATACACATCCGCAGCTTCAAATTCAAGCACCAATTGTCGGCTTCTCTCCTGGAGACTACGGCAGTCTGAAATGGCCCTGAAGTTATTTTATGCTTTGCTCTCTCCAAATCAAGACTGTCCTGTCTAGAAATCCAAGGAGGCCTTTCTCAGTCTCTATATAAATAATTCTTTCATACAGCCAACATTATTAGTCATAGTGTGCAATCGGTTCTGTATTAGAATAGTAAAGAAGCCCACTGGCAGTGTGAAATGACTGATCTCCGGTGTGGATGTATCTAGAGCGCCAAGTCCCAACAGCCGTCTACCTTGAGGCGTGGGAGAATTTAAGTTGGTGAGGCGGAGGAGGGATTGGTGATATTAGGGAAGCTGACAATTTGTGTGACATGACAGCTCTTCTGCATGGACTGCACTTTTCCTTTCCTTTTTTTCTTTAACCCTCAGCACCTTGCAAGTGAAACTGGTTTAGATGCACTCTTCTATTTATTTAATATTTTTTTTCTATTTTTATTTCTATTTATTTCTATTTCTGTTTCTATTTCTATT
>WUAM01000395.1:22125432-22142286 GCA_024336885.1 Actenoides hombroni
TTGTGTTTTTTTTTGTTTTTTTTTTTTCTTCTTTTTCTTTTTTTTTTTTTTTTTTTTTTTTTTTTTTTTTTTTTTTTTTTAATTTTGTCTTAGGAACACAATTCCTTCAACCCAGACTGTAATTAATTTTACTACATCACCAGTTATCTCCATTCCCTAACCAGGCTTGTCATTTTAATTTTTCACAGGCTTTCTTTTTTTTCTATCCATGTGCCTGTTCCTGTATCTTCGTGAAGTCTCATCAACTCTGGCCCAAAGCCTTAGGCAAATTTGTCTGTAATGCACTCCTCTACTTCAGACATGAGAGGAAAAAAATGCCACTTTGACAAAATGGGGGAAAAGGAAAAAGAAAAAGAAGAATAATTCTGACCATACATTGTCTAGGAATTCAGACAAGCCTGGAGAGTTTGGTTAAAAATAAGGCATTCTTTCAGCTATGGTCTTATTTATAAAGGAACTCAAGTGTTATTGGAGATGGGATTACAGAAAAAAAAAAGGTTAGAAGATGGAAATCCCAAGTCCAGCAAACTTAATGAAAATTTTGCCATTGGTTGCAGAGAAGCCAAACTTGTCAAGTTTCACTGACATTTAACATGACTGTCAAGAAAAACTTTGCGTGTCAGAGGATGTATCTGCACAGGCAGATGCAGAGCCCTTCTATATTCCCTTTGCCTGCACTTTGAAGGCTTACTTGGTGTTCAGTGTGGAGAAGCTGGCACTTTGCTAAGACCAAGTAGATTTGCTGAAAGGGTTTAGTGTTCCTTGCACAGCTGGTCTGGATGTGAGCTGTGTTAGAGCATGAGTCTGCCATGACGTGCCTACAGGCTTCTTTGAAAAGCTGAGCTGAAATCTTGCTGCTGTCTTTTTTGATGAGTCCTCCCAAAAGATGGACTATGACAGTACAAAGCTGTCAATTTTTTGCAATTGAACCCCTTGCAGCTGGGCCAGAAATCTTTAATAACCTCAAGTCTATCAAGTTACCCCATCCCTCATGGGTAACCCATGTGTCACATAGTGGGTTCTTTCTCTGGCTCCTTCCACTCCATCCGCACCCTACTCTGCCCTCACCCTGACTTTTGGAATGTCAAAACTTTTCCTATTACGGAGTATTTCAACACAAAAATTTACCTATAAAATAACTGTGCAAAGGTAGAAACCACTGTTGTCCTAATTATAGCATATGGATTAAGGAGAAATCAAGAATATAAATACTAAGGGTCTTGAGCGGGCTGGTTGGTTGACCCTGGCTTGACACCAGGTTCCCATCGAAGCTGCTCTATCACTTCCTCTCCTCAGCTGGACATAATATAAGGAAAGGCTCTTTGGTTGAGGTAAGGATGGGGACATCACTCACTGGTTACTGTTACAGGCAAAACAGATTCAAGCTGGGGAAAGTAATTCATGTCCAATCAAATCAGAGTAGGATAATGAGAAATAAAAAATAAATCTTAAAACATCTTCCCCCCATCCCAACCTTCTTCCCCAAGCTCAATGTCAGTCCCCATTTCTCTACCACCTCCCCACCAGTGGTTCAGGAGGACAGGGAATGGGGGTTGTGGTCAGTTCATGACACACTGTCTCTGCTCCTCTTTCCTTCTCAGAGGGAGGACTCCTCATATTATTCCCCAGCTCCAGGGTGGTGTCCTTCCCATGGGAGACAGTTCTCTGTGAAATTCTCCAATGTGAGTCCTTCCCATGGGCTGTAGTTCTTCAGGAACTGCTCCAGGAACTGCTCCTGCAGGCTCCCACAGGATTCAGTACTTAGGAACAGACTGCCCCAGCATGGGTCTCCTGTGGAGTCAAAAGTCCTGCCAGAAAACCTGCTCTAAAATGGACTCTTATCTCCACAGGCCCACAGGTCTTGACAGAAGCCTGATCCAGTGTAGACTTCCCACAAGGTCAGACTCCTTCAGGCATCCACTTGATCTGGCATGGGCTCTTCCATGGGCTGCAGGTGAGTATCTGCTTTATTTAATCTGCATTAACCTCCATATCTGCTCCAGATGACAGCCTGCCTCACCAAGGGCTGCAAAGGAATCTCTGTTCTAGCTCCTGGAGCACCTCCTCCTCTCTTTCTTCATTGGTTTTGGTGTCTGCAAAGTTGTTTCTCACATGTTCTCTCTCCTCTCTCTGGTTATTGTTTTACATGAGTTTTTCCCACACTTCTTAAATATGTTATCCCAGAGGCACTCCCACCATCCCTGATGGGGTCCGCCATAACCAGCATCGAGTCTGTCTTGGAGATGACTGGCATTGGCTCTACTGGACATGGGGGAAGCTGCTAGCAGCTTCTCAGAGAAGTCACCCTGTAGTCTCCCTACTACTACCAACACCTTGCCATGGAAGTCCAATACAAGCAGACTCACCAAGAGTGCTGATGGTAAGATTAATGACAAACAGATGTCCCATAGGCCAAACTGGTATTCAAACTATTGTAAAACGAAGCTTTTGGATTGGGACATGAGATGTGCATTTTCTTCCCTTGCCTTATGCAGGACATCCTTGGGTATTTCTGTTCACCTAACCATACGTTTCTTGTAAGAGTGAGAGACTGGTTTTAGATTTGTCTTCCTAGATAGGAAAGTTTTCTAATTAAATCTGGATTTTCACCAGGCACAAACCAGCAGGATCCCATTTCATCCAAGTGCTTTTGCTGTCAGTCTAAAAGCAATTATTTTTAGAAAAAAATATCACCTCATGTTTAACCATTCTTCAACCACTAAATCCCAGTCACATCTCCCTCTGATCACTACAGTGATTTTTTTTTGTGATACACAAAAAAAGATCCCTTAAATGTCTTACTTATTTAGGATCCACTTCATGTTTGCACTAATTTTTCATCATGCTTTATTTCACTTTCTCCCCAATTCATTCCCATGCTCCATCAGTCACTCAGTTAATGCACAGCACTGTGGGAAATCAAGATCAAAATGCTTTAGTTAAAGATTTTTTAGCCCTGCCTATTCCATTAGAGGTCTAGACATGCAAGACATTATTTATTCTGTACACAAAGTATGGATAAATGCAAGGATTATGAATTAAAGGATTAATTAAATCCCTTAACTCTTTTCCGTATATCTGATTTATTTTTTTTTACCCAAAAAGAAGGCTTCATTGTATAAATTTTGCATATAATTTACATTCAATATTATTTGTTTATTATTTGCATATGTTCTGACATTTGTAATTATATATTATTTGTTTTCACACTGCTTGGCTGTGATAGAGTATCATACTAGGAGTACAGAGAGCGGAATTCAGGGGATGGAAGAATTGTATTTCTGCAGGGAGGAAAGGGTCACTTACCATGTGAAAGCATCTAAAACCTGGGTATCAGCTGTGGAGGAAAGGAAGGGTCTCCAAATCATTACACCAAACTTGGAGGTCTCTGCAAGGTGTATCTTCTTATCCCGACCTGGAAACATGAGGCTTAGGGATCTACCATGTTGAGTCACATAAAATAATATTTTGGCCTCTATAGAAAATACTCTAAGAAAGTGTTTTTCCATAACATCAAAGAAGTCAGAAAGGCCAATCTATTGTACTTAATAATATAAGGCCCTCATCCTCAAATGTCCTAAGCCAGAAGAGCTCTTCTGCAGTCATCCAGAATCCTGTTTCCCTGTGGAGTCAGTCTGATTTCACCAAGAAACAATGTTTATAAACACAATGTAGTTCAGGATCCAAGGCTAGCAAATCTATTCTTGTGTCTAGAGAGCAGTGCAACTTACTGACCAGCATCTGCACCTTAGTTCCTTCACCTTGAAGTGGACTGGTTTGTGGTTGGGTTTTACTTTGGTTTTGTTTTTCAATTTTCTTACCTTCTCCTGCACTGCTTATCTGGGCGGAAACCTCATCTTCCCAATAAGTATTTTTTCTGCAGAGGAGTATAAATTTTATCTTGTGCCACCAGGCAACCTTGAAACTGAGAATTTTATGGTACAGAGAGGGCATAATAAAGTCCCTCATCTTCCAGCTCAGTAAAGCAAAACACAGAGGAACTCTCTGAGCAACTGAAGAACACCCACATTATTATTATCATTTATAAAGAGTAGTGTTCGTAACAAGCCAGTGATTTAAGGGTAGTAGAAAATAGTGACATGTTGATAACTTAACTCAGTAAAATATTTTAATTAAAAAAAGCACAACACCACATATTTAACTAGGGAGGAATAGAAGCATTTACTCAAGTCACAGTGAAATGGAAGCTGAATACATGCTGTTTTTTCTTCAGAAAAAGGAAGAAGATTTGTGCACATGCTGAGGTTCTAAGGGGAAAATTCCTATGTACGTGTATATGTGCATAAATATCAACAAGCATTGCTCTAGACACTAAGATTACATCAGTGCTAATATATTAAAGTGTCAGAAATCCCATCATCTGTATTGTTGAATTGTTCAGCTAATCTCTGAATGCTTTTGAATGTCATCTTAAAGCTGACCTATCCAACCAGCTAGCACTACCCCAAACAACTCCTGAGGAGAGTTTTAGAGGTGTCAGAAGGACTATTCTCAACAGGTAGTTTGGATGCACCCATCCCATTTTGGTATCCAAGAAAGTTCAACATCATGGACATGGCCAGAGTCTCCCAGATGGTTGCAGATCCAGGTAACAGGTTCATCTGTACATGTGCAGTGTGACCGTCTGGTTCCTCATACTAATATGTGCATGTTTTTCTCTGACCACAGAGACAAAAGACTCAGCTATACATTGACTGCAAGCCAGGCAAAGTTTGCTTTGTCAGCACTCCACCACCTCACATCACTTCTTATACCTCTGCTGCTACCACAGCAGCATGCTCTCCAATGTCATTCTGAGGTTTGGGCATCCTTTCAGAATTCTCTTTTTCTTTGCTGTAACTAGCTGAAGGCTGGGGACCATCCTTCTGCTTGGAGCATCCCAAGACACTTGGCTGCTGAAGTTCCAGAAAGTCACCAGGAGATGTCCCTTCATGTGTCTCTCTGTGACTGTCACTGCTCCTAGCTGAAGTAAAGGTGTCTTTGTTACCTGACATATGCTGGACAGTGCTCGTCTTTCTCTTTGACATGGCTTCACAAGGCTGCAGTTGTCCTGTAGCATGTGCCACTGCTCCAGTTTCTCCCCTCTCTGTGAAAGCAAGATTGTTTGTGCTTTACAAAAATTGTAAGACCCTACCTTCATCTTTCTTATCCTTCTGTGTCCTTCCTATGTCTTAAAGTTATCAATGAAAATGGAGTTATTGTTGGGAAAATAATTTTAAATGGCCACAAATTTTATTTTCACGGAAATAAGTTTTTCAAACCAAATAGCCATAAACTATTTTCACAAATATACAGCAGCTAAAATATCTGGTTTGTTCCTATTGGTACAGCAATAGCTCCTAGACTATCTTCCACTGGTTATCAAAGACTTCAATAAACTTCTAATAATAAAGTGTATAAAATACAGCTGGTTAATGAGTTAGGTATTGCTATGACTGATAATTGTTTTAATACTATATCAAAATATATCAACTCTTTATGAATCAGGCTGCAATATAAAGTAGAACTTTTTATTTCCAACATTTGAATCCTGGCAGAGCCTGTAACCTGCAATGCTGCTAAAGAACACCTTTGAAAAATGCAGAAAAAGCAAAATATATACTATACATTTTTCATGTGGAAATGAAAAATGTTTACATCTTAATAAACCAAACGGTTATCAACTGCAGAGGCAGAATTGCTTGTTGTGTTACATCAGATGGCTTCTGAGTTGACAGGGTGTGCTATCACTTCAGTGCAAGATTGGCAGCCTGCTTCATTTGGATGCTAAAAACATTCACAAAATTCTTGCAATCCTTTCCCTTCCCCCCTGAAAATAAAATGAAACCAGACCACATCCAAACCTTTTCTATGTGTTCCAAATCTCACATGATATATCCATGTATCTCATGTGCTAGTGGACAACATTGGGTCTTAGAGTCCATTCATCAGAGCGGATTATAGGAGCTTACAACAAATGATCCCTGAAAATGTGTTGTTACCACTCCAGATTTTTCAGGTTTGTCCTTGAAGTTTAACCCTCAGCAGCCTGCAACATTCAGCCCCATGATTTCTCAGACCTCAGACTCATTCTCTTCTCCCTTTTCAGTAATTCATTAATTGAAAATCTGTTTGTTGGAGTGATTTTCATAATAATATAGAATATCTCAAGTTGGAAGGGACCCATAAGGATCATCGAGTCCAACTCCCTGCTCCACACAAGAATACGTAAAACTAAGTCACAGGACTTGAACACATTGAGCTCTGACAGGCATGTCAATGACTTCATGATTGTACTCACATCTGTTAAGAGAGTAGTGGGGTTTTTTTTCCTCAATTTATACACTCATAGCTTCCAATTTCAGTATTATACCTCTTGGAAATCCACTGGAAAGCTGACGGGAAGTTTTCAGTAGTCACACATGTTTCTGTGTGTAACAATTTTCCTTCTTAAGATTGATTTAACATTTTGTAGTTGGCTGGTTTAAAGTACAAATTACATAGATCACAAGATTCAGTTTTCTTCTTTATACACATAAACAAGATGATCAGGTCATGATCCTCTCTACCAAAGCTTCATGTTATTTCTTGATATGTATTGTTGCCCTCTCATCTTCAAAGGTGCCATTTTCAACTGTGAAAGCAGATCTTTTCAAATGAGTTTCAATTAATGAAGGAGGCTAAAGGTTTTCTGGATATAAGTGGTTTCAGAGATGAAATACTGTCTTGAGATTTATATGACATAGTAATCTAAAATATCCTGATTTTTAAAAATTAAATACAAACTATGCAATATCATTAAAGCACACGATTAACTGGATTAAGTACCAGCTAACAGACAGAGCTCAGGCAGTAATTGTATATTGAATATAATTCTCAGAGGTGGGGCTATGTGGCAGTAATAGACACTATTAATGAAATGGAAGATATTCAGTGTTTCCACCAGTGACTTGGAATTAAAAATAAAATTGATTTCAGTGAAATTTAGTAAAAGGTGGAAAAAATGCAAAGTGGTAGAAGGAAGGAGAAGGAGCTGATCTGAGCAACCTAGGAGCAAGGAATGCAGACCCTGTTTGTAGAGTGGGAGGACAACTTCAGGAATGTAACAGTGATTTCTGGGAGATGGTGATCAGGATAAGAATCAATAAGATATTGTAAGTCTTACTTACAATAATCTTACTGAAAGTCCTGAAAGGACTGAAGGGATGTCTTGGTAATAGAGTAGTAAGTGATATCTTGGAAATGATTTTATCTTTGCAGATGGACAAGTCAGACATCAAAACCAGGTCTAAGTAAAGCAGAAGGTATAGAAAAGAACCACAAGAAGGATTTCAAATTGCCAGCACACATGAGGCCCAAATAAGTACATTTTGAATCTAGTGACCAAGTATTTCCACAGAGAGAAAAAAAAAAATCTCCTATTACAAGGATATGCAATATAAGAAATGAATGGTGTAGATTAGGCCCCAAAGTTGGAAACCAAATCTGGGAAAAGCAAACTGGTAGAGGATACAACTTTTCAGTGGTGAAGGTGGTGAATCACTAGAATAAATTGCAAAAAGACACAGTATCTTCCTCCACTTCCAGGTGCTGCTCTGCTAATCATGAATTAGTCAATCAAAAGGTTTTTAATTCAAGTCAGAGATAATTATGTGAAGCTGAGGAGATTTTTTTTTGTTACACCAAGGTCAGATTCCTTTTTGTTAAATGAAAGTCTTGATCCCTTCTCCCTTGCAGTACTGCATATCTATGCATAGAGCTTTCTTCCTGATCGGCTTCCTCAGCAACTTGTTCTGGGACAACAACCAGGGCCCCTACTTCCATTGGACTTTGCACTGTATGAGCACCTACCAAACAGAAAAATCTCTGCCTTACAAGACTTACTGTGGTGATTAATATAAATGCTCTGAACACTTAATTGCATTAGAAAGGTGGGATTTCTTATGGGGGGAAGAGTTATAAAGCAGAAACTAAACAAAAAGACTGCGGCTTTGATTTCCTCTCTCTCTCCAAAACCAACAGCACTTTAAATGAGGGGAAATCAAACATTAGACATTTCCAAGTCATATGTATTAAATTCACTTAAGATATTGTTATCCTTGTTTAGATTTGAACATATCGGGGAATCTTTTTGTCTTGCAACTATTCCTAAAAGACTCTAAGTGGCTGGATTGCCTTTTTCTGACAAAAAAAATCTTTCCATGAATTATTTACACGACAGCTCCAATCAACACTCTACCTGTCAGCCTCCCCAGCCAAATGAAAGTTCACTATGTAAAGGTGCCAAGGGAGAATGGCAGCCTCCCACTGCGAGTTTATAGACAGAACTAAGTCAGCACGCATTATGTGTCAGAGCCGACATCAGACAGAATCAGATCCTTTGATCTCAGACCTCCACAGGAAGCTTAGATCTCAGACAAATTAGATAAAAAATGAATTTATAGCAGATATGTATCCTAAGGCACACAGCTGAACGCTGTGTTTTGGAGGAGTACAGCAAATATCAAAATACATAAACTGCAGAATTTCCTCTCTCCTTCTCTCTCTCCCCCTGCTTTTGTGATAGATGCTAATTAAAAGGAGATAAAACTCCAGCTTGCCTCTTCCTGCCTCTTATGTAATCCATAGGCTTTGGGAAGGAGGAGGAAAAAGAAATTCCCAAAACAGAGAAAAGGGGTGTTTCAGCAGGGTTATCAGCATGCCCTTAGATCTGCGCGTTGGCAGGTGAGACTGAAAAAACACCAACCCAACTACTGTAAGAATATTTCACACTTGCAAAGAGGGAAGCCAGTGCTTTATGCTGCCAGCCACATGCCCCTGAGGCTGTCTGCTTTTCTATGACCTCAGAAGAAGTCGTGTTTGATCAGCAGATGATGAAAAGACAAGTCGTGAGGAGGTGTGCGGAAGATGAGTGTTTGCGGCAGGGACCCCGGGGAGTAAAAGGGGACACTGAGATGCGTGGGTGGGAGTGGACCTTCTTTGGGGTGCTGTCTTGGACTCACTGCTCAGGAAGCCTGTTCAGTCCTTTTTTCTGTCATGAAACACAGTCACATCACTTTCATCCTCCACTCAGCAAAAATTATGAACTCAAGCAATAACATATTGCTGGTGAATTAACAAGTAATCTTGAAGTGTTCTTTCTGCCCAAAAGCAAAGAGCATTGTTTCAAGTTCATACCATCTTGTGATTTGCCATTAGGGTTCCCACCTGTTCCCTTCAGCAGAAGCCTTCCTTATGTTATCATCATGGTCAGTATAACTAGAAATTCAGACCTCACTGCAGCTAGTCTGCATGGTGCAGTTGAGGAGAAAGACCTTTTAGTCTGGATTTGCAGTTACTTGAAAGCAAATCTTTTAAGAAACTAGTGAGTTCTCTAAACCAGTGGGAGATGTCTTATTAACCGGGATGTGCATTTACTCCTCCACTACCGGTTGCCTATACATTTCAACTTCAGTTAACATACCTGAAAGGCCAAGTTATTGGTAACTTTCAACATATCCAGTAGTTTGAGGTGGCTATTTTGCAACCAAGCCACCTAGTAACAGTCACATACTTTTATCTTCAGTTCTTTTTTTGCACAAATTGCTTTATGTTTTCTGCAGTGGGAAAGTCTCCCTGAGGTATCTATATTTGTTTTAAGGTCAATGCTAAAAAAGAAAGCAACCTTAAGGTAAATTAGTAGAGGTGTGAATATGCTTGCGGGGAACTCCAGCGAAGCTGTAGATCTCCAATTACCACTTTGACTCATACAATGTTGATAGTGTGATGTGAGCATTTACACTGCAGCTGGTCCTTGTTCAGCACCAAGGCTTTACATAACCTCACCACATCCTACACCATCCTTTATCAGGCAAATGAAGCATATGAACAGATTATTGAAATCATAGCAAATATTTCACTGATTTCTCAATTCCTTGTCCACACTATAGAAATCTGTTTTTCATCATGGTTCACAGGCAGTTAAAACTTTTTCCAGCCAGAACTCAGACATCTCTTATAGGCATAAAAGTATATAACCCTGAACTATGAACTATCCTGCTAACTACTGAACTTCTCAGACCTTTCTTTGAGTGCCATTGTTTGAATCCTATTGTGGCCACTCTGGAGAATTCTTAAATAAAATGGGGAGTCTGCAAGTAAAAGTTTAAATGGCTATTTCCAACTTACTGTTGTTTTTGCTCTTCTTGAACCAGCAGACTGCAAGAGCGATGCTGAATGCAGATGCTGCTGAACTCAGTATGACAACAAGGATCATGCTGGCCTTCACTCCCATGGGGACAGGGAAGATGGTAAATGGCTGAGACAGCACAGTAAACTTAGCCCCTAAGAATTTAAAACAGAGTTTATTACAAAAGTAAGAACACCGGTTTCACAACTAACCCACCAGGTTATAGCCTTTCAACAGTGATGCTGCTGTTAAAAGTGAATGCAGGAACAACCTTAAGTCTGTCTATCTCCAGATCCAACATTAGCCAGAAAATATTTATTTACGACTGAGTACCAGGACAAACCAAATGTATAACAATACTTCTCCAATGTCAGTTTCAAGCTTTTAGTGCTTCCTGAAACAGAGGCAGCATTTTTGTGATTAATAATATTTCTTCCGTGAATTTGCCAAGTTGACTATCAAACTCAGAAAATACATTCACAAAGTATCTATTTCTGAAGCCAAATAGATCAGGCACAGACAAAACACATGCACATTCTGCCAAGTGAGACAGAGAAACAGGTTGTGACAAGAAAAGTGCTAAATCATACAGGCTTTATCTGATTCATATTGATATAAGTTATGGGAAACCTGGAAACATTCACTAGCATTAAGCTTAAGTCCATGATGCAGAAAACCCCCAGTGACCTTGTTAATATTTTATCAATATTAATATTATATCAAAAATAACAAATATCTGTCCTTGTTATAAGCATAATAAATATTTAGTATCTTGATCCACTCAAGCTCTGGGGAATGCTCTTCACCCAGAGATCCTCAAGTTTTCTGTAAATGAAGTCAGAATCAAGCCAGCCACTACTCATAGTTTCTGTGGTCAAGAGTTCATTTGGTTTCAGCATCTGAGCTTCAAGGACTGGAAGATGCCTAATACTACCCTTTTAAAAATCAGAAATATAGAGAGGTTTTGATTCCCTGAATTGCTTCCAAAATACATTTTGAATGGAGATGTGCCTGGGAAAGACCAGAGTTTAACAAAACTGGCCCTGGCACTCTCTACAGGCCAATTTGAAGGATGTGAATTAGCACATCAACTCATTACCTGTCTTACTACCTGATTCATTATTGGTCCTAACCCCACAGTTCTAATAGTTTTGATGGCTGGGTATTTCTTTTACTTGTTTGAGTTTCACTTTTAATAAAAATCTGAAAGACATTTTTTCATCTATTCATTAAAAAAAATCAGAAACACTGTCAGATGGAGGCTTGGAGACTAGGGTAAGTAGCTGTAAGTACTTTTATCAGAAACTAATTAGATTTGTGTCAATATTGTCCACTTGAGCAAAGCAGAGATTCATCAGAACAATGTGGGAAGCATGTTCCAATTGGGAAAAATTTGCCTGCAGGTACAAATACATACGAACTTCAGTTGAGAGAAATAATCTCTCAGATATCAAGGTGCTTAAAGGTGCTTGGCACTACTCTAATAGTTTGTGAGTAGACGGATGATGGTTTAAATGGAAAGTGGATGGCTCAAGCCCATTGGGATCCATATCAGTTAAGTGAATATTATTGTAAAACAAGAAGCAAGACCATGCAACAATGCTATGAATAGTCTACCCTCCCCAGGAGCTACCACTAAAGCATTTGGGATTATTACAGTCAACATCAGCTGCACCTTCTGAGCTGTCTTCAAATAGCAAACTATGCCAGGGTGCACAGAGAAACCTGGTCATGAAAATGTATCCCAAATACCTACTATTTGACTGTTTAATTTTTGTCTGTTTATCCCAAACAATAAGCAACTCTCTTCAGCAAGAGTCTGGCAGAACAAAAAAACTTTATACTGTCTTCAGCACAGTTCCCAGTTACAAATATCCAAAGGGGATTGCTTCTTTAGTGTGTCCTTTTGCAAAGCAGGTTAAAAGTGCCCAGTACTTTGATTTACGCAGGTGATACCCACACAGATGCATCAGCTGTCCATGTTGCTAGCTGTAAACATCTCTTTGCAACTCTCTGGCTAAATGTTTCATAAAAGGGAGTTGGATCCTTTGAGGGGCTGACTTTCCATCTGCTCTCACGGAAGTGAAGGCAACAGAAGCTGCAAGTGTTTGGAAA
Organism: Actenoides hombroni; assembly: GCA_024336885.1. Taxonomy (NCBI): domain Eukaryota; kingdom Metazoa; phylum Chordata; class Aves; order Coraciiformes; family Alcedinidae; genus Actenoides; species Actenoides hombroni. The sequence goes on from WUAM01000395.1 coordinate 22,137,716, forward strand.
TGTACACCCTCAAAATAAACCTATGTCCCCCTTTTAAAGGCCCACTTCCAAGTATTCCCTGCAACACAATTCTCCCTTTTCAAAGGTGTGGGCAACACTTGATGTTGATTAGCCACTTGTGACTAGGAGGATCAAAGGTTTCTCATTAAAAAAAATAAATCTGAATTTTCATTTAATCCCAGGATAGGAAGGGATTTCTTGGCTTATAAATTCTATCCCATGCTATTGTGTGTGCCTTGTTGCACAATATCATCCATAAGTGTATTGACCTCCATCCAAAAGCAGTTTTATTTGCTTTCACTATTCCTACCTATTAAGATAGGCTGTTCAGAAAAATACAGACTGAATGTTATTGCTGTTCTTCTAATTTTTTAGCTCAGGCTTCTTCATCAGCCATTTCCACTTGGCCACTTCACCTATCTGATGTATTTGCCCTCTCTGGGTTTTTTTTCTGTCTGAACCAAATGATGATGTCTTGGAGTTTTCTCATTAAAAATGCTCAGTCTGTACCTACTCCATTTTGAGAGCATCTCTGAACATACATAAACGTTACGCTCAGTATTTCCAAGAGGTAGTCATCACAGCTTTATGCAATGGCATACACACCACCTGACTTCTCCTGGAAAGATTTCTATCATCTGTCCTTCCTAGGCTTCTTCCCACCTGATGGGTCTCTTTAGATATATATATATATATATTTATATCTCAAGAGAGATATATATCTACATATCCATCAATACATATCCATATATGTATGTATGCAATACCAGAATAAAGACTACACATGGTCTTAAAACACCTTTATCTTTGGACTACATGCCAGACAGCATGTTCCTGCTTCTCCATTGACTTATCCCAGCAGTCATTCTGAGGCAAGAAAACAGCACTTTGACCCCAATATACCTGATGAGATGGATTTGTAGATAAATTCAGGCCCCCAAACAGCTGAACAGGTGCTTCTCTTGTCAAGATGCCCTGAGGCTTTTATAAGACAGAGTATAGGTGGTGTCTTATCCCCAAGGTGCTTATGACCCTTCAGTTGCTATTTCTAAGGAGGCTTAAGCACACCTGCCTTTTCACCATTACTGGGTTGCTCAGAGCCTTCATGAAAGCTGCACAGTTCTGGAGGTGCCAGCGTCATCTCCGTAAACTGTCAGGATACCCCTAACAGAGCTCAGTGCTGGAGGCATGATCTGAATGTGCCTAACCTCTTGCCCCCATAAAGATGACCAGGTGCAGACAAACAGTCAGTGAAAGTCACTATGAAAATAACTGGGAGCACCGATGGAAAATTTCTGAATACAAACAGGATAAAAAGAGGGAATGAGAGAACTTAATTTATAGGAAAAAGTTTTCTCTGGCAGCTTAGTTGACCTTAAGTACCTGATTCTTACACAGGATATATATCTGGAGAGTCCAGGGAGAAAGAGGCAATTTTCTCTGACAATACTTCTTTGTACAAACTCATTTTTATTTTGGGTTTCTTGCATGAATACCACAGGAATCACCCAGCTCTCTTGCTGCTTGGGTGATGCCAACTTGGACGTGTAGCAGAAGTCAGGCTATTTAGAGGTTTGGCACTGCTCTGCTCATTCAAACAAAACTTAACACCTTTTTTACAAATCCAGACCACCTGTAGAGTTTTGAGTTCACTTACCAAATCAAAAAACATGCATAAAATTGAGCTCACCTGGAGGCGATGTGACAGTGAACACAAGTTTCCAGTTTGTGCCTGAACTGGAGACAGCCAGGCTGGAGAAGCTTGCACATCCATCTGTGACCTTCACTTGGGTGAGCCCTACAGAGTAATAAAAAATTTCACTGCAATTAATAACATTCAGATAATTACCATTTAACCCTTCAGAAAGTCCTTATGACTTTAAAGTGACTTCAGAAAGTTTAAATTCAATCTCCTTCCTAATCATAAACTTTTTGTCTGATCCCAGAAATTTTACATAGGGTCAGGTCTTCACACTTACATGAACACCAAATTCCTGATGGACTGGAGAACCTTAGCTTCTGAATCTTAGTTCTTTGAGTTCATTGTGAAATGACATTTACTGTGCTTATCTGTAGCATGGGGGTGTAACATGAATACAGATGTTGAGGGGATCGAGCAGAGGTAATGAGAGATATATAGAGGCACTAGAAAGTTCCAGATTCTCATCTTTTTGTTTTAACTCATGTCTTGTGTGACTAAATATGTTACCAATTTTAGGAGAGTATTAGTGAAAGATTGAGCATTTTCTGCCCTAAAGGAATGGTGTCAAGGAGCCAGCCACTGCAACTAAAGAAAAAGAGCTGACTGGTTTAACCCTTTACTGATTTGTAGATGTTTCACCTCATCATTTGGGCATATTGCCTCCTGTCCTGCCATTAAATCATTTTAAGCTTTTCTTCAGCCTCCTCAGACACTTTTGAAAGCAATTTAGTCGTGAAAAGTGCCTGTGGTGACTGCCTTGTGATCATGTAGGAGACAGTTTCAGATAGAAACCTGTCAGGTGTAAGTTCCAAGAGGAGCATTAAAATGAAACCTGGGAGAGTCTGTTTCACCATCACTTAACCTCTTGTTCTAAGCTATTATGGAATGTATTCTGACCCAACATTTACACTTCTCATGGCTTTTATTTTCGTAGGTTCTTTTTAAAAGTTATAATTTACTTTGCAACTGGATCTCCCATTTATTGTGTTTCTTTGAGCATCAGCCAAGTCCTGGTCTTTCAGCAATGCTGACCAGATCTGGGCTTCATTCGGGCTCTTGGGGTGAGAAGGGTAAAATCCTAAAGACTGACAAATTTCAAAATGTTGGTTCAGGTGGGGGTGGGAAGTCAGAAATTCTTAAGATGCTGGACTTGTGCCAGCTATCCCAAACACAGACTTTTGCCTGCTCAAAGACAACACGTAATAACTATGCGCTTTATGAAGCGGGTGGTTTGACATTTTATGCTGTTAAGCAGCACAGGTGAAGGTACATAAAGTCTGAATGTGAGGACATTTATATTCTGCCATCTCTGTGTCCAGGATATTGAACGAAGTGGTGAAGTAGAAAACATCTTTGTGAGACATTATGCAATCTCAACTGCACAGGAGTGTTCAGCAGGTGGGGACATGGATTTTGATGGTAGGACAGACTGCAGGACAATTTATCTCTGTTTTTATTCCATTTCTTTGTACCTACGCTGATATGATACAAACATTGTCAGTATCTGTTCTTTGACACTGAAGAACTGATACGTCCTGGCCAAACCCCTTAAACTCTTACAGACTTCCAACAGAGATGTTGCAACACAAACTGTCTACTGAGTTTACTTCCTTGGTGTGTTGACTTCTGAACCACGGCCAGATGTTGCCCCAGAAAAGGCCCTGGGCAAAAGCATGCCACATTTTAATGATCTTGTAACAGAAATTATAACGTTTCCCCTCTCCATGATCTGGTACTATTTACTATTATCCCAGTTAGTTTTGACTGCATGTATGTTTTTCTATTTCTGTACAGCATCTAGCACACCAGCCCCCAGTTTCATGGTGAGTCTCCAGGACCAGCTGTGGTGTATAAATAAGCAGTAATTTATACTGTGAATAGACTTGGTGAAGACGTGGGAATCTAGATTGCTCTAATTGCTCCACCCTGATCCTGGCTCATCTATATATCTACTATGCTTTATGATTCTCCTTATGACAGTATCTGCCCAGACTACTAAGACTCTTCTTGGCTGTGATACTCACTGTGATGCTGCTTTTATAGAGGGTCTTGTCAGCTGTGTTCAAATACTTTATAATTGCCATTTCTAGTCTATGATGACGCCTGAAGTACTGTACTGTACTTCTCAACAGAGATTATCTCAGCTTTTGGGCACATATGCTTCAAAGCTCAGAATATTACAGATATATATGGGAGTCTTCACAAAGATCTCTCAGGCAAGCTGGTATTTAACGTAGAAGCAAGCTAATTTGGAGCTAAACTACTTTCCACGAGGCAGTTTGGCTGCTGTCAGATGAAGCAGCCTCAGTGTGCTAGGCGGGACCCATTTCGATTAAATGCTGCTTTCATATGCTTCAAAAGACGAGTGCAATAAGGACGTTTGTCAAAGGAAAAACTGCAGCAAACTATTACATGCAGAACATCTGTACTACACAGTTCGTTCTTTGCTGGAGTTTATTGACTATTAATTTGATGCATGTATCTTTTAAAGAATGTGAAGTGCATTTCTCTTCAGTGACTTTTCTTTCTCGTTTTCCCTCCTCTTTTTCTCCTTCTTCTTCTCTTTCTTTTTTTTTTTTTTTAATCTTTCTTCTTCATTCTTTTCTGTCTTTTTGTTTTCTTCTCTTTCTTTTCTCTTCCTTGACTCCTTCTTTTTGGATTAACTTTTATTCTAAATTAGAATGAAAGGTGTGATTTTCTTCTTTTCCTCTCTTCTTCCTTCTTTGCTTACTTCTGTCATTCCATACCCTCCCTCCCTCCCTTCCTTCCTTCCTTCCTTTCCTCCCTCCTTCCTTCCTTTCTTCCTTCCCTCCTTCCTCCTCTCTTTTTTTCCTCCTTTCTTTCTTCTTTTCCTTCTTTTCTCTCTTCT
>WUAM01000395.1:22148565-22181180 GCA_024336885.1 Actenoides hombroni
ATTTTTGTTATAATTACAATAATTATAATAATAACAACAACAAAACAACAGCAATAATAGTATTAATAATCATAATCATAATCATAGTTATTATTATCAATTGACTTCGAGGAGAAAGAGATCAGAATGAGCCTGGGAGAAGGGTCTACACTAGAAAACTAAATAATGCCAAAGAACAATCCTTGGCACTGACACTTGATCACCTGTACTGTAAACTATCAGTCCATCACAAACTGTGGTCCAGGCCCAGTAACAAAGACCAAGGCAATCCCCAGATGATCTGGGAGCTAATGCAGTCAGAGAATATTCTCACTCGGCAGTTTGGATGAGGCCACCTTGAAATGGTGTGTGAGAAGATTTAATTTTATGGACACAGGCTGATCAATATCAGATGGTCTTAGTGCCAGAGAACAGTCCCTGGCATATTTGATTTCCTAATAAACATAGACAATGAAACTAATTGAAAAGCTGTCTGGGTATGTCTGCAATGTTAATGCTGTGGCTTCAGAATATCTGTGGAAGACGAAGGAGATTGTTAAGAATTTGAGGAATAAATAAAATGTCAAAATGCATCATGGGCAAGCCAAAATTTTTTTATTATTCTTGAAAACATGGTGATTGCTGGTGAAGAGAAGACAGTCTACAGGAAAGAAGATGTTGTAATGAAGACAGAAGATAGACAAGCTGAAGACTTGTGTAAGGCAAAGAAAGTACAGATTGAGCATCTTTGGGTGAGAAGTGCATTCTTAAGTCATGCAGTGATGAAGTTAGCCGGACACCAGGTACCTGTGCCCTCTCAGATGCACTGTTAGAGCTTTGTCTCCCCCTGCAGATCTTATTGTTAAGGAATAGAGATGGGGAAAGAGACATGAGCATCCAGAAGACGGTGAGGAGTCTGAGGTCATTCCTACTTCAAGCAAAAAAGGTATCCAAAGGATGACTTTTATTTCCTCTGATGCCCATGTTTTCCTATATTATCACAAGAAATCAAAGCTAGAGGAAATAAACTCCAGTGGAAAGCAGGTTGCAGCTTTCCTTGACAGCAGACAACCAATGAATACATAATATGGCTCATACCTCCTTACAAGGACTAAGCTAATGGACTGAACAGGCCCCATGGTGTGAGGCATTACTGATGTCTCCCTTCATTCAAGTAGGTTGAGCCAATAAGACTAAAATACAAAAACCTAGGCACCTAAATGTATATGCTAGCAGAGAGTGTTGAATGAAGACATGTGTCTGCCGCCCTGGGTGTCAGATGTTGTGATGGCAGAAAGCTAACAAGGGAAGATCTATTAGGGTGGAGGAGAAACAAGGGGTACTAGGTTGATGGTGAACTGGGGTGAGAAATAAGTAACTGAACTGCCTCTCTGGGCAAGGCTGGAGAAGAGGAGTGTGCTGCTTTATCTAATCATGGTGACGGTTTCCCTTCATAAAGCAAAGACACTTCAGTTAGAAGGTGGAAATTTTGTGGCTGTGGAAAGCATCAGGTAAGTGGGTTAGACTGAAGTTCTGAAAAAAGGTCCAATGCATACTTTCTTGGAGTATATATTAACTAAAATACCCAGTCTTTTTGACAAACATCTTTTGACATCAGCTTTTTTGGGGCACTACAACCACCAGGTCTCTATTTCTCCATTTGCTAGAGACTATCCAGGCTCCAGATTGCTCCCAGTGTAGCTTTCAGGATTTTTTCTTGTCCATTTTACAGATCAGTAAATATAGTCATGGAACATGAGCACAGCTGTACAGGAGCACACATACATGTCTTCCCCTATAAGGGCACTCTTCCCCACCTGCTCAGACAGCCTTTGTTTAACACTTTTCAATCCCAGTGACACCAAAAGCTGAAAGTAAGAAGCTATGTGGTGGATGTAGCTGATAAAGTACAGATTCTTATGGTCTGGAGTGGTAAGACACCTTAAAAAAAAAAGGAAAACAGAGAGACTGGAGGGACTTAATGGATCCACTCAAGAGTGAGGAGGGATCTCCAGGAGCCTTTAGAATGAGGACAGAGACATCAATCAATCCATCAAATGTCCATCAACCCACCAAATAATCCAACAAATAGGAGAGAAACATCCTCCAAATTCCTTAGTGACTTCCATTAATTGCTGTACAGGGGAAATACCCCTGCTTACGAAGCTGCCTGCTAGTGGTGAGGAGCTAAGCCAGACCTCCTCCATAACACACTCCTGAAGTTTACTGTCGGACAAACATCTTTTATTAAATGTAAACAGCATCCCGCTGGAGGTCAGAGCCTTGCCGTTGCTCCATATCCCAAGGTAATACCACTTTAAGCTCCACATAAACTCTTAAACAGTTTCTATCCTAAAACCAGACCGTAGGTGGTACAGTTTTTTACGATATGTTATAATAGTGCAATAAATCTGTTAGCTTAAAATCGAATCTCCGTGGCCTTTTAGAGAAATCATCATTAAATGCAAGGCCCTGTTAATGATGCCATCCCAGTGAAATTGTTTAATCTGCTAGGGGGGTGAAAGGTCACCAAATGAATTTTTTATAATACATCAACTTGACACGCAATAGGGAAAACTGTAATAGATAAAAGCAAAGGAAAAGGGCACTGTCTTCTTCTGATAGGTCAATAGCAGCCAAGAGAGTCACTCATCCACTTTTCCTTCACTACCGTGCTCCTTTTCCATTTAATATGGACACCCAATTAATACCTCAGCACCATAGACAACCTCATTTTAGGTGAATTATAGCAATTTCTTCCCCCTTCTCTGAAATGAAAGTGATCACAATACATCATAGCATTGTGCGAATTAACGTTAATTGATTCGAGTTACCAAGCATTGATGGGCCACTTCTATAATCTGGTCCTTATTGGGAGCTGGAAGGGATGGAGGGAAGATTAGATTGCATCCCCCGTTGCTTTGACGACGGTGGTCACCTGATGGCTTGTTAGACAGTTGTACGCTTCTATTGCTGGCCCCAGTGGGGTCGTCAGTAAACTGGAGTGATGTCCAAACATCATTACATGCTGCTCCGATATTAAAGCAAAGGGATTAGCACCTTATTGCAAGCAACCTGGATTTGTCATTGTGCTGTCGTTATCCAATTTCCAGATGATAATGTGACTGTGGCCTGCGGGCATGAGGTCCTACAGCCAAACCAAGGTGTGTGTATATATATACACACACACACACACACATGTACACATATATATACGTGCACATGTCCCCACAAAGACCCAGCGAATCAAGCCATTTAACCCTTCGCTCTCCGGATTCCGGCTAACAAAACATGTGGAAGAATTTTTCTCCCTTTGCCATCTGACGCAAGGCAGCGGTCAAGAGAGTGATGTGACAGCGAAGCAGGCTGACCTGGGGGCCGACACGGCCGTCACTCACTCAGATGTCATGCCAGACAAGCTGTGCTAATAGAAGTGACAGCACTCAGGTTTTAAATAAGGCGGAGTAGGGAAAGGATTGGTCCCTCGGAGGCATGGCTGGCAGTTCCTCTCTGCCATGCACACGTGTGATGTAAATCGGCTCTTTTACGGCAGGTCCCATTAATTGTTAATGGGGAAAATGGATCCATATGTGACATGAGAAAGGCGAGTTTTGCCTGACAGCACTGGGGTACTGCTGGGATCAGATCTCTTCCCAGTCCCTGAGAAAGACAATAGGGACACTCCTGGCTCTTCTACATATGTCCGAACATCCGTAACTTCTAGGGCAACACCAGGGAATCGGGGAAAGCTTCTCTTGAGCTGTTTTTTTTATTTTTTAACTGAGATTTAACAAAACAAATCTTTCCATTTCAAGGGCCTGCACTGATGTGGGGAATATATAGCAACATATCATAAAACCATAGAATCATAGAATCAATCATAGAATCATAGAATCATAGAATCATAGAATCATAGAATCATAGAATCATAGAATCGTTTTGGTTGGAAGAGACCTTCAAGATCATCAAGTCCAATCTTATTCCCAACCCTATCAAAAACCACTAAACTATGTCCCTAAGCACAATATCTAACTGCCTCTTAAACACTTCCAGGGATGGGGACTCCACCACCTCTCTGGGCAGACCATTCCAATGCCTGACAACCCTTTCTGGAAAGAAATGCTTTATAATATCCATCCTGAACCTCCCCTGGTTCAATTTCAGGCCATTTCCTCTTGTTATATCACTTGTCACCAAGTGACAATTGTCACCAATATCCTGCCTCCCACCACAAAGACATGAAAAGTCCCATGCTCCTTTTCCTGAATCTCTTCTGCATTCTTCATCTTCCTCCTCTGCTCTCTCCTGCTTTCCTTTCACCTTTCCTACCTCCTGCTCCCTTCTCACAGAAGAACCCGTTGGGTTTTGGAAGCTCATTTTCAGAGCAACCTGTGTTTTCCACAGTGGTTACAGTGCAGCTAATATTTCTAATTGCCTGAATCTTGTAATTCACAGATGAGATTAGCACATTTTTACATAGTCTTACCATGTACAGCAGACACTAACAGAAATATAGTTTAAAAATAAGTCTCAGAGGGGAAATGTAGCTTGGAAAATTCATAGTTGTTGATAGATTCTTTAAACCCTACACTACCAGATGGGTTCCAGCCCAAGAGGACAGTGGTGAAAAACTGTTGTTATCTGATTTGTAGTGGCAATGGAAACCTCCAAGGCTGTTGTCTAGAACGGTATTTTGGAGATGTGCTGGAAAACTTGCAAGAGAAATACTGGCTTTGCACAAGGATCATATGCAATGGGGCAGACTACTTTGACTGGTTTGAGGGTTTTTCCCCCTTATAAACAGACATTCAATCTTGTAGACAAACATCATTGTAATTAATAGTAATTTATATTGTTTCTGCTTAAGCTGCAATTTAATTCCTTTACTGACCATGTATGGGGGCCAAAAAATATCTCCTCAGTTTCCCCTCTCTGAATCCAATTTGAAGAAAAAATGTTGAAATAGCAGACCTGGGGACTACCACCTCCATAGCCAGACCTTCAGTGGCATCATCATCACCAGCCCTGGTATGACTGTGGCTTCCTGACACCACCAATATACTGACAGTTCAGTTTTAATGCTAAATTTCAGTTCCTGGATTTTCTGCTAAAAATAGCAAAATATACTGTGATAAAAACCCTTCACCTCTGGGAGCCAGAATGACTTCACACAAACTCTTTTCTCATACAAGCCTCCACTACCACCATCCTCAGTGCAGAAAGGTGTGTCTGAGCTTCAGAGTTCATGGTGACCATCCAACTCTTGTTGACAGATCCCACAACTAATCCGTTTCCCAGTTTGAAAGGAATTATGGATTAAGAACAAAATAGTGAAATCCATCCCAGTTCCTAAAGTGCAATATGATCACACAGCTTTACATGACTTAACACTGTTTATACATGTATTAGCCTTCACTTTATTCTCACGAAGTTTCTTATCCAATTGCTCCTATAAATAGCACATTACAGAATATCACTCCTATGATTAGAAAACTTCTACATTTTTCATGTGTACTTGAATGGGATGTTGGCCAAAAATGGGCCTCAGCTATGCCCAAACTATTAAAAAACACCCCAATAGAACTAAAAGGTCAGAATATAGCTTTAGCCATGTCGGGAGGTGGGGGGGTTATATCAGGAAAATAGAACGATGTTGAATTGGAAATAGTCTTCTTCCAGTTTTTTGCAAGGTTCTTTCAGTTCATTCTCTGAGAAGGAACTTTCTTCTTTTTCTTAAATACAAATTTATTTCTTGATACTTTGCACTCTTTTGTTCCTGTGCTGTCATTGTCCATTAGTGTCTAGAGCTTCCTCTCTGGTATTTACTCTTCAAATATATTTTCACAGATAGGATGATATGTCCCCTCATCCTTATTTTGCCAAGCTAAACAAACCAAACTCTTTATTAAATGATTCTATTCCTTACATCTTAAAATAAACTTCATTTCCATGATCGTCTTCAGTATCCTTCCCTGTACCTACTCAAAATGAGTTTGTCTTTTTTTGTACATCAACAAGCAGAGTGGCACATGCTACTCAAGAATATGCCCTCTGTAGTGTCCCTATGAATATTTGACTTAAAATTATGTAAGCTTAATTTTAAGAAGATTTTAAGTTACAGTTTAAGCTCCTGAGTATCACCTTTTCCACATCTTCAGGGGTGTGAGTCAGATAAAACCTTGATAGAGCTTCAAGAGCTGCAGCTCTGAGGTCACAATTTTTAGCATACTGCCTTTGCCTACCCGCCGAAGGAAAAGTTGAATCCCTACACAGGAAAAAAGGGTTGTCATCTCCCTCTTTTAAAACCCTGTGCAATTCCATATAGCAGCCTGCCTGAAACTTGCACAAAGGTTACCAAACCCAAGCCCTTTGGGGTTAGTATGTGTCAGGATTAATCTAGTTTGGACCTCTAACCCAGCCTGCCTTTGTATTTGTGGTGTGACGTTGTGAATTAGAAGTAATTTCTCATTTAGTCCTCTGCATGGGTATTACTGCCTGAATGAGAACTCCTTTGATGATTTGCCTCACTTTTATTGCTTGCAGTGAGTCTCAAACACTGTTATTTCCTACACACACAGTTTTTCACACAATAACCCAAACCTAAGACTTGATAAAGAATGACTAATGCCTAATTCCCATTTTTAGCAGGTTAAAGGACCATCAAGAAGGAACAACATATCCTTCTGTGTTGTAGGAATATGGATTAAATGACCTCTGGACAACTGTCCAGCTTTATATTTCTTATTTTGCCTACAGGCATCCAAAGAAACACGCACAACACATTTGCTCTTGTGCTCTCTTGTTCTTTCACATTTATATTTACATCGATACCAGGCAAACTTTGCAAAACCTAGATTTCTATCTGTTAATACATCGCAGTATATATTAATACAGAGACAGTCACAGAATGATAAAGCTGTGTGATAGTCACATCTCTGATTCTCCAGCTGTGCAAAACTATAGCAGTCATAGCAATCACCTATGTCTTTCCCTGACAAACCAATAAGCCGTGCTTGAAGTGACCCTAACAAAGGAGTTAAGTTAAAATAATGTAAAAAAAGCATTTTAAATCATAACAGACAAGTAATTTTTTTTAAAGTCTTGGCAATGAGATATATAGTTTTACTGCCTTGCTGCCCAACCACAACAAAGTTTCTAAGGCTCCCTTCATCCTCACTGTCCTGGGTTGCAAAGATGAACACTCAGTCTCTGCTGATCAAAGATGTTTTTGTTGTTATCTTAATGCATGAGGAGCAACTAGTCTGAAACTGCAGAGAGACTGTCCCAGCAGGAGTGCAGGTTCTGTGTACATCTGACAGCCCAGTTGGATTGTGCACAACCTGGGGGGTGAAAATGTTTCTCTTTTCCTTCAACAGAAAAATACACTGGAATACTTAGCCTGACTTGCAACCCCAGCCCCATTATCCTTGCCTGTGCTAGCCTGTAGTGCCCAAAGAGAAACAGATAAAAAGTGGGGATACTACATGTCCCAACAGGAAAACCCTGATTTCATTTCATAACTTATCTGTGGCCTTATTGCATCAGAAGTGTCAGCCATGAGTAATTCCAGAAAAGCTATGACTGATGGGGAGCAATAAATAACACTGCAGAGGAGCCTAAGCAGCAAAGGGCAGATGAGCTCTGAGCTGGTCCTATAATCTGGTGATGTTAGCATTCTCTTCAACATATATCCCAGACCTTCCTCTACTGAAACACTGAATCTGTGGCTTTAAGCTAGCACTGTGTCCTGGCTTGAGTGACCCTAAACTGTGACGCATTGCTCTTGTCCCTGTAATAAACCAGCCTCCTTCCTAGGGACCTCTGCTGATCCTTGCTGCTTGGAGTGGTTTCAGAGCATGCACAGATGAGAAGACAAATCCCAACTGGGAGAGCAGTGCCCAGTGTGGAGAAGATGTAATTTGTGCCTGAAAAAAGGCAGTCACAAAGTTTCCTGCCTGGCACACAGAAGAGGGTGGTCATCTCCTTTACGTGATCTCTGCTTCCCTTGCTCCGTGGTTTGGTATTAATCCATTCAGGAACCTATAGGCATTTAATGGAGTTCTGGTTAACTTACTCTAAAAAATCAATACCTTGTTCCTTTCCCACAGTGTAGCTGTTGTTACTCCTCTTGTTCTGATCATCAGTAATGGACACACTGAATGAGGGGTCTCATACCTGTCACACTCTGCAGGCTACAGCATGTATTGGGATGGTGTAAAGACAGGACAACATTTCCTATCACAGGCTGTAAAACTTCCTACGATTTTTTTTTTTTTTTGCTGTCCCATTTTGTGGTATCCTACATCATAATACAAATAATACAACTACTCCCACTGACAAAAGTGATGTCAGTTCTGCTGATAAAAAAATATTGTATATCTTCAGAGTTTGACCCTGACTTAAGACTTGATCTTGCAAATAGTTATTTCCCACTGTGGTTAAGAAAAAAATCACTTAAAAAAAAAAAAAAAGAAGATCCCCAAACCAACCAACCAAAACCAAGCAACAATACAAAACCAAGATACCTCTGGTCACAGACCAGTGTCCTTACTGTGGGTGCTTCACTACCATAAGCCACACAGTGCCTAGTAGAAAAGATAAGTGTGTGAATAGTAGTTTATATCACTAACAGTCAACAGACATCAGGATGGTACAGGGGTCAGTGAAGAATGTTGGAGGATATGGTATTAATTAGAGAAAGTAAGCGATAGACAAATCCAATTTCTTTCTTGCATAGATGGAATACACTTATATTTGGGTAAGGCTCAGTAGTGCACAACATAAAAAAATAACATTATGCAATATCAAGAGAGGACACACTAAGGTTGCCAAACATCAAATCCCATGTCCCCTATTAAAAACAGATGGGATATTACCATTTTCATATTTCCCATATGCTTTCAATACAGATTCAGGATCTGAGGCTGAAATACACTGCTGTCTGCTCCCTTCCCAGCCCTGTTCCTCACAGCCTTCTCTGCAGATAAGGACTGACATCTGGACTATACAAATAGTGGCTGCAAGAGGCTAAAAAGAGCAAGACAGGGACAGAGGAAGGAGGGACAGAAAGGGTTATTTGTTCCTGTGGAGAAGAGAGGAAAAATGACCTTTGAAAACCAAGTCTTGGTACAGAATATCAATAAAAAATCACTGTGTACAAAACTGACCAAGAAGTAGGTAACTGACAGAGCTTAAAAGGTGGCTTCCATTGGGAAATTATTATAAAGTAAAGGAGTGTCCTGTGTTGTTTTGTCAAAATCAGCTGCAGGCCTGATGCAAAGTCTGCACTGAGAAACAAATATAAATCCATCGCTGATAAAATGTGTGGAAGGATTGGTGGGCTGATAAATTATGAAGAGAAAAGTCAAACATGGGCACCTAGGTCGTGTGGTGTGTAGGATCTGGGCAAACAAACTGAGTATATTGTGTCCTGGAAAGCAAGAACTGAAAAGGAATTAGAAAACATAATGAGCAAACAGATGATCATGAGTGAGCTCTCTTATTTCTATGGAAAAATGGTCAAATGGGATCATTGAATTCTGCCAGTAGAAAATGGGATTTAATATCACTTTTGCATATGGCACTGATCTCATAGAATCATAGAGTCACAAAATCACAGAATAAGAGTTTGGAAGGGACATCAAGGATCATCTGGTCCAGCCTTTCTTGGCAAAAACACGGTCTAGACAATATGGCCCAGCAACCCATCCAGATGAATTTTACAGGTGTCCAATGTTGGAGAATCCACCAGAAGGAAAAACTGTTGGCTTTTCAGACATGTACACTTCAAAAAGGATTCAGAAAACAGAGACAGAGAAGGAAAGAAAAACTCACCAGAACTCAAATTTTTCAATTTATTAAAAAGCAGACAGCTAAATGATTTGATCACTCTGGAGGTATCTCGAGGAGAAAGAAAAGTCAATGCCCAGAAGCTCACTGATGTAACAATGGGGGAATAAACAAGAAACTCTCATGGGAAGCTGGAGAGAGAGGTTAACGAGAAAGTGAGAATATACTTATGACAGAAAATAAAAGGAGAACATCCAACAGGTAGAAACTGATTCAGATGTTACTGGATGTATCCAGCTCTTGTATATTCAAGATCAGGTGGTTTTCTAGAATTTTAGCCAAAAAAAGAAAGGTCAACACTCAGGTGTCAAAGTGAGCAACAGTGACTTGTGTCATGCAGGAGACTGAAGTATAAGATTAAATAAACTTTCCAGGACTTAAATTTTAAAGTATATGAATCACAGAATCACTAGAGTTGGAAGAGACCTCTAGAGATAATCTAGTCAAATCCCCTCCACCAAAGCCGGTTTGCCTAGAGTATGTTGCACAGGATTGCATCCAGGAGGGCTTTGAATAACACCAGAGAAGACTAATCAAGGTTTAGTGAGTTAGTATAAGGCAACAACCTGTCTTTAATAACCATTTCTGATACTACATCAATTTATAAACATTCACAGATTTAATTGTTTAAAATTTAGGTACTGCTATGGTTTGAATTTTTTTAGAAACATTGACTTTACCCAATATTTATGGTTTCAAGGAAGATTTCCAGGAACTCTGTTCCTGGTTTAAAGCATTATGGACACCTCTGAACTACAGATTCATGAGCACGAACAGAATAACATGGTAATTCACACTCAGGAACCCAGCTAGTACTTGGGCGTAGCTTCGTCATGGAGAAATTATAATGTATTTTAGCATGGTTAGTCATATTTCAGTCAATAGAGAACTTACTCCCTATCTTAATAAATAGATAAAGTAGTTAAATTGCCACATTACACTTAAATCAGTATCTGCTGATAGTGCATCTGATACTTACCTATTGTTATCTTCTGCTTGAAACAGTGAGGCAGACTGAGTCACCATCAAGGTATCAACTGGCAAGCCAAGGCCTCTCTGAAGTTCTCCAGTCTGATGAGTGTTGATAATTGTTCTGGCCAAACTCTTTAATATGTCACTTGTCATCTCATTTCTTTGATGTTCTGGTGGATCACCAAGTTCAATGATAAGCACTCTTGATGGACCAGCTGCACTAGATGGCTGCAGAACTTGGGTGCTTACTGGTCCTCTGCGCACTTTCTGTGAGCCATATGTGCTGTGAAAGGCTGTGCAAAATGCCATGTTAGGGCAGTGATATTTCTTTTTGCTATCATTGGCTGAGATCACCTTCAACATGCTTTCACCTCCCAGCACATTATGGACTACTCTGACTTGGTCGTGACCAACCTTCAAGAAATCAGCTAATTGACGTATTATACCTGACTCATCCTCTTTCCCAACAGCCTCTGTTACAGTGAAAGCCACAAGAAGGGAAAGGCCAGCAACTATTTCCACAGGTTCCTTCTCATGAAGGAGAACATAGAGAAGATTGTCTTCAAAGCTAAAGTAATTGGCTCCTGCCCCTTCATTCAGTGAAAAAGAAGATGGGGTTTGAGAGACATATTTCCCTTGAACGAAAACACGAAGGCTGAGTGGTTCATTGTAGAATATAGCTAGGGGCAGTCTGGTTGTGTTTTGGCCACTGAGGAGGTAGAGTCTGAAATTCAGAGGTGCTAGGTCTGGGAAGCAAATCGTAGTGAGTTTGGCGGATGGCAACACAGAAAAGAAAGTAGAGACATGTTCTGTAGGATGACACAATACATGTGAAGTCACATCACTGAAGGTATCCATAAAGTCACCAGTCATTGCTATCACTGGAAACGGTCTCTGGATCTCCACACTGGGGTCCAAATTTTCTAGCATGACAAGTGCATGATCTGTTTGCTTGCAGAAATAGCCTTGTACTGAGGTCTTAAAGATGCACTTGCTGTCATCTCTGTAAATCCCTGGAATAGAGGAAGTTGAGGAAAGAAAAGAAAAAAGAAAAAAAGGTTAATTGTTTCAGACATCTTAACATTTTGTGTCATAGCTGCTTATTTTCCCATTCAGTGCTCAAAGTCACTTTTGTTGGTGCTAAAATTTTATGTAGTTTTAAGAGATCTGGACACTAAGGGGTATTAGAGAGTTAGAAGCCATATGTACTTCTAGATGTCCTTGAGCCAAAAATGGTTGAAAACTACTAATGAATGACAGAAAAAACATCACATACACTTACCTTGTTCTTCCTAGATATAAAATTATGGCCACTGTTGAAATAGCATGCACACTAGATAGAACTTTGGTCTGACCCTGCACTAGGTCCCTATGTCCTGTGTCTTCTCCTGAGTCTAAGCTTGTAGCAAGGTATCAAATCAGGACATGACTGCAGTTCTATGGAATGATATTTTAACTTTGTATGTAGCCAGAGACTGTATCTCAAAAAAACTAGAAAGGGCCAGAACACCATTAATCTACAATCTCACCATGATTTAGAGATGGAAGAAAGCATCAGATTCAGAAAACTACAAAGAGTGGAGACCCTTACATGTGCTTTAAATGTCTAAGCTCCCATTGCAGTCAGTGGAGATGTGAAGTTTAAATCATTTGCCCACAGGCAGGCATCTAATATTTCATGGGATGACCTGAGGTATCTGAGACATGTTACACAGAATCTACAGAAAACCTATGCCCTGTAGATATCACACATGATCCATGGGAGTGCAAAAGCCACATTAGATAACACTTCAGGTATTCTCTCACTGAATATAACAGGAGCTAAGACACTTCCACGTACGTCAGTTTTTGCCATCAAACGCCATCCAAAAAATGGCTGTGCAGAAAATTCAAGAAAATCCTCTTAAGAAAGCCTCTATATAGAAGAGATGCGATCCATACAGTCTTACGAGTTAGAGTGTACCCCACCTGACCAAGTATAGGTCTCTGTTTTAAGATGAGAGAAATTGTGCCTCAGGCTGTAATGATGAGATCACCACTGATTACAAAAAGAGAATAAAAGCAAATGAGTTCAGATATGGGCACCAAAACCGTAAACATTTCTGCCTGGAGCATCTTAGGAAAAGATGTGTGGTTTTGTTTTTCCTTCCTCTCTTCAAAATAAAATCAAAGGAGGAATTTGCTGCTGTAGCCAGCTATAATCCTCCTTCCCTCACCAAGCCTGCTCCTTCCCTAGTTAGCTGTGTTCACAAATGTGCTAGGGAAAAAACATGGTCATTGTCTAAACAAACTCTTTGCTTCTCATTTAGCAGGTCTGGGGGCATGCATGCAGATCAGCAGTGCCTGGCACTAATCATAAAAAGAAAGGGACAGTAACACCCTTGAAAGTCACAGACTTTTGGATGCATAAAAGGGCATTCTCCTTATCAAGGAAACATTATACGAAACTCACTGCTAAAAGAAAATAACAGACTCCTTGGAAAGAAACAAACTGTGAAAAATTATTCTGGAGTCTGCTTATAGTTGTATCTAGATGCCTGGATCCAGTGGATGCTTACCTATCATTTATTTCAAGGGCATTCCTCATGTGTAGACTGTGGTGTGTGAGAGTTTCCCAGAGCAAAATCTCTCTCTGCACGTCACCAGGGAAAGCAATGAAATTACATAAATGTCAAGCTCTGTCCAGGGAGGACATCCAAGTGAGAGAGGATCTGTGCACAAGCCCCTATTTTTAGACACCAGCTTACCATTGTCTTTCCCTTTTTGTTCCCTTTCCCTTTTATTTTTGCTTCATCAGTGTAAGCATTTTGCTATCGGCATGTGCTGAGGGCAAAGGGAGAGAGAGATGCAACTCCATTCAGAAGCAGAAGTGGAAACGCTGCACTTGGAGACATTCAGTGTTGTCCTGGAGCGCTGGGAGGATGCACCCTGCAGCAGGCAGCCAGCCCACAAAGGCTGATGGATCTCATCGGCTGCTTTCCTGGAAACCACCCCCCCCCCATCTCCCTTCCGTGACATTTCTCTGGTCTACAAATGGGATTTGCTGACATTCTGTGATTTCCCAGGACTTTCCTTTGCCCAGCCTGCCTTGCAGAGCGGGTTTGCTTGGCTTCCTGCTCACACACAAACACGCACGCCCATGCGCGCATACGCATCGTTGCTTGTCTCCTTCCAAATGGCCTTATCTGCCAGTCACAATTTCTGCAGCCTGCAATTTCGATCACTTTTAAATGAAACCCATGCTGGCCTTAGTAATCATAATGTCATTTACAATTTACCACAAAACACGTTTATTCAGTTAGTAGCACATTGGAGAAAGAGAACTCCATATGAACTCACCGCTGAAGCCCTAATCTGATTATTTCCTCATGAAAATCCAAGCAGGGGTGCTTGTAAGAGGGGTCTGAGAGGAGAAGGAAAAAGTGAGTCCTGGCCACAGCTGACTCTCATAATCAATGCGAATAGATAAGTGACGCGGCGTGTCAGGGCCAGCAGCTAATCTGCCCCGGGGCTTTCCTCTAAAAAAGGCCAGAGTGGACAGGACTTAATAAATACTGAGTGACCACCGAATATTGAGCTGACATGTGCTATTTACGTTGGAGATGAACAATAACAGTGATAAATTCCAGAAGCATCCCCCTGCTATGGGTGAAATCAGATTAAACAGGTTCTATTTGTATGTGCGTGTATCTTTGCACACACACGTGTGTGAGAAGGAGAAAAAAAAAAACAAAACACGGGGGGAAAAAAGAAAAAGAAAGAGAAAGCTGGTGTGTGTGCATCAGCTGGACACCTTACAAATCGGTAGGAAAGATGGAGAAGATGCTCATATCTATAGGAAAGCATGCACGAGTGTGGCTGAACATCACACCAGAACATGCACCTGAGCAGAGGAAGAGCGTTGGGTGCATGCGCAGGGACGGGGGTCATGTGTGTCCTGCTTGGTGCAAAGAAAGAGAGCAGTAATACATGGAGAGTGTGTGTTCACCCTGGGCAGCTGTTTCCTCAGCCTGAGAGAGCAGACTTTGCTTTCTGCAGGTTCCCCTAGCATCGAGTCAAGTTTTATTATTTAATTATATACATGCATGCGCACACATGGACGCACAAACGTATATATCTATATGAGATTTTGGCACTCAGGTTGCTCCTAGGGCTCCTGACAAATATTAACTTTGTGTCAATATTTGTCCTTCCTGTCGTGAAATGAGGATTTTCCACCTCATTTCACATTTGAAAAGAAAAATGCGCCGAGGGGGTCCTTTTTGCTTAGGAAAAAAAACACCACCACCACCACCATCTCATATCCTTTATTTAGAAAAATGGAGCAAGAGGCAAGGAGAGAAGAGTATTTTTAAAATAGATGTTTTGACTTAAAGGCACATAGAGGCCTCTGCAAGTCTCCTGCCTTTTCCCTAGTTCCTAATGCCAAATAAAATAAAATAAAATAAATTCTACATTTAAAATTGAATGAAATACATCAGCATTAATGATTTTCCCCTTCAGGTTAACAACTTCATTTCCTTCAATAATTTTTACCCATTTCATGATAGATTTCACAATTCATGGTACAAGGAAATTTTTTTTTTTTTTTTGACAAAAATAAAAAGCAATGCTAGTTTTTTATCAAAATAAAATAAATCTCCTGCAATTTTCTTTCCATCTGACTGGATTTGACTCTCGGTTATTTCTAATTTAACTACAATTATAGTTACAAAAATATAAAAGCGCGTAGGGAATGGGGAGGGGAAGAGATAAATGGGGCACTGTTTAGAAATTGCAATTCATTGGCCTTGGGCTGGCCAGCACATATCTTTGCTGTGGGGGAAATATTCATCAGCATTAACTGTTCCTTTTGACCTGCTGACATTCAAATGTGAAAGAATAAAAAAAAAAAAAATAGGGCCCAGCAGTATGACCTTAGAATTCTAGCAAAGGGAAATTCTTCTGAGGTCCGTCATTTTTTCTGTAGAAAATGTTTTTTACATTTCTTGAGTTCAGGTGTTCCTTGTGAATAATTCCTACCCTGATTCTCCTGTCTAATCCCTGTCACAGGGTCCTTATGCCTACATCCTTTGAAAGCAATGGCTCTGGCGACACTGATGCTGTAAATCTTTATGTAGATAAGTAAAAACAAGCCAAACAACTTCAGCAGATGCTGAAACAAGGCATCCCCCATCTTTTTTAGAAATCCCACTGACTGCAAATGAGGGATATAACTCAGCTGAGTTTAGTAATGCTCCCATGATGAATAAACATACAGATATGTATTGTCAAGTAACTTATTTCTGGTGGGTTTCTCGCAAGGTGTGTGTTGGGCACACCCCCATAGGAAGGCATGGTGGCATGCGTGCTTGCTCGTGTATACATGTATGTATGTATGTGACGTACACACATCAATATATACTCATAGCAGGGACCATGTAAATAAAAACAGAGTGGTTGCTTTAGGCTGTTAATTCTTTTTTTTTTAAAGAAAAAGATTTTAGAAGGAAATGCATCTCATGATAACGCATTGTGTGGGGTTTTATGCTCTCCTGTTTATCATTCCTCCATAAAAAAATTTTAAGTCCCTGGCCAACTGCAGTCACATTTGTGGACTCAAAGATACTATGCTCCTACAGGTTTTGTAAAAGTAGCTGCCCAGGTAAAGAAAAGACAATTAGTGTTTCCACTGAAGAAAAGTCTGTAATATAACCTCACTCTTACTATGCACCAAGGGATCTGCACTGACTCTTCCCTTTCACATACAAATCCATAGAAAAACAGGTGTAGGACATGAAATATCTATCCTTCCGTTCATTGTTTGCATGTATTAATGCAGCCACACACATTGCTAGTATTTATTCACTGCAAAATTAAACATTATTTGGATCTTTCACATGGTTATATATTTTTATGCTAGCACCAACTCTTCAGAACTCCTCCACGCCTAAGAGGCAAGGTACATTACAGATAGTAGATCTTTCCACATTATGAACAAAAAATTACAGTTTTCCTGTTCCCAGAGACTATAGTAATAACTCATTCTTGACTTTAATGCACAAATCTTAACAAGAGAGACCAAAAGCCCACTGAAGCCAGGATGCTCACCAACAGTGGTCAAAAAGATCCATTGCGAAAGTGCATGCAAACAATGCATGCATGTAGCAATGTTCACCCAAAATGCTCCTCAAGCTTTAAGTCATTTACAGACCAGGAACCTCTTGAGCCAGAGAGATCATCTTTGATCTTTGTTTCTGAGAGAACATATCAAACCTGTCTCTCAAAACTGCAAGAAGCTGGGGAGGAGAATAACCTAGCAATGAGAATATATCTTGAGCCCTCTCAAAGGTCAGTAAGTCTGAAGTGCCTTTTAGAGAGGTAGTTGCCCAGCCCAGGCACACCTGGGAACAGCTTGTCTGTCTGTGCCCAGGAGACTAGGCTGGAACTGATCTGCTATAACATTGCATGCATCAAAACTAAGGAAATAGCCAATGCCAAGGCCAGTTCCTTGTCCCTGAGGCCAACTGGCATGGCACTCTTGTAGTCTTAAAGTCACTAACCCTCCAAAAGGCAGTGGCCACCTCCAAACTGCCCTTTTGGATTGGTGTCTGACTTGTGCTAATTCTGGAAAGTGTCCAGGAATTGTCTTGGACAATGCTGAGTAGCCTGGGACCAAACTGGGTTTGGAGCTGTTCTCTTGATGCAGCAGGAGTGACTGGGAAGCTGCAGTGTCCATAACCTAGTGCTGCTTGACTCAGTAGAAGCAGACATCTAGCCCATTCCTGTGATCATCAAGACTGGTCCAGAGCAGCCTGTTCATCATTGTATTAAACTTAGTCAGAATGACATGTTTAGGGAGGTTTTTTCACTGAATTATCATTAATGATCAGAGAACTTCAGTCATCTTAGCCATACTGACAACACAAAGTTCCCCATAATGTTTACTTAGGGAATAAATCCAATATGGGGACTAAAGACGCATTACCTGATATTATATTGTGCATGGAGAGAATAAGGATTGAACAGCATCATTGGTCTATACTCTACATGTTCAGAGAGTGTCCAAAAGTGTGGTAAACTAAGCTTCTTTAAACTGAAACCCTGAATAAAGAGAATGCAGGAGTCATTACCTTCAACCCTACCGTAATGCAATCAAAAGTGTGATATAGTACTGGGGTGAACAGGAGAAAGTGGACCCTTACAGAACAGCATGGGAGATATAATTCAGGTCTCCCTGGCCTTCCTGAGGGCTATCAATACACAGCTGCAGGGTGGAAATAATGGCTTTTTGTACAGCAGCTAGCAAAATAGGACCCACCGCCCTGCCTGGAGCTTTTAGATGCTCTCATGAAGCAGATAATACAAACAAACTATTCCCACAAACCTCTTGAAGTCATTAACCACCATTAAAAGTGTCAGTAGCTGGGTGTGACAGGTGATCCTGTCTCCCAGGATTAAAAGACAATTAAAAGAGAAAAAATGCAAAGAGAAACATCTTGTGGTCCAGATTATTTCACCTTCAAAACAACATGCTTTTCCACAAGTATCAATTTGTTTCTCATGTCACTTCCAAACCTTTTCCCATTATGTTTACCCTTAAGATAATCCTGGTTTCCTCTAGGTGTATTTAAAGCCCAGAAGGTTTTTTCTCTCCTCCTGACCAACACCTCCATTGACCGAAGCCCAGAGAGTAATCAGACTGAGTAATGAAACCGATACCTGGGGCTCAACATAAAGGCGAGGGGCAGTGAACGGCAGAGCCTTTGCCGACACGGTTCCAGTCACCGTCTCTCTGGTCAAGGAATGATAAAACTACCACCACCACCCGAAAGCAGAACAGCAATTTCATCGGATGCCAGACCTAAAAATGAATGTGGCCGTGCCATGCACTGCTCTGAGCTGTGAATATAATGAGTTTTGAATGGGAAGTCCCGGACACAATAAATCTGTGCCATATGTGACCATTTCCTGTGTCAGTTCCTTTCTCATAACCAGTGGAGGCTTCGCCCTCCCCCTCGCTTTCCCTTTCATGACCCCACACCAGGGCTCTGAAATCTTTCAGGGTTGCTTATGGGCCCCAGGCCTTTCCACAGCAGTTGCATAAATAAATGAGTTTGACAGCAAACATCATAACGGTTAGCAGTAATGTGTGCTCCACACAAGTGCTTGTGCTACTCACTGGAGAAATGGGGGAGAAAAGAGCTTGTTTTATTACCACAAACAAAAGTATGTTCTCTGACAAGTGGTGAAAGAATTAGTCAAATAAACTTGAACTCTATTAAGACCATCGCTGCCAGGTTTTGTTATGGACAGGAAGGTTCTCAGCTTCTCTTTCCCTCCTTGGCCTGCAGTCACTGCAAAGACAAATCATCCTTTTCTTCTGCAAAAATAAAGTTAGGGGATAAAATGAACTGCCTTAAAATAAAATTTGCAGGGAACTTCACTTTACTATTATTATTATCATTTCTTCCCAATGAGAACAGTTCTTCAGTCCTGGGAACAGACTCACAAAGAGACTGAGCGATTTTCCATTAGAACTGGGCCAGAAGGAAAACACCAAATACCTGCAGATTTTTGAATTATTCAGGTTAGAATTAAGCTTAAAAATGAGAATTATTTTTATAAGACATAGGTGAAGGACAGAACAGAGATCAGCATTTGCCCTAATATTGTTTTTCCTTTTTTTTTTGTTCATTAACGCATCAAACATTTGGACTGAATAGTAAAATTTTACTAAGTTTCCAGCTTTACCTGAGAAATTATAACATTTTTGGACCATGTAAGATTTTTCTGTAAAACTATTTTATTGAAAAGCCTTTTTATTCCTCCATATATGCCATTTAAACACATATCAAATATCCCAAGTTTAGCACAGAAAGACTGCAGACATTTCAATAAGTGCATTAAAAGGACATAATTTGTTTTTAGAAGATACATTAAAATAATTATGAAGCAAGGAAAGTTGGTTTCCCATGTCAGCGTTGAGAGAACAGGAAAAAAAAGTATTAATATTTTAACTATGGAAATTCAGGATAGAAATTAAAAAAACATTTTTCTAGTGAAAAAAAATATAAAATAGCAAGGCCTTGAAATCAACTGATTAGGAACTTGGTAGAACTAACACTATGGAAGAGCTTTTTTTATCTGGTTATATTAATTTCTTTTGGAAACATTTCATTATAGATATCACTTTGGAGCAAATGGATGGGTGAGGTGATTTCTTGAGCTCTCTGCCCATCCTACCCAATGCCTCCAATATATTTTTATCAACAGTTTTGTCTTCACGTTCATTCTTTCTTTCAGTCTTTCTTTGCCCATATAAGTTATTAAAAAAAAAAAAAAAATGGTTAAAATCTTCTTTGTACCTGTCTTGGATTAAACCACAGTCCTAGAGCTTGTGCTGATGAGAAAAATGTTCTCAAGCACAAGAGTCCCTGTGACATTATTAGGGTGATTTTCAGCAATATTAGTCCTGTATGGTCTATGGAGTTGAATCTTAAAGCCGAAGGATTTCATTACAGGTACAGACAGCTATATTATGCCATGACATATTTATGACAATGAACAGTAATGAGAGGCAAGTATTTTAAGCCTTAGAAGTCAAAATTAATCTGAAAGCAGAGCGCAGAATCTGAACACCTATGAAAACATATTGAAGAGCTAAAATTTGAGATACAAAGGCTAGAGTCATTATCTGAGCACATAGAATGGGATTTATCACATTAATTTTAGCTGCCTAAATGTTAAGCATCTAGTCTAAGCTAATTGTCTAGTCTAAGCTGTTCATCTAGACAATAATCATTAGAGAAAGAGAGGAAAGACTTTTAGAGGGTCATTCAATCCTGGTTTCCCTTGGATGGATTATATCACTTCTTGGAGGCATCTGTCTCTATTAGCTATATGAGAAACCTAGACAGCCAGTTTGGGCTGAACACCTGTATTTGGACACCTGAAGTTAGGTGAAATGAGCCCAAATCCTCATGATTAAATACTTGGGAAAACATAGCTTTGTACACACCTCTAAACTAACCATCTTTTCCAGTTATGAAAAAGGGGAAAGACAGAAAGAAGGGAGATGAAGCCATTACCATGTCAAGCTAGAAAACAAGAAAGTGAGTTCCCCTTTCCCTGACAGAAATCTAAACAGGCTGCAAACAAATTTTTGAGAAAGACCCTGAATATGCTCAAACTTTGCATTTTGCTTTTGTAGCTACGATGGCTAAACCACTGGATCTAGATACTCCCACCCGTGCTTGCTGTGGTCTCCTTGAAGACCACAGCTCTGTCTGCTCCCAAACAGTACAGATTACATAGGAAACAGAGACACTGAGTAAAATCCTTGGAAAACACAGAACGAGAGAATTTATTGCAGATGGGACATTTGAGCAAACAAAATGAGAGCTCAAAAAACTCATTCTTAACCTCTGGAACCAACAGGGGTGCAGAGATTGAAGGAGACTGGCTTCAAATACCACTTAGAAGAAAAACAAATGTGTCCTAAAATATCATGCCTACATCAAATCTAAGAACAAAATAGGTCAGAAGAGATTTCTGGATGTCGTTTATTTCAATCTCTTGCTCAGAGCAAGGCTAACTACAAAGTTAGATCAGGCTTCTGAGGGCTTTATCACAAATCATAGTATATCTACATTTTAGGCTTTTATGTGTTTACAAGGACAAAAATCACAGTTTAGAGTATGTCCAGAGAAGTTGCCAGGCTTGAAGATGACTTGAAGAAGATCTATGATTGTAGTAACACTTTTTACTTAACTTCACACACTTGAATGATATTTTGAAGGAACTTTGAGGCTTACTATTGCAAATAGTTGTTACACTCATGTGTGCTTGTTTTAAGTAGTCCAAGGCCCATTCCTTGTCTCATCAAAGTCTTCTGGACAGCTCCAAAAGGGAAAGGGTAGGTTTGGAACTGGAGCATCTCTTGTACTTTACCAGAGTGTGCTCTTCATCTTCATATAAATGAACTCAGAGTCACACTGATCCTGGTTGTGTGGTATGGTGTCCACGGAGAAAAAAAATAACTACATTGGTGGAGCTCTGCAAACACCCACCAGTCCTGACTGTCCTGCTCTAACTGGTAGGCTTTACTCCCTTTGCATTTTACTCCAGACTTACCAGGGAGATGTGTGAAATTTCAGACAGCCCTTGGAGTTATTTTGGCCAGGGAGTATATTTAAAACTCATTGTGCCTAATGTTGTCTTTCTACAATTGAGAAGTAATCAGGAAAGACGTGAAAATAAATAGACAAGTGAGAGGCAAAATGAAATATGAAGTGGCTAGAAAGGAGTCTGCTCTCTAATGTATTTTTTCAGCTTATTATTTTAAAAGCCCAGAGCAAAAGAATAGCTTTGAAGAGTCTTTTCTTAATAGTGGAGAGGTTGTCTTTTTATTTTTCTTAACTTTTTATTTATTAACAATGCTACATGGGGCACTTCCATAAATGATGGCCAGGTTTCAGGTTGCAGTGACTTGTTTAGTCTGAAAACATCCCAGCCTGAAATGGAAAACAGAAAAGAAAAGCGACAGCCCATCGTATGGTGCTTAAAGGGACCAAAACTGAAGTTCGTTTGTTCTCTGCCTTTCCCTGTAATTTCTAGTGGTTGAGCTTGCAAACATTTGGATGTCTCCGGGTGGTTAAAATGCATTCCCAGAAGTCCACTTCCTCAGGTGGTCTACTTGATGACAGCTTGATGATCAGGCCAATATAAAACAGCTGATGTTTTGACCCTATCTGAGAATAAAATTATGAAGCTGCATTCCTATGTGGGGTAATGATTTCATCCTCCAGACTATAGTGGAAAAAAAGATAAATATATATTATTAGGGACACTTACCTTATGCTCAAGCCCTAAAACATGATCGTCAATAACATTTTTGAGGCTCTTAGTGTTGAGGTACTATATATTTATTTATCATTGCTCTGAATATGTGGTTAAGCATACAAATATTGGATTGCTACAAAACTTCATTCAAAGCTCTCATGTGGTAATACACTAGCTGTGCACAGGAAGCCAGACAGGTGCATTAAGAAGATTTGTTTTTTTGAGACTTTCTGGTGGTTTAGCACTGGGTTAAAAAAAAAAAACGACAAAAAAAACCAAGAGCACTGAAACACAGTTAAGATAGGCAGAGCAATATAGGATTCCCAAAGGCAGCTTAGCTCAGGCATCCTGCTGGTACTTAAATGGATAATCTTCACATGTAATCGACTATATGATTTAACTTTTATGAAGAGAATTACCAGTATGGACAACTGGTATAACTCCAGCATGGCCAGAGAGGTGCATAAAATCACATGAGAATTATTTTCACTTATTCATTCCTTGGCATCAACAATATCGGAGTATTTTTAATTTTCTGGACATATCAGCTGAAAAGCTTAATTGGCAGGCTCTCATCAGGAACCTTCATGGGACCTTCTGCTGGTTTGGGTCATCAGAGGGCATCTCTTAACTCCCAGAGTGAGATGAAGAGCCAAGCCAATTTGAAGAGCCTACAATGAGCCCATCTGGTAGAGTTTGCTCAGTTTTCATATCCTCACCTGGCAACCACAGAGGACACCAGGCTGAAGCCTTGTAAGTTGTGTTTGTATCCCACTAACATGGACAGGCTCATCCCAGAGTCAGAGTACACTAAGGACTGAGTACTAAGACTAATTCAGCAGGTAGAAAATTGGTCCAACCCAGTTCTAAATTTGTGTCGCCTAATCAAGACAACCGGGCTATAACTACTCCCCATGAAAGCCACAGGAATTCTGTGTATGTATAATTTCCCTGGGGCAGAGCTTTCAGCAGAGATCTCATTTTCCAACACAAATCATGCCCAAAAGTGTGGTACATTGCGTCAAGTGCACATCATTGGTCATAAAACAGAAATTCACATTTTCTTGCACACTCTGTTTCACTGAGGTCCAAAAAAGGTTAATAATTCTGGCAGCACTACCATCTGTAACCTGAATATCCAACCAGAAGGATGTGCTGTGGAAAGGATCCCTGTGCTGCCAAGGACATTGAAGGGAGGAGGAACATAAGGGAATATTGACTTTTTTTCTCCATTTGCTGTTGATGTCTCACATGGAACAGCAGCTCAGACACAGAGACCTCAGAAATAGAGATCTGAATTTAATAAAACTGTCTGGAGGGGAAAGTCGGTAGTGAAAAGAAGATCATGGAGATAAGAGAGCCAGAGATAGGAAGAGAGGAAAAGAAAGAACATTACAGCTGACTTGTGATGGCTGTGCCCTTTCAGACCCAAAGGGGCAGAATTGATGTATTTCTTTAAGAGGTGGGACACCAGTTCATTGTGAAAAGTATAAGAGACAAAAATAAATATTTTATGGTTAGAACATATACTTGCATGCCACTGTAGTGAGGATAGGCAAAAGGCAAAGAAAGGCAATGATGATGGCAACATGCTGCAAGGCAACTAATACATAAGAGAAGGCAATTAATAAAATATAGCTTTTTGATTTCACTGCGATTTTGGAGGCTGTTGGAGTGACCCTTTAAATTCAGTGCAGATACACATACAGTATGGAAGCAGAATTAGGTCCCTGATTAGGAATACAACCTTTTTCAAGGTAAATGTCACAGATTAGCAAAATGAGAGGATCTGTTTGCTTCCCCATCTCTGCAACTTTTCTCCCACTTCTGCTTGGAGAATAAAAGTTAATTGAGGGTCAGGAGGGAGGAGGAGGCTCATCTGATCCCCACTCACATCAACAGCCCCCTCACTAAGGTACCAAACTGACTTTATAAGAGTGCAAATGCACTGCCAAAGCTCCCATCTAGAGATGTGTTTTTTTTCTTTTCCATAAGATTCTGTTTGCTAGAAAACCTAAAAAGACACCAGAGGGAAAATAAATGCAGATACATTTTTAATGTGTACATTTTGTTTTCAGAACATGGTGGGCACTTCAGTGCGAATGCTGGAACTGCAAGGGGGAATTTATCTAATCAGTCTTTCCGTGTCCCCGCTTCATTGACATGATGTGGTCCTGACGATTAAAGCACTGGAATCATAGTTCTGCTTTTTTCCTTCTCTTTCATACTAAAATTATTGATATGCTTTGTACAATGTGTAATTGCTATTATTGTATATGTGCCTAGAGCATGTGCAGAGCTGAAATTGAAATAAATAAGCAAACAAAAATCATACGATAGGAAGCCTCTGATGGTATGGTGGGGGTTGGTACCATGGCATCACAAGCTGAAAATAGGATTTGATATTGCTGTGACTGGTTTCGATAGAGTGAGATTTGGTAAGACTAGAAGAAAGGCTGCTGTGATCCTCTAGTCTGACCTCCTCTTTTTATGTAGCACAGACCCTCAGTAAACACTCAGATCAAAGTGTCTGTTAGTATCCTGAGTCTGAAACTCACCATCCAGGGACATCACCTGAGCAGTCCTGATTTACATCACCTGAGGATCTTGCCCAGTATCATACATTTTCTTTTGCTCCCTCTCTTTCTCTCTCTCTCATACACATGCAGTAGATTTGTTCTTTACATTTAATTTATGCAAGTGTAGCACAGAATACATTTCAGTAACGCCAATTAGATACGCACTAATTTCTTCTCTGTGAAATAGCAGTAAGTAATTAATCAGAATTTTGATCACAACTCAGCTGGCAATTCTAATTGCACTTGCCATTTCCACAGCAAATACAGAATCATTATCTTTTTCGCCTAGTCCTCTCTTCCTAATCATCCAGGGTGCTAGAAGCAAAACATTTCCAAGAACTAGATATTGTCTCTATCAACCAGCAGCCTTAATACCTTTGGACTGAGGGTTAGTGGGTTCAGTCCATGGCTGTGTTTTATTTCAAGCTTCATCATAATTTTAAAACGAATAGCTAGTGGCAGGCTGGCTGCTTGCCTGGGGGAGGGGGAATTCTGCCTCATAAAATTATGAGAAAGGATAAAAGCTAGCAGCTCACTCCATTAAAAACCTTCTGGGAGAGCACTAAAGACGCCTGACCTTTGCACAAGCATCCAGCAGGCATCTAAGGGGCATATGGACGTTGATCAGATCTGTATCATCAAAGTCTGCACCGCATCTCTGAGGCACCATAACCACATTTTAACTCCAGGAGTTACCAGCCGCCTTGGTACCAAATAGGGTGATCAGGGGAGATCAGTACCCCGTGTTTAACCAAAACAGTGTTTGCATGATCATTTTGTGGTCATTCTACTGATCTGTGCAAACCGACAGCGTAGGTCTGGAGCAAGAATGGTTTAAGATTATCTGCCTTGGAAAGTGTTATGGCCAGAGGTCTATGGAGACAGGACTCCCCTTTACTATGGTCTGAAAAAGCTGACAGTGAGCCACTCCTCAGATGGCTTAGAGTGGAAAGAGAGCAGGAAGAGAAAGGGACATATACCATTTAAGAACCGAGCCCTACAGGGAGCTGAGTGTACCTACACCAGATCCAGTCTGCAAATCCAGCAGGGTACTTTACGTTCTCCTGACAGCTACAGGTTTAATAATCAGATTCTTCGTGTAATGCAAACTCAGATGGTTAATATTAAGCCCAGGTAATCCCAAACTATACATAGTAAATTTGGGAATAAACACCAAAACAAGAATATAAATTCTGTCCAATTCATAACTAATGAAAATAGGTTTACAAGAAGTGTAAAGACACTCCCCTTTATGTAAGTAGTCTCTGCATAGAATACGTTGTGAATCAAAATAGCTCTGGTTTTCCCCTTCCATACAATTGGAGCAAGTAGCATCAATGAAATCTAACATTTTGAAGACTGCCCAAGCACCTCCTGTATTCTGCAAATCTGTCTCCTCCCTGCCCTAGCCAACAGAAATTGCTGTAAGAAAAAGAGGCATCACTGAGCCCTTTCCTTTGCTTCCTTGGGTTGTTTTTTTTGTTAATGCTCTTGCTCTTATTCAATATCTGAGAGATCAATAGGAAGGATTTGAGTGGATCTGTAAGTTCTACTCCCAGACACTAAACGTCTCCCGTAAGAATGGGGAATGACTCTCATCACTAGTGATGTCAATGGGGACTGGAAAGGGACAAAACATCTCAGAACCTAGCTATGAACATTGCAGCCAGGAACAACAATGTCTGGGATTTTGGTGTGTTAAATTTCGCTCTTTCACAGAAGACAGGAAAATAGAAACAGAATAAATGTCTGAACTGCCACAGAGACATTTCTTCATCTGGGGTTGGCGTAGGGATGGCATGTTAAACATGCTGCCCATGCTGGAAACTTTTGAAAGCTTTAACCATACATTTTCCAGGCTCAACTCTATCTTCTGGGACACAGTGGGACACAGACATTTTCCATCAGCCTTAAAAAGAGGTACACTGAAGCTATGTTTACACTTGTGAAGTCTTATGCGTTGTTAGCCCTGGTACTCAGTCACACATATTTTACATTCCTAGAACAATGCTTGGCATGTTTTTATGTCTAGAGCAACTAAGACTGACCAACACAGTGTCTAGTTGCTCTCAGAGGGTTATCATGATTTGTGACCATCCCAGTTTGGACAGAACCAACCAGCGAGTTTGAGATCGCTGCAGCCACGCTGTGCAGAGCAGTACCACCATGCTTCCCACAGTTCTTATGACACACATCCCACCTCAAGCAGCTCAGGAGCATGGGAGCAGAGTTAAAAATGAGATAGCCACTAGCAGTTTTTCTTAATCAACTATCCATATTCCTATAGAGTTGGAATTGACTCTGCTGACTATCTAATCATACGAAAAAGAACCTAAAAAGGCAGAAAAGAACAAAAAAACCCCTGTGCAAAATAAATAACACAGGCTGAGAAAGAGAAAGGATGACTTTAATTGACTTGAGCTGCTTAATCACCTCAGAGGGGAAAAAAAAAACCAACTTACCAGCAGCTCTTGGAATCTGAGCATCTTTGAATACCATGTAAACCAACACAACACAGATTTATGAAGACAGTAGATCACATCCCAGATCAGCCACAGCAGCCAAAAGAAAAAAAGAAATGCTTTAAAACCAGAGGCAGTGGGATACAATCAGAGTAGTGTAAAACCCATCGAGTTTGACACAGATATATAAGTAATGGATGGTCTTGAAGAGACATTCTGGCTACATCTTCACTAGTAAATTAAATGTGCCCAGGAATACTCCCAGACACTGAGGCCAACTGACATGGTCTGGCTGCATTCATCTATTAAACTATCTCAGCTTTCAAAACAGAATGGATTCATCCAACAGACAGACTGGGAATGTTCGTTGGCACTTGTTAACTCCCAAACTGCACCCAGGAATTGTTTGGGAGGGTGTTAATTGGCCCAGGACAAAAACATGCCAGGGGCTGTTGTAACTGTTTTAGAAGAGCACAGGATTGTGTTTCCATACCTGTGGCCTGGCACTGCTTTATTTATTTTAGCATGGGCATAGCCCCAATCCACTTTAACATCTTCCCCTGGAGAGTGCTGCTGTGACCACAAATCTACCTGCAAAATTTGAAAGAGGGCACAGGCCACATCAGTTAGAGAGTTATCTCGAGCCTAAGGAAATGAACAGGGAAACCTGCGGCGAGTAGTAGTGCTGGGTCCCTTCGAGAGAAGAGTTCACACCCAGAGGGAAAGATCAAGCAGACATTTGAAATATTTGGCCTCCCAGCATTGTTGGAAGTTGCTGAATTTTTTCACACTTAGATGTTTTAATTTGTGTACTTGTTCCAAACAAAGTATTACTGTACATTTCTCAGGTTACAAGGCTGGTGCTGATGTTTTCTTGCACTAGAAAAATATTTTGAGTGGAGAAAAACAATTTGAGGTTATTATTAAATCCATTATTAGTGAGGCAGGAAGCAAAGTTGTTGCTGTGTGTCTTCAGTGTGGCACAAGAACAGGCTTCACTTGAGTAGGAGAGAAGGAAGGGACAATCTAGTCACCTCCCAGCTGTTATCTGCCTGCTGGAAATGAGCAATAGATTGACAGCAGCTGAAGAGACACATTCCTACATACTGCACCTTTATTAATACAGGGAGGATGGGTTTGGGAGGATTGGAGTCACCACTGGAACAAACCTGGGAATAATTTCCTGTCTCTGCTCAGCTGGTGTCTCTCTGGGTTGATGCAGCTGGACCCAACTATGGTCTTCAATAGTTAGTCGTAATCTTTGAGTTCAGTGAGGTTATGGCCTCGTGTAACTGTGGGAAACAGTTTGATGCATCAAAGCTCCCTCTTCAACTCATCATACATGGATGTACCTCTCATCAAGATACTCTGAGAAACAGCAGGCCAAACGTGTGTGCATAAAGCCTCACAACAACAAATTAGCTGTGGAAATCTTTCTTACAGACATGCTGAGCAAATACAGAAACAAGAGTGGGGTGATGTGAGGAGTGGCCACACCACCAGGACACTGTCCCCAGTGGTTTTTGGAGAGAACAATCTGTTGTCTGCCCTTGCCTCTGATGAGACCTGTGAACCTCAGCAAAACCCTTTGCTGTTTCTTTTAACTGTGCTGCATGATGTGCATGGAAACTTTTGCTCTCAGGACAGGCTCAGAGACAGATAGGGCTGATCCACAGAAGACACCAATGCACAGGCTGGGGCTGTGTGTAAATGCACCCACAGAGAGCAAGAACAAGAGGAGCATGAGGCCAGCTCTCTTGGTAGGATCACAAGCAGGCTGAGTGTCATGAACACCACCTCAACCAACACGTTTATCCACAAGCACACATGGGACAGGGCAGGGACACATTTCCCAGACAAGGTGGAAGTAGAGCTGATGAAAGAGGCAGACACTGCTGCACAGCCTGAGATCTGCCCTCACAAGGACCAGGGATACATCTTGGCCCTGTGCTTCAATCTCTCTCCCTCTTTAGATGCTCCACCAGTGGCTCTTTTGCTGCTGTGGACAGGAGTCCATTGCACATCGACAACAGAGAAGACTGAAATTATTGTGGCCTCTCATTTGAGACTTTCTTTGCATCTCCTGTCTGCTCCATGGTGCTTATGCTAGTGATTGGATTTTTGATGGAAAGTCACCTAGATCAGGCTCATTATCACCCATTGCCAAATGACTTGGGAGCAATACGCACACCTGAAAAGTGAGTAGAGGGCTGAGCTGATGCCTCCTGGCCTGAAGACATGGGGACATGCAGGGGCACAGCCAGCATCTGGATGGGTGACTCCAGAACGCGGTGCTGTTACAAATAGCACTTTGCCTGGAGGCCCATCCAGTTGAATTAGAAAAACACAGAACCATTAATTAACTTGACTTAAGAGAGGGCTGATGCAGGGCAATGTGACCTTTTCTCTATGTCACATGCCACACAGATTTTAGCCTCCTTCTGATGCTTTGTCACCCCCAGTCCTGGCTTTTTTAGATCACTGGATTGGAGGGGAGTGATGATGACCAAAGGGACTGGGGCAGCAGGAGGAAAGAGAGAGGTGGCTTCACTATTTCATTGGTCTGTACAACAAAGACAATAGAATCCCATTATGCATCTACCATCTATTACCTTACAATGTGTGTATATATATAAATATATATATGAATACTTTATTCTGTGCATGTGTAGATTCATTTAATATACACACTTTTTGGCAATATTTTACAGAAAAACTAAGAATGGTATCGTTTTATGTAATGGAGAATAGAATGATTTAAGGCTGCTTGGCTTTTGCATAAATGTGATGGTAACAGAAGGAGCTTTCTGTGGTTTCCACCAATCAACTCAATGCATTGCTGCAGTAGCCCAATCTACTTGAACTAGCCTACCTCAGTGATGGGGGGTAAATTATAGTTTAACAATCTCAGTGAAGGCTGATAAGAGTCAGGAGATATTGAGTGAATAAAACAAAGGCTTGCAACAAGGAACCTCCATTCCCTTCGGCTGCAATACTTATACACACTCCCTGATACAAATAATTTGTGTTTGGAAGTCCCACAGGTGCAGGAAGACATAAGTGAACCTGCAAGGCTCTAACCCACTGTGAGTTTCCCTTCTGATATCCCTGGGGTCAAGACAGACATAGGGGTAGGGTTGCTAGTCTCTCTGTGGCTGGGAACAGGCTGAAAA
Organism: Actenoides hombroni; assembly: GCA_024336885.1. Classification (NCBI taxonomy): domain Eukaryota; kingdom Metazoa; phylum Chordata; class Aves; order Coraciiformes; family Alcedinidae; genus Actenoides; species Actenoides hombroni. The sequence continues at coordinate 22,179,403 of WUAM01000395.1, forward strand.
ACAGGTCTTCTGAGCCTTCTTAGAAAAAAAGTCACCTTATTTTGGGATGTAGTCTTACCTTGGTTCTAACACAACACATAAATTCAGCCTTGTAAAACAGGAAGGACAGTGCTGAGGTCAGGAGCACATGTATGTCATAGAATCATAGAATTGTAGAATCATTTTGGTTGGTAAAGACCTTTAAGATCATTGAGTCCAACCGTAAATCCAGCACTGCCAAGTCCACCACTAAACCGTGTCACTAAGCACAACATCTACATGCCTTTAAATCCCTCCAGGGATGAGGTGTCCATCTCTTCCCTGGGCAGCCTGGGCAACCCTTCCAGGGAACAAATTTTTCCTCATGTCCCATCTAAACCTTCCCTGATGCAACTTGAGGCCATTTCCTCTTCTCCTGTCACTTGTTACTTGGGAGAAGAGACTGACACCTCACTACAGCCAAAACTTAGGCCTTTTACTGGGTTTCTTGTGGAAGCAGTTGCACCATGGATGTGTTCCTCTATCCCTGCCTTCATGTATCCCAGCATTTTTTAGTTCACTCATCATCGTCACTTAAAGGGTTTAGAGAAGATGTATTTGAAACATCTTTCAATAGCAAAACCTCTTCCATCTTCAAGTCAGTAAGCTGAAGGAAAATCCTCTTTTAGAGCTGTCTATTTCTTCAAAATCAATCAGTCAAAAATCCAAAGCCATAGGAAATTAATACAATTCCCAATTATTCATGCTCATAGGACCATCTCTTAGTTTGGAAAACTGAAAACTTCCACATCAATAATCAATTTTTTTTATTCTTTTAACAGGATAAGTATATTTAAATCATCAGTTTTATCTCATTTCAATTAATATTTGTGGGAATGCTATCTTTGTATTCTGTTTACTAGAACATTTATTAAAAAAAAAGATGACAAAGAAAACAAAGAAACATGAAAATGTTCATTTAAACAGGAAAATGAAAGCTCAAATTTGCATGTGGCATCAAAATAGATGTTTTTCTGGATAATAGGGGACAAATTTTAATTTTATCTTAGAGACATAAGATATTTTTTAAAACTCACAAAACTGAAAGTAAACAACTCTATGTATTGACATACTACACAAAACATAGAGGCCACATAATGATTGAGGCAAAGGATCAGCCCCAACTGCTTTGTTATCCATATACATTTTCTTTCACATCATCTGCTACATCGGAGATCTAGCAGGGAGTTTGGGAAGGTTTCAATGATAGCTACCTACTGTCAGGAAATTTCAGTCAAAAAGGGGTGAATCTCTCTTCTGGATCTCACTGAAAACCCAGACTTGATGCCTTGTGCTATCCTCAGATGGACACACTTTTGCCTTACTATGTTTTTAACAACCAAATTACAATGGAGTCTTAAAAAAAACAGCTCAGAGAACATCTCCATTGAGCAGAGGGGAAACAATCTCCATGCAATTCTTTCTTTCTGCAAGTTCCCTAGGCCTGGTTTCTTATCTAGCTTACAGGTTTAGACATGAACATCTAAGTCTGAGCTTGGCTCCTTCAGCTGAGAGAAATCATGGAATCATAGAAAGAATTGTTAAGGTTGGAAATGATCTTAAAGATCATCAAGTCCAACCATCTACTAAACATTATCATGACCACTAAGCCATGTCCTGAAGTGCTTGCTACATCTACATATTTTTTTAAGACCTCCAGGGATGGTTATTCCACCCCCTCCCTGGGCAGCCTGTTCCAAGGCCTCACCACTCTCTCAGGAAAGAAATTTTTCCTAATATCCAACCTAAACCTCCCCTGG
>WUAM01000395.1:22181280-22195293 GCA_024336885.1 Actenoides hombroni
GAGCTGGCCCCAGCACTGCAGGGGGGTCTCTCTCTCTCCCCAGAGCAGATCCCTGGGAGCAGAGGGGCAGGATCCCCCCCTCCCCTGCTGCCCACGCTGCTGTGGGTGCAGCCCAGGGTGCCAGTGCCTGCTGGATGCCAGAGCACGGGGCCGGCTCAGCTCCAGCTTCTCCCCCCCAGCACCCCGAGGTCCTTCTCTGCAGGGCTCTCTCCAGCCCATCATACCCGAGTCTGGGTTGATTCCAGGTGTTGCCCCAACCCAGGTTCAGGACCTTGCACTTGGCTTTGTTGGTTCAACAGCTTGAACCTCCACCTTGTCCAGTACTTTGACCAGGAACAGCAGCACATGTACAACTGTTGCTAACAGTTGGAGGAGTTACAATTAAAAGGGACTGCAGCCTACTACAGTCTGAAGGCATGACCCAGGGCTCTGAGGGACACCAGGACTCTTCCTACACTATTTCTACAGAGCAACAGATATGAACAACTCGCTTCAAGGAGACTGACAGCTCTTCCCTGCTCCTGTAGGGAGCCACCTCAGGGAAAAGCCCAGAGTCTGGGGACTTCAAACCACGATGAGAACACACAGAGAAAATGAGACAGTGAATCATAGAATAATTGAGGTTGGAAACAACTTTAAAGATCATCAAGTTCAACCATCTACTAAACATTATCAGGACCACTAAACCATGTCCCCAGGTGCCACATCTACACGTTCTTTGAACACCTCCAGGGATGGTGACTCCACCCCCTCCCTAGGCAGCCTGTTCCAAGGCCTCACCGCTCTCTCAGGAAAGAAATTTTGACTAATATCCAACCTAAACCTCTCCTGGCACAACTTAAGCCCATTTCCTCTTGTCCTGTCACCAGTTACCTGGGAGAAGAGACCAACACCCACCTCACTACAACCTCCCTTCAGGGAGCTGTAGAGAGCAATAAGGTCTCCCCTCAGCCTTCTCTTCTCCAGACTAAACAACCCCAGGTCACTCGGCTGCTCCTTATCAGATATGACCTCCAGAACCTTCACCAGCTTCGTTGCCCTTCTCTGAACTTGCTCCAGCACCTCAATGTCTTTTTTATCTTTTGGCACCTAAAACTGAACTCAATGTTCAAGCTGCGGCCTCACCAGTGCCCAGTACAGGGGCAACACCTTGCAAGGGAAATTTAGACACCAATTTCAGGGTGAGATAAATTATTTCAGTTAGGCAAGATGAATCTTTCAAGTGTAACTTACACAGAATCCCAGAATGAATCTCTAGAAAAAAAACAATCTGATCTCACCCTAAGCATGACACTCAGGATACATCTATGCCTTCTCCTTAACGCACCACAGCGTCTCCCTCAAGACCTGACCCACAGCACACAGCAACAATAAACTGGCAATTACAGGTCCAAGAAACAAGGGAAAAACAACTTTCAGAGCACGTATGATGCCTGAAGGCTTCACAGATCGTGAGGCACACCTGGACTCACTGTCCATAGGTGGCTGCAGGTATTTCTACACTGCCATTATCCACATGTGTGGTCTTTGTGGGGCTGAAGATGGATGGATCTGGGAGCTCACCAAACTCTGAGTTTCTCCACAGACCCTTCTTTGAGAGTTGTGTCAACACAGACATTGAGTTCAGAGCTGTAGGATTTCATACTCTGAATTAGACATTTTTTTGACCGCAATGTTGAAAAAGAAAATAACAAGGAAAAACCACTTCTCAAATTCCATTGGATAACATTGTCAATGTTATACCCACATATAGCTTAGGTAGAGCAAAAAACCTCAGAATGGCTTAAAAAATCCTTGTCCGTGTCCCATTAAATCACTGTGGCTTAAAGTACTGAGGGTCATTTTTGATACTTCTCTCAATGAAATCTATGTTTTTATCTCAGTGAAAACATTCCCATCTTACTAAACAAACATGATGTGATCAGCAGTGGACCTCAGAAAATCCTCTCACATCTCATTATCCCACAGTTTAGATTAGGGCTTTTATAGCTTCACTTCATAATGTAACCGCAGCATCAGTTCTGTTCCCCTCTGCCTGAGCCTTTGCAGTACTAATATATTATTTCTGTAACGTGAGGAGCAAAGAAAAGGAATATAACATGTTCTTGCGGCAACAAGTTAATTTTGATTTAACCTCCCAGTGCTTGACATTGCAGGCACTAACACTTTTGGCTGTTTAAAAAGAAACACCGAGTAAGCAAGCAATAAACCCTTACTCAAGCAAAAAGACTCCTGAAGGTGCTGAATGCATCATTTCCTGCAATGCAAAGCATTTCCTTCTTGGTTCTGTTGGCGAGATAGGATTATGACCTTTCTATGCCAAGATGAACCCTGTTGGACCTGTTAATCATGAAACAGATAACCTGTGAAAAGTTGTCAGAAGCTGAATTATGAGGACTTCCACCCTGAGAGCACTGGAAGTTGGAGAGGAAAGCCTTGTGTCCAAGACCATATTAGCAACAGTAAGCCTTCTGGTTCTGCCATGGACTTGCTTGAAACTCATGGACCCAGCTGTGCCTCAGCTTCCCCTCCTACACTTTGTTTTACCCAGTTAGGGCTGTAAATTTCTCACAACACGATAATCTCTAGTTGTGCAATGGTGCCTAGGGTCTTCAGCCCCATTTGCTACAGTATGGTAGTTCTTAACTGCAAATACACAGAGACTGAGGTACTGCTGGGGTTAGTAGGATAAAGAGTAGTTGCATGTGAGATTATTGCTCTTGCATTTCAAGCAATCCAGAATTAAGATTGCTCAGCTGGTGGGACAATTAATTTATTTCTCACTTCAAAAAGTTATTTTTCTCCTAGACTCCCTCACACCTCCACTAATACACTCAAGCTCTTGGACACATCTCGCTGGTGGGAAAAAGTTCTTTTACAGAGAAAGCACTCAGACACAACAGTGACTGCAGAAACCTCAAGGACTAAACCAGAAGTGTTTATTTCCCTTTGATTTTATGCCTCATCTTTTTCCTTTGAAGATCCCAGACACTTTCTCCAGACACTCTAAGTTGGAGACTGAGATTTCCAGGGTGACACAAAGTGCCAGGTGTGTCCAACTCCAAACAAAGTTATTTAAGATTTAGACATATCTTTTCTCAGGGAACATTCATACAGTCTTTTGCCAACAGACCCAAGGTCACCCTGACTTCACTTCTAGATGATCACAACTGAAGAAGCTGATCTTAGCCTGGCACTGAGTCCTAGTGAATAGGTCACACTGAGTTAAAGACATGAAGCATCTGAGGAGACATGGGCTCATGCTCACTGCACATTGGGAGCACAGACAAAGCCACCACGTGTTCCTTGCAAAGGGTCACACAGACAACTTTGAGGAAGGACCTGTGTTGGCTTTGGGCTAGTTCTGTTGGGTGGTTTGGGATAATTTTTCTTTTTTTTTTTTTTTTTTTCTTCCCCTCCAAACACCAGCCTAACTCTGTCAAAGAAAGGCATCTGAATAAAAAGACACTTTGCTTTCTGATAGACCTTCAGCCCATCTGCCTCGCACTGGAGATAGGCAAAAGGCAGTATCATTTTCCTAAGCAGCCCCCAAACTGTGAATATAAAAGCATACAAACTACACACCCACAAAAAAAAAAAAAAAAAAAAAAAAAAAAGAGAGAGAGAGAGAAAAAAAGGCGGGGGGGGGAAAAGGAGGAATAAGATAATAGCCCTGGACAATGAGAAAATTACGCAAGTTCACTTTCCATGTCAGTATGCATTTCCCTTTAAGAATTTCCATTTCCCTTTAAGCAATTCTATTATTCACACATAGCATTTCCAATCATTCTTTCAAGTCTTTCTATGTAACTTATCAGGGTTTAATGAATGCCAGAATAAGCACTAGAGGGAAAATCCACATAACTGGACACTAACCCAAAGGTTTTAACAAGACCTCTACATTTTTCTTTTTTAATATAATCTTTATTCAAGCATTTTCTGCTTTGATCAGAAAGATGGCTTTTTTATTGGTATTATTATTGACTTTTTCCCACCCACCCTCTTCCACAATCCACCATCCCATAACTTGTTAGCCCTCCAGGGTTGCAGTGAAGAGTTATTAGTTACAAAGGTCTTCTTTGGAAACACGATCTACAAGTAAAATTGGTCAAAACAAACAAGTTTGCTTCTATACTGCCTTCTACTCAATCAGGCCCCATACTCACGTTGTAGAGGGAACAGTAAAAAAACCCTGCAAACAGCCAATATTGATACATGAAAATGTTAAAGAACAAGAGTGACTTGTCTAGTCTGCCATACATGGAGGTGTTGTTTGCTATTAATAGTAACTCATAAGGATGACCTTGTGCCCAAAAGTTGTCAGTCACAGAAATTCTGGCGTTTAGAATCAGTAAAAGAGTGGGCAAGACAAGAAACATCAACAAATAACACAGAAATTGGGTCTACTTTCAGGTCAAACTGTCCTTAGGTAGCTGCTTTGGAACACATGGGTATGAGAAAAAAAAAGTCAGTCTATAAATGTTTAATATTTTTCCCAAAGCAACCACCACCTTCAGCAAGACATGCTAAACCTTGACCTTGATTTTTAAGCCAGTCTTGGAGTTCTGTAGGACTCCTGTCTGCACAACACTGTTGTGGGCAGCACTGCATTTGTACTTGAGCTCTGTCTGGTTTTGCGTTCTTTTCTCTGGAGTGCTCTACAGGAATAAATAGAACATTTCTCCAGAGATCCTCAGGCTTTCCAAGAGTAAGGGATGTTTTCAGGTATGTGTGGTCACTGACTGCCATTAGGCTTCTTTCTTACTCAGACAGAAATTTGAGTGACTGAGGAAGTTTGTCTCCCTGGGTCCTAGAGAGGCAAAGGAGAAAACACGTTTCCCTCACTACACAATGATCTAAACCAGCCAGACTGTGCAGGGAGCTGGATGAAATGGTTTCGCTAAAGCTGACTTAGATGTCTTACACTGTGGTTTTGAACAATAAGGTAGTCATTGTACAATTTTCCTGCAACAAAAAAGTTATCTTTATTGGTTATACTTATGTCTCTTATAATTTATAGTAGCGTGTAGTGTCAGAGGGATGGAAAAGTCCTCGAAGAGTGACACAGCCTATTCTTCTGCCCTGCAACAAGCTATGGTCCATGAGGTTTCATTCCTGAGAGGTCCTGCTGTCACTTTATTTCTTAGCACCCTCTCCAGGGATAGAAAGAAAGCAGCTGTGTGCACCTCCTAAGGCACTAACACCAGAGAGTTTACAGCCCAAACCTGCACCAATGCAGTCATTCCTCAGAGTGAGATGTGAATAGAAAGTTTAAGTAATTTGTCACCAGATGTACCAAATCAGAGGTCCAAGAATACCCAAGTATGCTCTTCAGCTATTAGGCAAATTATTTTTACCAAGTATTTTCTTCAACTGAAGATTTATCCAATAGAGCTGAACCCTCTACTTCTTTCATATTTATTTTTGGTACAACCTTGAACCCAGCTGGCATTATATAGCTAATGCTATAATCTCCTATCAATCCCACAGTGGGGAAAAAATAGTCTTCTTCCAACATGGACCTTATAAGGGTAAAACTTAATTTTTCAGTGCAGTAACTGTTCCATCCTAGTGGGCATGGGAAGAAAACAATGAGGTAGACTTACTCTAGTTTTGCAATGTGTTTATTAATTTCAGAAAAACCACCCCAGGAACAAAGTTTATTAGTGAGTAGGAGGATGTTTCAGGGAACAGAGCCCAACTGAAAATAATCAGCTTCCTTTAATTAATTGCATACAGTTTTATTGCATAACTGATGGTTTTAAACCTTGTCCAATTAGCTTGTCAAACACAGAAGTTAAATTCTCTGTTGGTCTCTCAAGTAAGGTCTATGCCAAAGTTTTAATTTAACTTGCCTTATCCAAGCAACCAGAAAATAGGGCCTCATGAAGCTGAAATTTGTAGGTAGTTACCTCAAACTGAAAAATAAATAGAAAAGACAAAGGAAAAAAATACGGACAAAAAAAGTCCTGGGTGGGCCCAAGGTCTGATTCAAGTTCATGATTCTCATTCTGGGGTAGATTACAGTTGAAAATTTACCTCATCTTGACAATCTGTTTTCTAAGGCAGGTTGAGGTATTGTTGCCAATTTAACATGTCTACAACACAGAAGAAAAAAGAAAAAAAAAATCTCATCTTTGCTTTGAAAAGTTGTTCTGGAACAGCTTATGATGCTTCCATGTGGTAGCTGCCTCACTAGCTGTGTGTCTCTTTTCCCAGCAACTGGGGAATGTATGATGATTTTATGATCATGTATATCCATATATTTGTATATTAAAATGAATGTGAAGTTTTACATGGTAAGTTAATAACTATGTTCATGGCATGATCTTAGATTGAGTGTTCAATGTAACTATCCCAGATGCAAATGTTTTTCAGTTTCTTAAAGGCAATGTGAGTGAATGGACTTTACTTTTCAAAAGCAAAGGTCTGTTTCTCCTTGAAGAAATTAATATATTCTTTTCAACTAATTATTTGAACTAATAATTGTATTAATACTATATCCTGATAACTCCAAGGTGCTCACTGTGCCAACTACATGTGCTTTGAACCTGGTAGAGTGATGACATCCATATCAAAGTTATGCTTTACAAATTAACATCTTGGGTATTTTGGCTCAGTAATTGTCTTATGAAAAGTTGCTTTTGGGTGTACCAACTTCTTGGTCCCAGCTTAATCAACATTTGCATTTCATTAGCTAAAGTGCCCTATTAAGTCTCCGTCCTGAGTGCACTATGGATGAAACTGAGATGGATGGTTTCTGCTCTTAGTGTTTTGTGGTTTTTTGGTTTTAGCTTTTTTTTTTTTTATTGGTTTCAGTGGCGTAGACCACAACTACACCAGAAAACTGAGTAGCGTTAGCACATGATCTCATGCATTGTCTCATGATCACTAATGCACTTTAACCATTAGTACATTTCCAGAAGTTTAGGTCCCTGCAGCTAGTGCTCTCCACCACCGTGAAGAGGCATGGCTGGATCCAGGCAAGAGGAAAAAAACTATGGGGACATGAACAAGGTCACAGGGAAGTGGTTTGGTTTAAGAGACTTGTTTAGAGTTGCTCTGTTACTCGGATGGGTTTCAGTAACCATCTGTGCTGTGAGACTTTCCTTTCTTCTCCTCCAGTCATTATTCATCACACATGTTTCAGTCTCTCCAGTAGATAAGGCAGAGCTCATTTATGAAAACATATGGTACTACACAGCACTAAGCCATCTCCAGAACAACCACATTTTGGACAAAATGAGTCAAAACTGTGCTCATGTAATTCAAGACTGTCAAAACTTAAAAGCACAAATAGGAGAGCAAGGCAAAGGAAGGTCATACGGGCAGACATCTAAGTGCTTTTCTGCTTTAGTAATGCCACACAGACACTGTTAACTACTGGTATGTAATTTTTCCCAGTGTTTCATGGGAGCCTCAAACTAATTTGCAATCACATCATATCAGATGCTACATAGACATTCCTTTAGTGCCAACACTGAAATGGCAAGAATCATCACAAAACCAACCCTATTTCACAGGATAATCAAGTGACATCTTCAAAGTCATAGGAGAAGGTCTTAAAAGAGTTCTGCAATGAACACGGACCTGCTGAGTGATTCTGCAGCAGCATATTGTGTTTCCCTGCCACTCTCACAGTACATCACTCCTTACAAGCTGGTGGTTGAACCTGCTGCTTCCTGTCATGAAAGTCTGCCAGCAGTGAAACCTTTAGCACAGCATAATGTAAACTAGGAGGACACTTAAATTGTCCTATACAGAGAAGCCTGAGATTGATCTGCCCGGAGTTCAAACTAGAAGGACCATGCCCAACTTGAACTATAACTACTTTAGTATGGAAATGTTCCCATTCCTAACAGTCCTACTCTTCTGCATGGCTCAGAGTTGGCTCATGTCCTGACAGCTTTAACCACACACAGACAAGTTTGAGTTTGCTTGGAAGACATTGTGTCAATATGGCCAAGGTGCAATGGTCACCACAAGTAGTCTTTCAGTTCTGCTTTCACATCACTGCCTTCAAGACACATGGAGGTATTCTCCCTGCTTTTCTCATGGCTTTTCTACAGCACTGAACTAGCATGGAAAAATTAAAGATGCTTTATCTGAAATATCCATGAAGGAAATCCTGTGTCTCTGATGAACCTGACTTCCTCAATTTCCTGTTTGCTGCACAGCTGTCTGCATTGGATGGGTCTCAGGGACATTTTTCTGGACATATTTGTCTATCTCAGTTGGAAGCCAGGCTCCTTGAGTTAGAACATAAGGGTCTATAATCTTTAAAAAGAAAAAAAAATATATATAAAAAAATCACAGTGAAAACAGAAAGAATGAAAAGAAAACAAACCAATAAAGAATCTATCCTGTCATAACATGTGAGGGTCTGGTATTTGCTGGCCTTGGAGTAGGTTCAAAATAAATGAAGGAAATGTGTATTTCATTAAATGCTAATATTTGGAAGATAAGAGGGAAAAAATGATGAAATGCTTCCAAGTGCAGTTGTGAGGACAGTGCCTGCGTGTGTATTAACACACATGCACATAGACATACTGTCGTGATTCTCTCTGATTCAGAATGCTGCTACATAGGAAGAAGTACAGGGGAAGGAAAAAAAGGGTCTTATTTTCCAGGCCATTGCTCTTCACTTGCATGGCAAGGGCTTTTGAACTTGAATTCTTCCACAAGGGTCCATTTGAGAGAAACTTAGAGAGGCAAATGAGACTTATCTTCTATACAAAGAATCACTGAGACGTATATAGGCATGTATAAAGAAAATATCCATCCCACAGAAAGTAAACTGTGCTAGGTGCCTTAATAATAAGGCTAGTTAATCAAAATCTAACCAGCATGTTGCCCATTGATGTCATACTTGTTGATGGTTAAACTTTGAGGTCTCTTCTCCATTCCACCACAGATGACTCTGTGTAATCCCTTGGCTCCTGACCAACCTAGTCTGTAAAGTTAGGACAAAACACATGTTTGCCTCCTAGGGACACAGCGCCTTGGGCAGCAACAAAGGTCATGAAGTGCCCAGAATTCTTTTGTTAATTAGCAGATGCAATGCAGGGGAACTAGAATATGGCATTTAAGGCTCCAAATACTCAGGTATTTTGAATACAGCTGAAAGAAGGAGAGTATTTGATGTCTGTGCTTCAAACAATGTAGCAGAGCAGGAGCGGAAATCTTCACAAGCAATAGCAAAACCTTAGATCTTTCACAGGACATCAGGAGATAATGAATCTCTGCAGTTTACATTCATACACAGTTCTGGACATAGTTTTTTTTTTGTGGGGACTGTGGATAGAAAATGTTTCATTGGCGTCTGAGTTGGTTTCCTGCTCACCTTCGATGTTTTACTGAAAACCCATAGGTTCTAGAATTTAGAGTTTTGTTTTCTAACACATATCCAAGAAAAGCTTCATTTTGTTCTTTGCAACTGAACCATTTCTGAGCAAACGTGCAGAAAAAAATCTTACCCCAGGCATAAATTACCATGGGAAAAGAAAGGTATCAAGGGTAGCAAATAACAAGATAAAATAATAATAAAAAAATAAAAGTAGAAGCAACTGGAAAACAGGAATGATGATGGAATATATTACAAGATGGGCTGTCAAACTGTGGTTTGCATGAAATTTAGTGGTAGTCTTGGATAAAAGCCATTGATCTTTGGTAACCTTCTAGGTGGACAACATATACTAAGGAACTGATTAAATGCCATGGTCTAGGTTTCAGGTAAAGCTATTAAGACAGCAAGGAGGCACTTTGGTCACTGACTGGGAAGTCTGTGGAGGTAAGTCCACCACTCAACCATGTCCCTGAGTGCCACATCTACATGTCTTCTAATGGTACAGCAGAGGAGAATCGGAAGTTAAAACAGTTTTGTGCAAAGTGGAGCTTTACTACAGAGCCGTGGCTGGATTCCCTGTTGTGTACCAATGTGCAACAGTTTTTCCTTTGGTTGAGACACAAAACTGAAGTTTCCAGAGAACATTTCTTGCTATCTAAGAAATTGATACCAAGGGATATCCCCCTCTGGGGGGACAGAGGGGTTCACTTATAGTGTTTTTCATCCCAGACCCCAAATTTTTTTAACCTGTAGGAGTCTCTTACCTTTGAGAACTTACCCATCTACTACTTTTGATTGAAATTGAAAATGGTTCAAAATGACTGGGTGGGAAATGGCACACACATGCATATGCATATACACTGCACGATTACAGAAATCTCACGCTTAAAGAAAATCTCACCTGAATAAGCAAGATAAGTATGATGTACTAACATCAGTAAATTGACTGGGTTAGCCAGGTTAGCTGATACACTCTTCTGCAAAACTCAGGACTGGGACCCACTGGGTGCCAATCTAGTAGATCTCTGTGGTGTTCATTCAGAAATGTGGATTCCAAGGATTTTCCCGACACCCTCTAAAATGCATAAGAAAGCTGCTTGGCTATCCACAGGCCTTGATCAGTCCCACAAAGAGAGGAAAAGAGGAAAAGAGAGAGATATCCCTCGGTGTTTGTGCCTGCTTCTCTTTCAAATGGAATTAATGGTGGTTTAATGGGGTATGAAAGGATGTTTTACTGGAAACAATGAGGAACAATTGTCTAGCTCACGTTTCATTTCACAGGTCATTATTGCATTAAGAAGTAAATCGACCAAGTCCGGTAAATAACAGTCTGTGTTTTGCCCAGAGCTTCAAACCAACAATCTTAGCAGTCACCAACTAATATCTTTGTCATTTTTAACCCTTGCAGGGATCCGCTGGGGGCTAAACAATTATAGTCTTCACCCACCCCTAGCAGGTAAGCATTATTCATTTTATTTCTCATCCCTTCTTCCCGCAAACCCCACGAGGCTGGGTTTTTGCATTATTGTTTTGTTTATTAGCCAACCTAGCCAACTGTGTGTCTGGTGGCCTTGAAAAACAACACATATTTTAGTGACTGCTGCAGGCGTCTTTAAACAGGTTGCTTCCTCTGCAAAATTAATTGTTGCAAAATGCAGCACTTCCCCTGGAAAGCTCTGCAAAGTAACACTCAGCAGTTTGACTGGATTATAGATACACCGCTCAGATCTAAGGGAAATAATATAGTTACACGTGCAGGATGCAATTCACGTTGTTTTTTTTGTTTTTTTTTTCTTTTAATTGCATAAACACAGCCATCTTGTCTCCTTGAAGTTAACGGCCACCAAGCCTACGATGTAGACTGCTGTCCCCAGCTCTGTCCCTGGCTCTCTCTGGAGCAGATCACTTCTCCACTTTCCTCTGTTTCTCCTGAAGCCTTCTAGGTTGACTATTAATATCAGCAGCTTCTTCCAGAAGGCACCAGAAAAGTTTCTGGGTGTTACCTAGTAGTAATAAAATTCAACTAGTGACACAGATCTGTGGGCATCAATGAAGTAGGAATGATAAATAAGAGTGAAACAGTGCCTCAGGTGAAAAGACGTGATGTCTGAGCTTTGAGGAGATGCTTCAGAGAAGGAACCTGCCTCAGTGTTTGCTCCCCAGTGCTGTAAACTCCACTCAGACCCTTGCACAACATTTTCCATGGGACTAACCTCTACACATACATATTGCACAACCTTTCAAGCACATTAGCATTCCACAGGAACAGGCAGACTGGCTGAGAGGGACCAAGTGCATGGGTTGAGAGAGAATCTCTCTACACTAATTACCTCCCTAGTAGTCACTCTTTGTCTTCATCAGCAGTATTTAGAAAGTTCTAATTACCAGAACTTCCTACTACAACACCCTGGCCTTTGGACCCATAAATCACTGTCAAACCTCAAAGGTTCCTGCAGATCAATGGAACATCATTACAGAATTTTGAAAATAGGTCTAGAAAGGGTCTTCTGAAGTTATTTTATCCATCCTCCTCCTCCCTCAGGAAAAGATCAGCTTTAGGTGGATCATCTAAAGATGTTTGCATGACTTCCACTGCTAGAGCTCCACAGCCCACTCAGACAAGCTATTCCAGTGTTCTGCTGTCTTTATTTTAACATTTCGTCCCCTACATCAAAAAGATATCTTCATGAAATTTCATGAAATTTCAGCCCATCATTTCTGATTTTATAGACTTGGGGAGCAATTTCTTTCTCTCTACTCCACAGCAGTCTTCCACATTTTTGAAGGCAGTTCTTAAAGCTCTCATCTGTCTCTTTTTCTCAAGACTGAGCCACGCAACTTTGTCAGTCATTCTTCATAGCTTCTATTTTCCAGATGCCTAATGATTCTTTTCACCTTTAACTGTCAGGCTCCTAAATTAATCCATGAGTGGTGTGTGCATCAGTTACTTGAGTCTCATGGACCACCAATGCTTTATAAATCAAAACTTAAGAACCACTATGCTGAAATAGTAGCCTCATCATGGCAATGATAAAAAAGCTTACCGGGTTGCAGACAACATTTATATACAGAAAGGTAGAGAGGTGGATATCAAATCCATAACTAGACTCCTAAATAAAGGTGATGGGGTGTTTTGGGGTCACTGAGCTATTTTTTAGCTCACAGGGAAACAAATGGGCTCTCTGAGATTACACAAACTCTGAAAATGGTGTCATTTTTCTAAATAGCTTCTTAAATACAGGAGTTCAGTTTTGAAAATGACAAACCTGTTGTTTTATCCTCAGGGACTAAGATTAAAAGGAGAAGCCAAGAATTTTCGATAGCAATTGTAGGCGCAAACTATTTGCTGGCACGTCTTCAAAAAGGATTGCTATCCTAAGGGCCAAGGTTATCTCCCATAGTCAGGGACCTGACTTTGCAATCACTTTTTCCCAATTTCATTTTACCTAATAGATATGTACACATATTTTACATTTTATGCAGCTGAAGACCAGTGTGTGGCTGTTTAAAAGTACCTGAGGAGTTTAGAAAAGAAGTAGAAAGGGTGGTACAAAAAGTTAAAATCTATTTACAGCAATAAATGTGCAAAATGGATGGGCTGTTGGATTCATCATGAGGAAAGCATCTGATACTCTCCACAGGAACAAGAAGATAAAGTTTGATGGGCTTATACATTTGTACATATGCGTGTATATATGTGTGCATTTCTTTATACTGATCAGACAGAGAATGAACAATGCCATTCATCTTATGTCCTAGCTTCAGAATTAAAGAAATAGCCTCTCTGAAAAAGGAAAATAATTATTAGAGGCTAAGATACAGACAACTTTGAGGGAAAGTAATTTATAGCACTTCAAAATGAAAATGTCACAAGGCCACATCAGCCCCAGTGCTGACCTAGTGTGCTAGACCTCCAGCTCTGGTCTATTCCCCCACAATTTATTAAAACAGATTATGTAGAGGAGTGTTTTGCTTTGGCAGAGCTGTCCCCTAAAGCACAGTCTCATGGTGGCATCCACGTGAACTGTAGGCTTTCTTTCCCAACTGGTGGATTCACCACCCACAGGTGTCCCTCACTTTGCCATACTGTCCTCAGTTATCAGAGCTGACCCTTTAGTTCAGCAGGTTCAGCTATCTCGCACCGGATGAGCCACCACATAGGTATCGAAGATAAAAAAATAACTTATTTTCCCTTCAGCTTACTTTAAATCTTGTTCTCTCATGATCCTCAAAAAAATCCTTCCCACTTTGCTCTCAACATGATTAAGGTGTCCTGAAGTCTTTACCTAGGATGTGTTTTCACAACAATTAAGTAAAAATTACAGTCATTTTCTGATCAGATTAGGCTTGGGTTCTATAAAAGAGTAACTTGGTTATTTAATGTCCTCCATTTGTTTTAATGTTCTTCCATTTACACTTACAAAAAGATACTGGTATCATTAACTCGGCTGAAGTGCATTTATACCAATGCACGCAGTATGAGCAACAAACAGGGAGAGCTTGAAGCCATGATGCACCAAGAAAATTATGACATAGTGGCTATCACAGAAATGTGGTGGGATGCCACACATAACTGGAGTGCCACAATCAAAGGCTACAAGCTCTTCAGGAGGGACAGACAGGGAAGGAGGGGTGGTGGAGTGGCCCTATATGTTAGAGAATGTCAT
>WUAM01000395.1:22201932-22227486 GCA_024336885.1 Actenoides hombroni
GAAAAGGAAAAGGAAAAGGAAAAGGAAAAGGAAAAGGAAAAGGAAAAGGAAAAGGAAAAGGAAAAGGAAAAAAAGGAGGGAAATGTATGGAAGGGCAGAAGCAGGCAAAGAAGGAAGAACAGAGGAAAAGAAGAAAATCACACCTTTCATTCTTATTAAGAATTAAAATTAATCTAAAATTAATATAAATTTTTTGCAATGTGTGACATAATTGTTCTTTTTCTACCTAGACATAGTTTAAACCAAGACTATCACAAAAGAGTAACAAACTTATAGGAACAGGAAGCAAAACTTAATTATTTGGAGGCATAATAGGGCAAAACACCACCTTTCATTGCCAGGAGCAACATTAGTTCCCAGATGTGTCCAAGACGTCTTCGGATAAGCACTGTAAATTTGCACCTGTCCATAAACCCCTGGAAAGAGAAAACAGAATCAGAAGTTCAAAGGTTAGGGGCAAAAGAGACTTGAGAAGAACTGAACCAATAACTAAACAGATGGAAATCTTTATATTTATTAAACCATTTTATTTTATGAAAAGTATAAGAAAAACACCCCACTTGAAATACAAAGTAAGCTAGAAATAAATCATTAATAAATTAAAATGACCAAACATATGTAAAGGAGAGAAAGGGGGTTGTACCGTAGAAGGCTCATTACTTCAAATTGGAGCTGCAGACAAAGGTTAAAAAAAAAAAAAAAAAAAAAAATTATTTAAAAAGATGCTTAAAAAAAATTTTTACCTAAGTAAACAAATAAAGTAAAAACTCCAGGACAGAAAGATACAAAAAATTACCTAGCTATTATTTATATTTCTGATCTGTGAAAGATTAATTATTTTTTTTTTTTCTCAAAAAGAGATCCAAAACCAAGGCAAAAAGCTGAAATATAGAAACTTTTCATATAGATGACAGGTTCCAAGATGATTACATTTGAAGTACAAGAAATTTCTGATTGAGTTTCTTCATTGAAATGTCTTGTTTCACTTTGCTGACATGGTCTGAAATCTTCTCATTTGAGTCAGTCATTTGTCCTGCATCTCTAATAGTGACACATTGCTTCAGAGGAGTTGTGTTTTAATCAGGTGTTTAGTCAAACCATTTTACTGTCCTCCATGGACACCTTTTTCCATGACATACTTTGTCACCATAGTCCAGAAGAAGACTGTGGCAAACATTGGTGGTGCAACACTGATAATCTCACCAAGACAGACCTTCATAATAACGTCAAAGATCTTGTATTTGCTGTGGTTTAAGAGGATAGCATGAACTGTCGTGAAGTCTTATTTGATCCATCACAGTGTGCTAAACCTCAGCAACAGATTTTTTCTAGCCCCTAAAACCACAGGAAGTTAAATTGTTAGCTCTTGTTATACTTCAGCTCTTAAATAAATTTTGACTTAAAAAAACCCCTCAAAATTCATTTCCTCTGACAACTAGATTTCTGTTCTACCTTCCAAACATTCCACTTAGATATTTTCTAGAAATCTGTAATTGCTTGATCAATGAGTGCAATAGGTTCTCAACGTCACTATCAAACACAAATCGGGTTTTTTTGTTTGTTCATTTATTTTTTCTTTGAATTTTTGGAAAATTCTATTCTACAAATCTTGATCCAGGCAATTTCTCTTGACAGCAGTTTGAGTTTTTAGTGTCTTCGGAAGTTCAGCAAATAATGAAGCCTTGCAATACTTGCAATATAAAACATATTTTAAAACATGGAAAACAAAAAGGTTAACTTGTTTCTTTAACCATAATTATATAAGTACACATAGAAGTTAACGTGAACTTTCTTTTGTCAATCTTTCTATGTGTCCATATATTTAAATGTGTGTATATGAATCCATCCAGTGGCTCTTGGATGTAATTCATCTCACTTAAGTCAAGCTTTTTAAAATAGTGATGTGGGTTTAAGCTCATTATCCTAGCCTGGAAATTTGAGGGCAATTTGTTTCATTTTAAGTGAGACCAAAGATAACTGAGACCAAATACCCTCTGTCAATGTGCACTTCTCTCCACTCTACAAGGTCATCTTAGTTTTAATATCTTCAACTTGGACAACTATCTTTTATAAATCTCAAATCTACAACCAAGACCAAACCCTGTACCCATGTGTAAGTCCTTTTAAGTCCTCTCCACTTTCTCATATAAAGACCTCAGTATTTGACACCTAGTTGCTCACTTCTGTTAAATTTTGCCTAAACAAAATCTCCACGGAAGGTCCAGTAATTGACCTGGAGATAGTAAAAAATTTTAACTCAAAAAATGTGTACCTCTCTTAGACATTTTCCTGTATGACATAGAAACAGGCTCAACAGTGGTAGATTTAGCTATTCACTAAGACTGGTTTCCTATGAAAAGGTAAACTCATGTTTCATACCAATACTCCCTGGGTGGACATTTATTTCCTCCAGACGATCACAGTAAATCTCTTCAGATGCCCGAAGAAGGACCAGCAGCTTTAAATCCCTTTCTAGGGGATGTTGAAAAGAACCTGAAATACAGACGAAAGAGTAACAACTCACCACAGAGGTATCAATGGCTTTTGTAATGCTGAATTTAGGGGGGAACCAAAGTGTGTGAATCCAAGTTTTAAGGTCTAAATGGCTGAACTACTATTTCCCTCTTCAGCTCATTTTTGCCTTTCTTCTCCTTTACAATTTCACCAGTTCTCAGGCAATCACAAATTCTGCAGCCAGGATGGGTAAAATGGTCTTTCAGACCAATGCAAAGATTGTGGGGAAAAGAGTATGGGAAAAGAAAATGCCCAAGAAATTTTGTTATGTGCGATGGTGCTTTCATTTTGTGGTGATAAGTCTGTACAGTAAACTGTATTCCAACTGTGACTTCATTTATTTCACCAAGGGTAGTTTACAATTTCAGAAGAAAATGGCCCAGCACTAAACAGATACTAAGGAAGAAAAAGTAGGACAGCTTTTGCCCTGGAGAAATGTATGCGGAGTCCAGTAAAAGAGTTCAGCGTTCCTTTAAAATTAGAGATTAAATCAATTATGCAACAGAAAATTGCAGCAGATGTAGAACTAAAAAATATATACATATCTGTACAAAATTAGCTGGCCTGTCATATTCTTTTAATATTTAAAAATTACTAGTTTGGAAAAGAGAGACTATTTTGTATCCTAAAGAAACATTCCTCTTGGAAAGCTTTTTTTAATTAAGTGAAATCAATAAAAAAATTCATTGTTCTTCCACCAGTGTCTGACTGATATCTGTGGATATTTAAATTCTCTGAACAGCTTTTAAAAAGTAGAAGACAAATAGTACAAGATGTGCATGGTCCCCATGTAATACATCTCACACCAGTGAGCTGTATCTTCTTTGGGGTCATGGAGGGAATTCAGTCTTACAGAGGCCATCATCCATCCAAACTGTCTTTGACTTTCTTGGTTAAACTCCCATGACTGTGGTTTGAACAGAAGAAACCAGGAATTAGGCTACAACCAAATACTATTTTCACAAAGTAAAATTAGTGATAAGCACTTTCACCACTGATGTGCAAGGTTAAACACATATCTACATAGAGAAGCAAAAGAGTTACATAGACTTTTCTGTCTATTTTTGCACACAGAGTGATTGTTTTCCTGCTTCATCCTCATGGTAAGCTGTGATTTCAAACACTCCACCTGAACATACATTTCCCATTCCTCAGGTGAATCTTCACCCCTGGGATAAAGTTATTAGCTACACTAAAGACCAAGGAAAAACTCAACATAAAATGTTTGGAGACCTTTTTATTAATCTTACAATGTTACTCACAATTTCCATTTTCTGCTCATGATGATGCCCCTTTAAAGTGGGGGTTTATAATCAACTATCATTATGAATTACTATTGCTGCTGTTATTGGTGGGTTTATTCTATTCCTGGCTACAAAGCATTTGCTATTTCTTCTAGTTAAGTTAGTTAAAAATAGCTATGTGATATATTCAATTCTCAGCTAAATTTTAAATAATTTTCAGTAATTTTTCAGGCTTAACAGTCACAGACAAATGTTTGGAAATGTGAATTCTAAAGACTTGAGCTGGAATTTATTACTCCTTTAAAAGAACTACATCTACATTTAGCTAAAATTTGTGATTTCTAATCCTAAAAAGCATGACGATATGTTAAGGAATGTTACCTTTGTTAAAGAAAAAAAAACCAAACAAATGCACAATACAAAAAAAAAATTAGAGTGAGAAACAAAGAAATTATAAATAAAACTACTCATAAGAGGTCATCACCATATTAAAACCTTAGAAAAGAAATAAAACAATGGGACGATAATGTTCACAGAAATGTTTCAGTGGCTGGAAGTTGTAAATGGTATATGACACGAAAGAACATAGTATGTATCTATGAATAGAAAAATTTGTCTTGTTTTAAGTATATTTAGAATGAGTCTTTAGAATCTTAATACTTGCTTATTTCCATTAAAAGTTCCATGGGTTTAAATCAATGGATTTCAGCAACTTGAATGTAAGTGCTACAGAAGAATCAGCTCAGAAACTCATTGGACTATTAAGGCAGACTTTTCAGTAAGTTTAGGATCAGTCACAATATCTTAGAGCACTTGAAGAAAGCTAATATTGTGCCAATATTTCAAACAAAGATAAAAGTAAGAGCCCCAGGTAATTACAGGCCTGTCAACTTGACACTGATTCTAGGGGAAAAATAAATAAAAATGGAATGTCCAACTCTGAACACAATTAATAAATCATTAAAGGTGGATGATATAATTAATGCCAATCAACCTGGTTTTATAGAAAAAAGGTCTTGTGAAACTTCCTTGTTATCATCTTCTAATGAGATCACAGGTTTAGTTGATAAAGATAATAGCTTTGATATGATATAATATAATTGGCTTCTCCCAGGCACTTGACTTAGTAGCACAAAACTTTCTGATTAACAAACTACACTGGTACAACACAAACTTGGCACACATTAAATTTCAGGCTGACTGACTAGAACAGGGGCATTGACTCAGACATGTCAGGTCCTGCAAGCCCTGTGGTATCCAACATTTTATCACTGACCCAAAGTATTGTGAAGATACTGGAAGTAAGCAGATAAGCCAGCACAAATGGGAAGTAAAAAACCACAAAAAACAACATAGAGATGAGGCAGCAAAACAGCAATAATTTAGAAGGGAAGAATTAGGAATGAAATGTTCAAAATATAAGATGCCAGGTCTTGAAAAAGTGATGCATTCTGTATAAATGGATGGAAACAAAGGAAAACGAAGAAAAATCTGACTAAGGTCTTAGACTAAGCTGAGCTTCATCTAAATACAGCCCTACAGTATGGCTCATGAAAATATGCAAACAGCAGCTGCCTCAGTTTATTCATAGGGAGTTCCAAAATAGTTAATAAACACGAGTCACTGAGGCAAGATAAGTTTCATCACCTTAGAATGTAACTGGCGTATGAAATCACAGATCTTATAATAAGTAGTCTTGTTAAAACTGCCAAATTGCCATAAATGCTGGAATCATAATCTCTTCAACACATATGTGAAGGATCTGGATTTTAAGTGCCTGTCTTAGAACTCTGGATGTGAAAACTGTCCCACTTCCTTGTGGTGAACAAGTCCTACATAACAGCATGTCAAACTGTAGAATTACCCATCCTGCACGTGAGGTGCACAGAAGTGGATCCCACTTCATACTCCTACTACAGCTGGAAGATTTATCAATTTAATGAGCAATCTGGTTGATCATAAGGTGAGATAATAAGGAACTGGTGGCAAAGAACCAGTAAAAAGGTAATTTCAGTCCAAATTGCCAGAAGTGTTTGGTGAGATGTGAGGAAAAGGTCAGGAAGGACTAAAGCCAGTGTATGCAGAAAACAGGCAGGGCTTCCTCAAACACACGTTCTTCCAGCTGCAAAGTTTATCTGGAATTTGAAGGATTTGCTCCTCTGTCCAGACTCAACACATATCTGCCAGCCTGTGCTAAAGCTGAAGTTCTTCCAGGGAGTGCTGGCACCACAATGTATGCATTATACACTGCAAAAAAACCCACCCTCATATACAATAATCCTATGTATAAGAAACAACCTATGCTGCTAATAAAGTCACCACTGATTACATACTTTCCTGAAGAAGTGTGAACTGCCTGGATTGCAACACAGATCTGCTAGTGCAATGGTTGCACATGGCTCATAATCCTTCATCAGGTCTAACCTCTGGAGAGGATAAATACTATGTGACAAGAGAGAAAGAAAAGGGAGAACAGAGAGAGGTGACTTTTTTTCTATCCAGATTTTCACTTATTTTGGACTGCAGCCTGCATCTAGCTTGCTTCTGAGATTCAAAAGCATTTTCCATTGTTTTCATATTTCACTTTTATTCCAGATGTTCTTCCTGAAAGTTTTTTGCTGTGTTTTTTTCCCTTTTCCATGACAAACCCCATTCAATTCTTTCCTAGAATAGTGGGTGTTTCCTCCCTTCTAGCCTTTCCTTTTTTACAACACAACACTCTGCAACAGCTGTTGAATATAAGAGCAAGGAAATCTCTAAGATAATAATCCCTCCCTTTCATTGGCAAATGGACTTTGCTGTGGCCATCTCCGATATCAACTCTGTGTTTCCTGAATCCAGACCTTCTTGGACTCCAGCTACTCAGCTGTTTTGAAAACTGCAGTATATTGTCACCAGAAAGCTTGAAGAGTTTTTATTCATGGTCAATACACAGCTGGGTAGTCACCAAGTGAAGGTTCTTCTTCCCGAACTGTTTCTTCAGGTGTTCAGACTGCATTTTATAGAATCATTTAGATTAGAAAAGACCTTTAAGATCATCAACTCCAAACATTAACCCAGCTCTACCATGTGACCACTAAACCATGTCCCTCAGCACCACATCTACACAGCTTTGAAACCCCTCCAGGGATGGGGACTCCATCACTGCCCTGGGCAGATTCACAACCCTTTCAGGGAAGAAATTTTTCCTAATGTCAAACCTAAACCTCCTCTGGTGCAACTTGAGGCTCTTTCCTCTTCTCCTATAGCTTGTTACTTGGAAGAAATGACCAACATCCACCTTATTACAACCTCCTTTCTGGTAGCTGTAGAGAGCAAGAAGGACTCTACAGGCCTTATTTTCTCCAGGCTAAACAACCCCAGAAGAAGAAGCCAATAAAAAGTAAAAGCAGCCTGTAACCAAGGAGACATCATATAGGTTGCCTCTTACAGGTGATGCTGTCAAGTAAATAGAAGAGATGAGAGACACACAGCTGTGGAGTAGGAAATAGCAGCCAGAAGTGAGAGATGAATGTCCAAGGAATAAGAAAGGAGACATGTAGGATGTGATTCAGCTGCCTAAATAGGGATGTCTAATGTCATCTGGGAGTCCTAGGGTTATCCAAATCTGCTATGTGAGGTTGGCAGATACAAGACAGGGATCAATGACAGAACAGTAGTTTTTTAAGGAGACCACCTGAGGGTGCTCAAAGTGGTAGAAAATCCTTATAGTTAAGCAACTAAGCCATGTTTCCAGAGAGATTTATATGTCTACTTTTAGGTTTCTGAATGCAGATATTTCCATGTTCTCTGACTGACAGAGCTACCAAAGATCAGACAATATATCATAGACTGTGGTTTGCTCTAGATACCTGTATTGGCCAGTCCCACTGACTGCTGAGGCTCTTCTGACTCTATTGAGTAGAAGCAGCCAGCTCATACACTGATCTCCACATGTTACAACTAAATTTGGGTGTCTCAAACATTTGAACTGAGTTCCTTTGCACCCTAGATGGTGTGATCAGTTAGAAGAAGCCAAGTGGCTTGGAAAGGGTAAAACCAAGACAAACGGAGCCTGAGAGATTAATTGAAGGGGATGCAGATGGTGCAATAAACTTTTCAAACCAATTTTTCCTGTGATCAGGGATGAAAAATTGCTCTCAATACATCAACAGTACTCCATCTTCATACAAGGTGAATAGCTGTGCAGGAATGCTACATTACTGCAAGATGAGACTCAGCTCACAGTTAAAGAAGATGGGACCCACAGAACAGAGGTACTGGAGAAGCTGGAAAAGATAGTTGGTGAAACTCACTTGTGCTCTAATTGTCGTTACAAGGCTGAGCATTAATCATCACTAATACATGGCCATTTCATGAAGTACAGAGATTTACCCTTTGGGAAGTCAATATGCAGGTTCTTTCTAGTGCTGAAAAGGAGGGGAGTGAATGTGTTAGAGATCTTACCACAAGCACAAAATGTGTGGTGTTTCATCTCCAGACAATCAAGCCATGAGCTAATGATAACCTTAGGCATCTTGCCTTAGATGAGTGACATGACTGACAAGCAGCCATCATGAGATATGCAAAAAAAGAATGTGACAAGTTGAAACTAAAAAGAGAAATCCTATCTGGATAATTACTTGGTGAGTTCTACTATAAAAAGCAAAAATAGCCTGCCAGCAAAGAGCAGCTATGTACGGTGCAGTTCAGGATGAGTCCAACGGATCAATTGGTGAAAAATGAACTTCAGCATTTTCTGCAGCCTTATCAGGAGCTGAGGGCTTTGTTCAGCAGTGGAAGAGGGCATTTTCTGCACATATCATCTGTGTTTTAATGCTGACTTATGGGTTAAAATGAATGGAACCATCCTAGCTGAGAACCAAAAAACCCTCAAACTTCCGAGATGTTGAGCTCAACATTTCTTTTTGTTTTCTGACACAGATGTGCTAATGATATTTAGCAAATCACTTAATCTCTCTGAAACTCAAACTCTCTTTCTATAAACTGGAAAAATAGCTCCTTTTTTTACAGGGTGGCAACATAGGGAGATAGAATAAATGGTGTTTCTAAAATGCTGTTTCAAATATCACCATCAAAGAAGAAAGTTTAAGTGAAAAGGAGAAGCTTCTTATCTGGGAGCTAGGACTACTAGAGAAGAAATAATCAGAAAGTCTCCCTGGGTCCAACAATACTGAAGGGCTAGGAGCACCCAGAGAAAAGACTGTGGGGATATTTTACTTCTGGGTTCCCAATGATTCTGTTTATCACAATTCACACTGCACTGTGATCATACATTGAAGAGGAAAAAAGTGACGGAACCTGCAGGACCAAAGGTGTCCCAAGAATTCTGATGTCCCAGCTATCGCTGTATTTTCCCATCCCAGTTTCCCTCCAAATTATTGTTTTAATAAAAGTATGTTCTTATTGATAGTTCATAAACACCCATTTTAAACTGGTTTTTTTCCTCTGTTACATATTTCTCATAATCGCTCAGTTGCTATATACTTTTAGTTGAATTTTAACCATCTGACTTTGTTTTTTCCATACAATTAAGATGCCAAAGTGCTCTGAAGGACACCAAAGTCCAAGTAAGATTTGTTTCTTGAATGTATCATTGTTTTCTAGCAGTAGAAGTGAACAAAATACTCAGGCTCTTCCAGTAAGTCTTTGGCCCAGGCCACTGAATTAGAAGCAATGGCATGTGACCATGAAAACAGAACACTAAGAAGTTACAGAACAGGGAGGACCTGGGGATTTGGCTCACATGATGTCAACCTCAGATCCTGCTCAGGCAATGATGAATGCTGATGTCCACATCTATTAAGTGTGTTTACTAAACTGTCTCATTATCTATTTTGTGTCAGGATTTCTTTGGGGTGTGGTAGAATTGGACAGATGGGCTTCGAAACTTTCCTTCAGGCATGGAACAGTCAGGATTGGACAGATGGGCTCCAAGAAGTTACCTTTAGGCCTCAAACACATGGGTAGAGGAAGAGGAAGGGATAAAAAGCATGCACTCCCAGGTTTACAAGCAAGTGTAGAAGCCAGTGTACAGTGTGGGAAGCTTGCAGCCTCTTTACCCACCTATCATCTCACAGCTGAAACAAGAGCAAAGATAGCTCTCCAGAAGGCGCTGGACTATGATTCAACAGCTGCAAATACCTGTTTGGCTTTTAATATCATTACTACTCACAGATGTGCTGGAGGGGAGTTTGTAAAGCAAAGAAATGCCTCAATGTTTTTTTAATAAGTGTTTTTAGCAATGAACACATGCTTTTTCTTAAAACCAATATGAAACCATATTTAAACTACAACAGAGTGTAAGTAAGAGATTACTGAGACTTTTTAAAGTATATATATATATTAACCTCCCAGATTAGTCTTTCAAACCTCTTTTTCCAAAGAAAAACACAAGACAGCAAAATCACACTTTTGGCCGGTACTGTATTAACTAAACAGTCCCTTGAGATTAACGACAAACAAATATTGGAGCAGACTTCCTCAGGAGGTGATTACACAAACAAATACTCTTTTTAAAGTTCATGAAACCAATCTTGAGAAAGGTCAAGCAGTGATCAACAACGTGATCCCAGCATCCTAAGGATGTAAGTAAATACAATGCCTGGCTTTAGGAACCTTAATATTTAAGGGGAATTATGTGAGTAATTACTCCTGTGTGGAAAAACACTGATCCTGTCCATTGCAAATTATGTGGAACAGCCCCAGTGACACTGGGGAGTATGAAATCAGTAGAAGTAAGGGCAAGGCGGTACCTCCCCAAAGTCCTGGTGCTCACCTGTACAGAAGGATGAGAGGAACAAATGTGCTAAATCCAGCTGTGCCAGTTTCATGCCACAGCAGGATTTTAAGGCACTCTGGGGATTCTCCATGACTCTGTTTATATTGACTTTAAGTATTTGTGAATCACCTAGAAACTGTCTTACTAATGCCCACAGACACCAGCCACTTCCTGAACACTGAGGTAGATCCTGCCCTGAAGAATCACTACAACATGTCCAAAGAAAGGCAACAAAGCTGGTGAAGGGCCTGGAGCACATGTCTTATGAGGAGCAGATGAGAGAGTTGGGGTTGTTTAGCTTGGAGAAAAGGATACTGAGGGGAGACCTAATTGCTCTCTACAACTACATGAGAGGAAATTGTAGAGAGATGAGGGTCAGGCTATTCTCCTAAGTAACAAGTGCTAGAACAAGAGTAGATGGTCTTAAATTGTGGCCAAGGGAAGATTAGATTAGATATGAGGAAGAATTTCTCTACCAAACAGGTTATCAGGCACTGGAACAGCTTGCCCAGGGACGTGGTTGAGTCCCCATCCCTGGAGGTATCTAAGAGTCATGTAGACGTAGTGCTGAGGGTTACGGTTTAGTTAAGGTCTTCTCAGTGTTAGGTTAATGATTGGACTAGATGATCTTAAAAATCTTTTCCAATCTAGGAAATTCTGTGATTCTGTGATTTTATGAATTACTGTCTCCAAAGCAACCACGCATGAAGTAGGGAGGACTTTTTCACATATCAGGTAAAATCTCAGCCACAATGAAATCAGTATTGCCATTAGCTTCAGTGGGGTGAAAGCATTTGTAATACGCTACCATTAAAAGAACAAGTAATTAGCTCCAGCTCATTGTGCCTAACAAGGATTCTGTGTGTCCACTTTGGAGATAGATAGCTATGGGGCATTAGGATGGCCCGTGTGTTTATAGTAACATAACGCCACCTTCTTTCTCTGACTGTCA
Organism: Actenoides hombroni; assembly: GCA_024336885.1. NCBI lineage: Eukaryota > Metazoa > Chordata > Aves > Coraciiformes > Alcedinidae > Actenoides > Actenoides hombroni. The sequence goes on from WUAM01000395.1 coordinate 22,213,424, forward strand.
AGGGCAGAAATAAACCCCAGGCATCCAGAAGACAAGCAGCTCACTTACCCACTTTCAATGTACCCCCCACCACGACGATACAGGCTGCACTCAGAACATTGCTGGAGTTGCTGGGAAACTCGAGGGTCCCCAGGATGTAGAGGCCTCTCAGAGGTGGAAGAGACATATCCACCAGGATGGTCCGGTCTGAGAAAAAAGCAGAGGATTGTTTAGAACAATGGCAGCCTACTAACACTACTTGCCAAAGAAGGCTGGCATGAAGATGAAGAATGTTAACTTTGCTTAAGTTTTAGTGCTGGTTTTGGCTGGGATAGAGTTAATTTTATTCATAGTAATGAGGCTATGTTTTGGATCTGTGGTGAAAACAGTGTTGAGAATTCAGGGATGTTTTCAGCGCTTACAGAAAGTCAAGGTCTTTTCTTCTGCTCACCATGACACCAGCAAGGAGGGTGGAGGTGCACAAGAAGTCGGGAGGCGACAGAGCTGAGACAGGTGACTCCAACTGACCAAAGGGATATCCCAGACCATATAACAACATGCTCAGCAATAAAATCTGGGGGAGGAATGAGGAAGGGGGGGAAGTTTGGAGTTACAGTTCTTGTCTTCCCAAGTCACCATAAATTGTGATGGAGTCCATCTCTCCTGGAGGTGGCCAAACACCTGCCTGATCATGGGAAGTGGTGAATGAATTCCTTGTTTTACTTTGCTTGTGAGCAGCTTTTGCTTTACCTATTAAACTGTCTTTATCTCAACCCACGAGTTTTCTCATTTTTACTCTTCCAATTCTCTCCTCCATCCCACCAGGGAGGAGTGAGAGAGCAGCTGTGTGGGGCTTAGTTGCTGGTTGGGGTTAAACCACGACAGTTTTGCTTTGTTTAGATTGTATTTGCTTAGAATTATTGGAGCAGGGCTTGTGTGTGCAGTATCCACAAGCAGAGCTTCATCTACAGCTGAGGCTCCATAGTGGGGCTGTAATCTGATAAATGAATAACAACGTATTTGGAATGATATTGTTGCACATTTAAGTCTCATCCAAAGTTGGCTTGGATCTTTAAGAATGCATGCGAAGGGCAGCAAGTTAGAGGCATGTTAGTCTCATTAAGTGAACCTGGCTTTGTTTATGAGTGTAAATCTTGATCACCCAATGAGATGAACCAGGACTGTTAAGTTGTATCCAGACCGCATTTTTCCCTCATGGCACTGAGGACAACAAGATTGACAGAAGAGAAAAAAAATACAACTGTGTCAAATAGGTGCTTTGTGTACAAAGAGCCTGCAGGTCCCCATTTTGTTAACAGCAGTGATCAGGGTGGCAAACTGAAGCCACATACCATAACCTACTTCCAATGACACCCTGTCACCACTTTTCCCACCCTGCAGTTTGGCTTTGCTCTCTCAGGTTTTGTGTATAAAAGCTCAGCTCTTCCGCACCAATCAAGAGGAAAGTTTTGCTTACATCAACATAAGCTGCAGGAAGATGGACTTCTTTGGTTCTGTATTGATAGGACTAATCATTCATAGAGTCATAGAATCGTTTAAGCTGGAAAAGACCTTTAAGATCATCAACCCAGCACTACCATGTCACCACTAAACCATGTCCCTCAGCACCACATCTACACATCTTTTAAATCCTTACAGGAATGGTGACTCCACCGCTTCCCTGGGCAGCCTGTTCCAGGGCTTTACAACCATTTCAATGAAGAATTTTTACCTGATATCCAATCTAAACCCTGGCATAACATTTCCTCTTGTCCTATCACTTGTTACTTGGGAGAAGAGACTGACCACCACCTTTCTATAACCTCCTATCAAGGAGTTGTAGACAGCAGTGAGCTTTCCCCTGAGACTCCTTTTTTCCGTACTAAACAATACCAGTTCCCTACTAATAGATTAGTTAACAGTGACCAGGGGCAGCACCATTCCCTCGGATCCTTGAGGATAAAACAAGGAGCATATTTTTATATTACAGAAGAGAGTGGGGACTGTCACTTGGTTGATCACAACAACAGCATCACTGCTGCCTCCTAAAGCTGCAAGTCTACAGCCTGTGAACCTTTTAAAAGATACTTAAGGTTTCCAAGTAGGACATGTAAATGGTATAACTTTTAGAGGTAGCCCACTGCACAGAGGTGAATTCCACCCTCAGGGCCCACCTAATGTTCTTTGATGTCACTAGGAGCTTTTCAGTTGATTGCACTGGAAAACAGCTCAGGCCTTTAAATTGCTCTTTCCATCTCTTTTCATTATTGACAAGAGCAACAGTTTCCAGGTATGGTCCACCTCTGAGTCAGTGGATATCTCTGGAAAAAAGAAAATCAAGGTATTTCCTTAACAAAGGGTTCAATGAGGTGATCTAATTGCAACTTTCATAGAAATAGCTTTCACAAAATCAGTATCTTCAACATAATGACAGCTGCCAAATTTTACCCAGAGATTTGCTGTGACTTTCGCTGTTCTCATCTGCATTTATTGTGATGCACCAACCAGGAAAGATTAAGGAACATACATATTTCCAAGGGATTTTGACAGAGTGGTGAGAATGGTGTGGAACATAGGAAGAGTCATGAAGTATCTTAGGAAGTGGATGAGTTTTTTCACAGTTTTTCTTCTGCCTGTAGCCATTAGCAACTGCTTTGGAAGAAGATACAAATGATCATGCAACAGGTAACACAGGGAAAGTCCTTTTCCAAAACAACAGGACTGACTGAAACCATATAGCACAGATTTAAGAGTGTTTTTCAAGCCTTGTTTGCAGGAAACATAACCAAAACCTACATGAAGTATACTCAGAAGTGGACTGAAAAAAACCTGTGAGTAGGCTGTTATTAATAATAGCATTTCCTAGTTTTTGACTAGGATTTTGCAGTCCTGAAGTTTCACAGCTTCAAGGGAGAGGAAATTTTTGCATGACCCGGGGTCCTGGGTCAGCTTAGGGATTTGTTTGTCTCTTCTACATACATGTTCCTACTTTTGCACTGTAACCCAGTCATACCACCTCTTCCTTTCCCAGGTTTTTTTTCTTCTTTCTCTAGTGGACATAATCAAGGGACACCCTGAAATCTCAGGCACTCCATTCTCAAGGAGTACACCACCTGAACACCTCATCTCAAAAGAAATTCCTTGCATCCTTGGGCTGAAGCTTCTTTCAAGCATGTAAAATTTTCACAGCATTCAAATGTAAGAAGTGTCTACAGAGCAAGTGCAATCTTTCCCTCCCCCCTCCCCTAAATCTCATACTGTTAGTATTTGATACATCTTTACAGGCATGAAGAACCTCCTGTCTATAGTCTCTTTACAGGACAGGTATAGTCCTATGCCCTGCAGACCTGAGAAGTGAAGGTACAGTATGTGAGGATATGAAACAGAGAAGAGAATAAGGGGGAAGATGTTGTTAAAATGATATCTCTCAGACAGAAGGGGAATCTAGTTTGTGAAATCACAGCTCAAGAATGTGGCAAAAACCTGCAGTTGACAAAGGCCATAAGTATATTCATCAAACACAGACTGAAACATTTTTACAAGGAAAAGAAGTGCTCCTAGGCATACCGGTTTTTTTGTCAAGTTTCAATCTAGAACAGATCTTTTTTGCTGAGTTGCACATCTTTCTAAAAAAGGTTTTATAAAGGAAATGCTGACTGCTCTGCAGCTGTGGTATCATGTGTGTGAGCCTTGAGACACAGAAGTGAGAAATTTCCCCATTCAGAGATATGTCTGCAAGCCTATGGTTCCCTCAGTTTAAAAGAACAACACTCTGGGGTGTGATGCTTGGAGTGTGAAGTCCTTGGAGGGTGAAATGTGGCCCTGTAGAAACAACAGAACACTCCTCTGAGGAAAAAAGAAAGTCCTTTCACACTTGAAGAGAAAAGCAAACAGATTCAAAGGACACTTCCTTATATGGTCCTTACAGAGTACACTCATTTGTGCAGTAGAGGAAGATGCTAAGTGGTTATAACCATAAACTTTGGTCACTGTGCTCAAAGGATTTACCTTCAGACAATGACAAACTGGAATTGCTTTCCTCCCATGAAGATATTAATATAATGGCAAGCAATGACTTTCAGCAAGCCATAGTTTGAGCCTGAAAACAGGGCTACATTTCGTTGTACACATATTTCTTCGGATAAAAGCTCACAGGTATGGCACAGTCTTAATGTTCAGATGTACAATACTGAGAAGTCACTAATGACTCCAGCAATGACATGAAATGCCTTTGATCAGCTGCATTGCTGTATAAAAGACCATAGCACGCCATTGAATGGAAATCAGGCACAACAGAAGAGCTATTATATGAGATACAGTACTGCAGCATTCATCTCTTCAAACAGAAAAAGTTCAAAGAAAATCAAAATCAGAAAATGAATAACAGAGTGAATTCCACCACTGAAAAAAAAAAAAAAAGAAAAGAAAAAAAAAAAGGAAAAAAAAAAGAAAAAGAGAAGAAGAGAGAAATTGCCAGAGGCTACATGATATCATATCAATACACTTCAAAACAGCATTCCATTGCCTGGAATTATAACATGTTCTCCTTCCACCCAGAGTGCACTGCATCAGGAGTATGTCACACTGAAAACCATAAACCAAAGCTCTGAAAATCCAGGGGCTTGAGAAGCTAATGCCACTGCTGGCTGCCAGAATGGCATGACTAAACTCATCCAGCATGTTTTTCAAAGTGGTATGACTGCTGAAGCCTGATGCATGTGAGAGGTCCTTGTGGGATGGCTGTGGCTCTGGAGGATGAACCTCCAGAGATAAAAGCACAAGCTGTTGCAGCCCGAGTTGAAGATTTCCAGCTGGAGCTGCAAGAGACTTATAGCTGCCAGGGAAGAGAAACATCCATAAAATGCTACAATTAAACACAAATTTAAAAATTGTCAGATTCATTTTGGATTTTGGATCCAAGCAAAGGGTTGACTTTCTTGTAACTGGAAACTCATAAACACACTTGTGACAGCAAAGCAAAGTATGACAAATGGACAGAAAATTCATCTTGCTTCACTACATTTTAGGTGTCTTCATCTGAGCAACAAATCCAGAGCCCTTATCACATGAAAAATGACTATGACTCCAGTTCAAGACCGTGCACTTTGTTGACTCCCATTGCCTATAAGTGTTTCAACACCTCCAAGCCGACAAGAATGAAGAGGGAGGGCGAAAAGGAAGTAGAGGGAGGATGTTGGAAAATGCAGGCATGCAACAGAGCAGTTGACCCTGATAGACAGCTTGTGTTCATGTTTGTGGTCATGTTCTTGGGCTAAAATTGACAGAGAATTCCAGAAAGGCACTGGAGAGGAGAATAGTTTCTGCACACCAGCTAAACACACATATCTACTCTAGTGATGGGAGCTAAGAGATTTTTACTGCTGATAGGAAGAAGACAGTCACAGAGTATGGCTCTCCACTGGTCCTAGCAGGCATCATTTGCCTCTTTTCTTTTCAACCACTAAATATTTTGTTGTGTGTTTGCTGTACAGTAAAGCTTCTCTGAAGAGCAGAGGCAGTTTTTTTGTACACTGTGGAACACCCAGCTCTAAACAGCTAAATATGGTGATTCAGAATTGGAACTCCCAGGGTCTCATCCTACTGCTCAGGCACCAACTTATGTTTTGGTTTTCAGCAATCTTTATTGTCCTCAGTTCTTCATAGGAAGAGAACATTCCTGTCCATGGTAAAAGACAGATTATGTCTAATAGTCCAACCTCTATCCTGCTGCTTCCCAACCAGTAGCCACCAGTATGCTAGAAAGAATCCCTGTACCACATGCCACAGCACAATGCTGGCATTCTCCAGTTAAACTGACCAAACCAGCACCGCTCTAAATTTGTGAGACATTAGTTCTGACCCCAAAGGCTGTGTGGTCATGCTGCACAGTGCCAGGCCTGAGTTAATGAGCTTTGCCTCTCAGGAGAGCTAATTAGATCTGGTATACCAGCATGCTGATGCAGCAGTATTGTTTCCAGTCCTAGAACTAGATCAGTTGAGCTGGGCTGTGGGCAGCAACATGTAACGCTTCAGGCACAGCTTAGTCACGAAGGACCTTGTGGTATGTGACAAAAGCCACAGTCAACATCTCATGTGGCAGCTAAAACGAGTCATTTTATCGAGAGGATTACGCATACTCTCGCAGGAAACACAGACGAGTTTTATTCATAGGTGAGTTTGCAATATACCAAAAGACCATCACAACCTCAGCATCCAGCTTCTTCTCTCTTAATCTAATCTAAACAACAGAACTCCAAATCCTTAGCCAAAACTTTTTACTTATTTAATTATTACTTCCTGCTTTTATGTAAATTGTGATTTACCTCCTGCAACCATCTGATCATACTCTACATAATTAGATCACTGTGATTACAGAGGCCTGAGCTGCCAGTGGCACCTTTGTGCCTCGCCTCTTCATATCTGCATCTGCTATAAGATTTTGAAGCCTGAAATGGTCTGGTCTTTTGACAATCATGGGCTGAGAGTGGTGAACTGGTTATGATGTGATACACAAGAAGTTGAAAGAGGAGGTCTGCTGCTGTCTCTGGCCTTGTTCTCAGAGAGCTGTGAAGGACAAAATATGCAACGACATGCAAAATCCAGCTGTGGCAAGAGGATCCAAAAGAGAGCAAAGCACATGGGTAATGTCCCACTGTTTAATACCTGAATAAAGGGGTCAGATATAACAGAGATGAGAGTGAAGTAGGAACCAGGGAGCACAGTACAATAAGGATAATTCCTGTGTTTCCAAATGGCAAGCAGGCACATGTTCAACATGAAGTACCAGTGACATAGCTGGAGTAACGTTGTTGGAAGAGGAAAGCAAACCCAGCTTTCTGGGTCCTTCATTGGGACTTTGGAGATTAAGGGTCTGTTCTGATACAGATTCCCACAGACAAGATATTTACATGGATGTTAGTACTGATTATTCTGCCAAAGGAAATAGATGTAGACCTTGTCATCATGGTTCAGAGGACACACATTAACTGCAGGCTGGCTTCATATCTCAGGTGTTGCTGAACATGCTCTGGAAAAAAATGAGGTTCAGTCCTCAATTTATGGCACCTGAACTGAGCTGACTGATGTGAGCTAGGTGTGTATGCTTCCAGCATAGTAAATTAATTTGGGCATTTAGTACTATCTGAAATGTCCTTGGATATTGGAGACCTCACAGAAGACTGGCAAGTATGACATAGGGGACACCTATGACCATCTAGGGTTTCAGCTGGCTAGGCAGGACATTCCTGGAGTGCCTCAAACAACACTGGATATCTTAATACAAGCAAATGACTTGAGCCCTGGAGCTCTACATAACACCATCAGTGAAAAACAACTCAATTCACATTAGATACCTACATTTGGTCAGCTCAGTAACTCCCCCAGCTCAGTAACTCTAATCAGAAATTTTCTGTTCTTCAGTTCAATGTAAGTTCCCCAACAAAAAGTGAAGAAAAGCATTATTTCAAACAATATAGGGGTTTTTCACAATTATCAGAAAAATGAAGATTAAACTAAATATTCATTGAAGATTGAACATAATTCTTACTTTATCCTGAGATTATATATATATATGTATTTATTATTTTTAATATCACAGAACATAGAAGCCCTAACCATGACAGAAGCTCCATGCCCAAATGACAACACAAAACAACAGAAACTTCCTTCCACAAAAACTTCATAAGCCAAAAACAGGTGGAAGAGGAAGAGACGTGGAGAAGTGTCATCTCCATTTCCAGAAGCGGAGCTGTGCTAGGTAGAGAGACTTACAAACAAATGAGGAGGAGCCAGCATCAGGTCATATCACATAGTACTCATAGGATCATACAACAGTTATGTCTAGAAGGAATTTTAGAACCTCATCTAGTCCAATTTCCTGATCAAAACAGGGCCAGCTAATATGTAAAATGGTTCTTATATTTTTTTCCTTCAGATCTCATTGCAAGTTGCATGATATATTTCCTAGAATTCAGAAGGTTGTTCATGCAACAAGGTTGTAAACTGAGGTTTAAATGTAACTCAAGTCTGAAGTTGAAATCCGGACATAGGTTAAAATGACTAGGAGACATCCATGGCAAACGTCTTGAGACATTATTGATAGTGGGAGTTGCAACAGGAAAATAAAAGGGAAGGTAGTGCCATTGGGGAAATGTGAAATATGGTTCTTGCCCAAAACACAGAGGGGTGGGTCAGGAGATGAGCTCTTTATGAGATATGATTCTGGGTCTTGGAAGCCATCTGCTCCTGAAATAAAGTCCTTGCATATTCTTAAGATTAAATATCAGTATGAGTAAGTGCATCTCTTTCTGTGGATGTGTAAATGGAAAAAAAAATTATTATTCTCTTCCAAAAATCATACTTTTGTGCTGTAGCTGAGTTTTCAATATGATGAGGAACAAATGTGGTGTCCTGAACACACCGGAATGGATACTGGTATCGAAAAGCCTGTGTTTTAGCACAAATACATATCCCAGCGCAGATGGATCCCAGCACCCCTACAGAAATAAAACATCTTTCCTTCTTTACTTACTAGGTAAGATGATGACATCTTCTCCAGGGCCTGGGATGCTGCAGTTGGATCCACCCCAGCCTTTTTCAACATCATTCCATGTCTCTGGGTGTGACCATTTCAAGATAGCATCAGAAGGAACTACAAAACAGAACATACAAAGAATTATCATTTTCAGTAGCTGGAAGAATTACCATTTCTTTGATAGTCAAGCATCTGTGTCATTAACATTCCCCATTTGTCACCGATGAAACAACACTAGCTGCTTTTTGTTATCTTCCATGCTTAAAGGGAGCTGCCTGATGGGAAAACAAGATCTCTCCCAGGACCATGTTTTCAGAGTTAAAGGGCGGGGAGATACTTGAAAAAAACCCCAAAACACCCAATCAACAGATTCAGATTCTTTGAGACCCATCAAAAGCAAAGCAAATCTTGAAGATTGTCATACTTAGCTTATGTTATGCCTTGTGAACACACTTCACAAGCGTGCTTTGTGAATTTTCACTTATGCCATCCAAAGCTGTGAGCACTTTGAACTCAATATTAAGATGAACAAATGAAAATAAAAGCCAGTCACCTATGCTTGGTGGCAAAATGGTAACTAACCCTACCAGAAAGCATCTTCTCATGCACTTTTTCTCCCTTGGTGCTCTAGAAAGCAGATTGAATTCTCAGGGTATGGGAATTTCCATACTTTTCCAAACTATGAAATATTTTTAAATAGAGGTGCCGACTTTCCCAACCTTGTTAGCCCTGAGAATCACAGAAGTCTTCTCATTGCAAGGGGTAATTAAGACCTGCCTTGAAAAATCAGCTTGACTGAGACACGTGGCAAATCCTGCTCATTCCCTAGTTTATTTTTCAGCTCAATCCAAAAGGAAGCTTCTGAGCCTTAGCATCACAAAAATACTGGGAGAAATTAAGCTCACAAAATATAGGTGCTTAACTTGCACTTGTATCTTAAACAGCCAATGAGCCAGTCTTGGCTACATTTGTTCTGCCATCAAGAGATGAACACCAAGTTCAGTAATCCCTAAACTAACGCAGGCAGGGCCTCCCTCTGGAGGCCTCTACAAGCACCTACCTCTGTCATATCACTGTAAAAGAAATTCTGGCTTTTTGGGGGGTTTTGTTTGTTTTTTTTTGTTTTCCTCTTAAGGAGGGCTTCATTAGGTATTGAAAACACAAGAGGAAGCTCATGCCTAAGTATAGGGGGATAGACCCAGCCCAGTAACTTTGTGGAATAGAAAAACCCTCCGTTGCCAGCACAGGGGAACACAGAGAAATTAAACCCATGTAGAGCTCCTCGTATCCGCGTCTGTCTTTCCATTACTTATTTGTTCAGGGGGAACTGAGCTCTGCGAGAGTCTCTAAACCCTACTGCCCCATCAATATATCTCAAGACAGCTATGCGACCAAGACCAAACTTTGGAGGTCTCCCTTGTCTCTGGTGTATTCTTCTGTCTGATTTGTCATGTAGCTGTGCAGTAATGTCAGACTATTACACTCAGATCACTGCGGAGCACTAAAATACACTCTAGTCTTACATTATCCATGACCTTTCTGATCTGCTATGGTATTTCTTAGCAAAAGTTTATAGTCTTTTATACCGTGGAATCACACATTTATCTTGAGCAATGGTAGATATGGCTCGATGAAATGCTGAAATGAATGCCAAGAGCCCCCGTTGGGTTGATAAATGCACAAAATATTGAAGTGAAAAGCAGCAATCTATTTCTGAAAAAGTAGTAAAAAAGAAATGGTGTGACTCCCAGACCAAGCCTTTGAGACACAGACCGTCACGTACCTGGGGTAGGTAAAGTTGCTTTTTCCTTCTCTTTCAGTGTGACCTGAATTAAGTCAGCTCCTGTGACTGAACACAAAGAATTTTAGCGAGTTACAGCAAAGTCTTACAAATTAACACACACATAAAAAAAATTAAAATAAAATCATAGTAAATCAACGGCTACATGTGATTTTCTGACATTTTGCATTTCTAACAAACAGATGTTTTTTAAGAGTAACTATTCAAGTTTCCTAAGTATTTTTGTCTTTTTTGTACTCTGAGAAAGGATTAAGCAAATACATTTTAATTTACAGATATGGAGGGTCTCAAGACAGCTCATTAGAAACTGCTAAAAGAAAACATTCGACAATCAGAAATTCTAGGCTGGAACACGAATCTCATTTATCCCACTATAAATCCACAGCAGTTCCACTAACACAAGCGATATCACACCATTGAATGCATAATGTATTAACTGGCTCAAACAGAGAATTACAGCTTTTGTTTTGTAGTTTGGTTTTGATTTCTTTTTTTTTTTTTTTTTTTTTTTTTCCAAATCTGGTATCTGAAAGAGATGCTTTAATTAGTCAGACTTTATAGACTGAAGACAGGGACCCTGTGTTCTCTACTGTGAAAAGAGGTCAGGAGCAATTATCACAGTTGTAACCTTTGGGCCAGGATATTGTCAGCAGGAGAAGGGCCAGAATAATGCAAATCAAACTAAGAGGAGCAGGAGTAAACTGCTTCAGACCCAGCTAAAAGGCTACCTCCTCCTTAACCCCAGTGGGATATAAAGGCACTTCCTTTCTGTCACCAGACTGGAACAAACATCGGTTAAAATAGAAACACTCGCACAAACATAAATCTCCTTTCCACTGTCCAGCCCCTAACAGTGACCCTAAAATGTCATTGGAAGATTTTTTTGAGGGGGTAGAAGAACTGTATAAATGAAGCCATTGTCAGAACTTTCCTCAGTTCCAGAACACGCCAGGAACTTCCCTACGTGTGTATCAACCCACCGAGGGGATTTCATGCCATATTGTAATTTACTTATTTTATCTTTAAACAAGTCTCTGTACTTTTAAATTGTGAGAACCATCCTACCCCACCTCCCTCCTTTTCTCCCAGTGCAACTGAGCAAATTTAAAATAACTGAGGCTCATTAATTTTAAGTGTTCAATAAATTAGTATGAATAATCAAAAAACTTGACTCTTTCTGATAATTACTATTTGATGTCAGTTGAAAGCACTCGATTGAGTTGGCAGCATATGCTCCTATGCCAAATGAGGCTTCCATAATTAAATAGAAACTGATTCCATGAGGTTTTTCTCATGTCTGATTAATTAGTAATCAGGTGCCTCAGCCCTGTTCTTCAGTGACACCTTCTCTCCCAACAGTAGCTGTGATCTAATCCATATATCAAGTCAAGACAAGGTAGCTGTGATCTGATCCATATATCAGTCAAGCCAGTCTGCCCCAAATCATCACACAGAGCTCAAACTGAAGAGCATCATGTCTCTGAGTGGCCACAAGGTGAACCTCTGAGGAGAAAGAATGACATGAAGATGCTAATTCAAAGTCTTTGACACAGAATTCATACTCTCCTGAGGGTACTTCTAGGGTTATGGCAGCCTTCTTTCTCTCCACACTTATGGCAGGCCAAACCAGGAGTTAAAGTCTTAGGAAAAATGAGAGAACCAAGCCTTGACACCATCCTCTTTTTGATAAGTGTATTTAGTCAAGTTTGTTGAGGGTTTTTTGCTTAATTTTTCAGGCACTACAGCACAATCGTCTAATTAAGGATGTTTGTGTTGTTTAGAGAAAAGCTGTTCTGATTAAATCCTGAGGGCACTTAAAACTTGATCAATATGCTATATAGACCTCCTAAAGGGGATCAGTCCCTTATGCAGTGAAAAAAGGAACTGTTAAGACTTTACTCAGTGCAGTCATGTCCATAGTTAAGGCAAAGATAAAACTTTCTCAAATTTAAAGTGTCATCCAACCACAGAGCACAACATTCAAACCATTACACATCATTTACACCCTCCACATAAGTGCAGGAACGGGGGGCTGAATTTTCCACAGCCCTGTAACTTGCACAATTATTTATGTCAATTGGCTATAAAGAGCAGCAGTTGTGAATCAATAGTATCTTGTTTCCATTTCCCACAAATACTCCTAAAAACTGGTCACAACAGGAGAGATACAGACTTTGGGAATAATTAAAACTACAGTGACATAATCATAGAATCATAATATCATAGAATCATTTATGTTGGAAAAGACCTTCAAGACCATCAAGTCCAACCATTAACCCAGCACTGCAAAGTCCACCACTAAACCATGTCCCTCAGCACCACATCTACACAGCTTTTAAATACCTCCAGGAATGATGACTCCACCACTTCCTTAGGCAGACTCTTCCACGGCTTGATAACCCTTTTAGTGAAGAAATTTTCCCTAATATCCAACCCAAACACCCCCTGGTGGAACTTGAGGCCATTTCCTCTTGTCGTATCACTTTCTCCCTGGGAGAAGAGTCTGACTCCACCTGGCTATAACCTCCTTGCAGAGAGTTGCATACACAGATAAGGTCTCCCTTGAGCCTCCTTTTCTCAAGGATAAACAACCCCAGTTCCCTCAATCACTCCTCCCAAGACTTCTGCTTTGGATAGCTTCACCAGCTTTGTTGACCTTCTTTGGACATGCTTCAGCATCTCAATGTCCTTGAAGTGAAGGGCTCAAAATGGAACTCAGGATCTGAGGTGTGGCCTCACCAGTGCCCAGTACAGGGGGATGATCCCTGCCCTCGTCCTGCTAGCCACGCTACTCCTGATCCAAGCCAGGATGCCATTAGTCTTTTTGGCTACCTAGGCACCTACTGGCTCATGTTCAGTCAGCTGTCAATCAGCACTCCCAGGCCCTTTTCCACCAGGCAGCTTTCCAGCCACTCTTCCCCAAGCCTGGAGCATTGCATGAGGTTGTTGTGACCCGAATGCAGGACCCAGCACTTGGCCTTCTGGTTTTGTTTTGCTGCCGAGCATGTTATCATTGTTCCTGCCCAGGACAGGAAGAGATCTAGACAACACAGATGAAGGATGTCATTAGTAAACATTAAATTAAGGTGACTCTTCACAAAATGTAGTTATGAGGCTCCAGGGTTTAATTGTATAAAACCTTTATAAGGTTCATCAATTTTCTGTCTTATTACAGCTGTTCCTGGATGTTTGGGCTGTGAATCATAAAAATAGGTCTTCTTGACAATAATCCTGGTAACTTTCTTCTGATTCAGGATCCTGAACATAAAGGAGGAGCTTTTAGTGATGGGGAATTTTGCCTGTGGATATTAGGAAGGGCTGAAACTAGGATAAATGGCTCCAATAGACTGACTTACAAATAACAAGGAACTTCATGCTATTTAACATCAATTGGACTACATACATCCCAGGGAAATCAAAACTGTTAGACAGCACAATCAACAACATGGTGAGGCACACCTTTAGAAACTGAAGGACTTCGTATAGGATATTTTGTCATCCTCCAGCAGGATCTATTAAAGGAAGTAGCCAGAAATATGCTGGCATGGGGACACTGCAGTGAGAGGACTAGAGATGTAAAAAAAATAAATAAATATATATATATATAAAAATAATAGGAAAAAAAAAAAAAAAGAAAAGCAGGGAAACATATTCTTGCTTACATCATATTAATATTTTCAGAGTCAACGCTGAAAGCAGGACATTCCTCCTGCAGAAATTATGTAGTTGAAAAGAAATTCTTAACATGAT
>WUAM01000395.1:22227586-22249691 GCA_024336885.1 Actenoides hombroni
GAAAAAAAAAAAGAAAAGAATGGACACAGAAGGCTAATGGACACAGATTCTTGCTTACAGCAGATTAATATTTGCAGAGGCAGAGGTAAAGGCATGACATTCCTCCTGCAGAGATCATGTAGTTGAATGACCATCCCTGACAGAATTATAAAGGCATTTCATCATCTCATTTCTGTAACTGTTACATTCTCCGATCTCTCTGCTGCCATGCCAGAAGGACAGGACCTCTTTCACTAGGAGAAGGTTGATTTTTCTCTTTATATTTGTTACAAAGGGCATCTCATTGCTAAGAACGGACATTTCACTTCATGGAGGCCACTGAGCAGGCCACATCTGGTCAACTGACCTTCTAAAATAACTGATATAGGGTGAGTTTTATCTATATGGAAGAAAAGACTCATGCCTGTACAACCAGTCCTCTGTAACAAATTAACTCCATTCTTTATGTCTTTCACCTAGGATTCTCCTTTACTTCTGAGCAATAAGGCTGCAGAAAGTATCTTGGTTTATTTATTTTCTGTATTTCCATATTAGAAACAAACATTCTTAAGGGACTGTTTTTTCTCCTACACAAAGCAGTTACAGAAACCCACAGAGTGCAATGGAAGTGAGATCAGTCTGTAGGAATTTAGAAAAGACAATAAGTGTAATCAAATTATTTTTTTTTTTAAGAACTATGGAAATGGTAAACCTGCTTCTGACACAGCAGTAATATGAGGCTGAGCCTCAGGCCCTCTTAACAACTCACACATGAGTAGCTTGAGCAAAGTCAGCAGGATGACCCGTCTCCATAGAAGTTGTGTCTACTGAAAAATGTATTTGGGGTAAATATAAAGTTTGATAATCCTTTCAGTGATGTTTTCAATAATGTTTGTGTCCAGCACTTAAATTTTAGAGAAAAAAGCCCAGAGAAATCTGGAGATGAAGGAAGCCAACACTTTGTTCCATTCCAAAAGAAAGTGGTTTAAACATTTCAAAAGTGAACAAAACAGCTCTCTGGTTTTTAGCCAATTCCAGTATTGCCCAGAGACCTTAACCAAGGAGCAGTACCACGCTGTGGCTCCATATGCTCGTATTTGTAACAGACGTAAAAAGCTCATAATGTTATTGTAGTGTACACAGGATATTTTTCCTAAAAATATCACAGATGTGATAAAACATCCCAGTGTGATGTTTCTTTCCACCTCCCCTGTTACAATACATTTGTGGGGTTTTTTGATCCAGCATGGTCACATCGTGTTAGGACCACTCTCCCGAGAGAAACACGATTAAGCCACAAGCCATCAGTCGTTTGGAGAGCCACAGAACAATTTCAGGGCCCATCAGTGACCTTTGAGGAACGCTTCTCTCAAGACACTGGGGTGCCCCAGAGAAAATCAGGATGATGCTACAAAGACTGAATAATGTCAAAGCAAAGCTGATAATGCAGACATGACTGGCATGGGATGCCTCAAGCTTCCTCATCTCCCCTTCACCCAATATCCAGAAGAGACATGAGGTTATCTGTCCTTCAATGCTGATTCCTTTAAAATGGTCTGGAAAGATTATTTTCTAAGGGACTATTGGGTTGGTAAACAGGGTTTCATGCATATGTAGGTATCAGTGAGCACCTTTGTCAACAGCATCCTTGCATAGGTAGCCCAGATAGCAGCAACATTCTCCATTACAATCATTTCTCTCCATTCAGCATCCCCTGCATTGTCCCACACCCAAGCCTAATTTACTAAACTGCAAGCAGGCAAAACATCAGGGCAACTTAACTCCTTTAATCCCCTCCATACGGTATATTTTCTTGCCTTTTGTGTTAGACAGACCTTTTTTTCTCCCCCAAAGATAAACAAACACTCGCATGACGCCAGGCAATTTTGGATGGAAAGGGGCATGGAGAAAGCCTGAGCCCAATGCAAACTGCTGGCAAAGGTGGCTTCATTCAGCTGCCCGCTTCATTTGAATAACAATATCTTCTCAGTCATGGGGTTTTCCCTCCCCTTCACCCCCCTTTCCTCCCCCATGCAGGCCTGAGCAAAAGGCTGTGTGAATTCAGGAGCCTGCCTGTGAATGAGCTGGCATCTGATACGTATTTGCTGACGTTAATTTTGGATGTAATGCACCCCTGCCACTTCCCCACAGTTTGCCCTAAAAGGCTTTCTGACGAGCACAAAAGCAGAGGGTCAAAAGTAAGCTGACCCCTGCCAGAATGTACAATTATCGGAGAGAGGCGGTACACCAGCAGCTGTCGAAACCCCACCGGCGCAGCAAAGTGCTTCCAAAAAAAGTCAGAGGATGACTAATATGCTCGAGATCTCCCCTCCGCCCTGCAAGAACCGGCGACTTTTCTGCAGGAAGAATTATGGCCCTCCCGAGCAGCTGCAATAATTGTCTTCCCATTGTCCCCCAGCCCTCCCTCCGCCACCCCCTACAAGTGCCCATTGTCGGCGTGGAGTCAAGTGATTATATGCTTGGGCTGATGCTGTTTGTGCCCAGCTGCCTGACTGCTGACACACGAGCACCAAGAAGGGGGGACCCGCGTCTGCGAGACGGGACTCTGACATACCAGACCTTTTACATAAGTCAAACAGGAACAAATGACTCTTTATCAGCCCCTTCTCCCTTTGAAGTGGCGGCTGCTTATAGGCCCTTACAGCTTTTCCTCCTTAGCCCGAGCAAACATCCTCCTTTTGATATGCTACATGCTCATTATCTCTGCCCCATTTAATGATTTTTGATTGAAGGGTGGCAGCGCAGTTGCCAAGAGGGTAGTTAAAGAGGCTCCACACAGTCAGGACGACAAGAAAGGCTTTCCTTGTGCAGCAGCCTAAATTTGGAGTTTCTTAACAGTGTGTTCTTGTTCTTAGCAGCAGATAAGGGCTGAGCGTGAAATTCTTAATTAAGCAGTAAATAGAGAGTGGGGTGTCAGCAGATGCAGCCTGTAGCCATGGAGACCAAGTCAGATGAAGAAGGGAGCTGAGACTCAGTGCCGGCCCCAGGCTCGGGCATGACTGACAGCTGAAGAATCTGACAAAGCTTGTAAACGGGATTAATTAGTTGGCTAATTATTTCATATAGTTAAATGTAAATAAAAAATAATAATAATAAAAAAGCCAACATCTTGAAGAGTTAGGCAGGAACATGTTCTGAAGGCCAGACCTCCAAGCGTTGTCCTCTCTGGGTCAGTGGGTGGACTGGTGGGTTTTTAAGGACAGAAGGGACTATTGTGGCAGCCTTTGCTGACCTCCTACAGAGCGTGAATCTCGCCTCATGAGGTTTCTAATAGCTTCTCGTAGAGCTGGAGCATATTTCTCTGAAAAGACGGCCAAGCATCATCTGAGGACCCTGAATGATGGAAAGTCCACCACATGCCATGAGTCTGCTCTGATGGCTAATTATCCTCACCCTCTCAGCCTGCACAGAATTTAGGAGAGAAATCAAATGGCACACCAGGGCTGGAAATCCACTCACTTTGTTTCAGACTCTTACCCTATTAACAGTGGTTGATATTTGGAACCTGACACTGAATTATTGATCTCACTGCTCTGAAAGTCCTTGCTGAAAATGTTCATAGCATGAATTATACACACTAGGTGTTTTCATAAATTTCCCTTCGTGTACTTTGGATGATTGCTTCTCTCTCTATTAAAATGAGAAACAACAATGAGCTCTCCATATAATAAAAATCAAGATGAAAAGAAGGCGAGAGAAGGATAAGAAAATATCTGTGATGCAAGAGTGACGTATGCTGGCCAGATCATTTTGTCTCAGTATTCCCAAGACTGTAATCTCCTCCGTGTTCAACAGTAGTTAGAGACCAAGATATAGATGTCCTCTTCTGAGATTTCCCACCTTGCCTTATTTATGAAAGTGCAGTTTGAGATATGCAAACTGAAAAAACAGTTGACTTTTATATTTGAAAGAACAAATTTACATTGTTAGAGAACTGAAATAAAACAGTATTTCTTCTTTTGGTCGATACCTGGTGTGATGTTGGTCAAGGCTGAGACACAACAGTTAGATTTATACTAGCCGATCTATATCTATACTGTCTCTAAACAGGGCCAGGATGTGGAACTAAGAGCTGGACTCAGATAATCCCAATAATGGCTATGTTGCTGACCAAGTTCCTGGCACAGCTTTGGCCCAGACTAATGCACTCTCCCAGATAGTGACCATTACGGTTTGGGAGTTAGCACAGGACAGGGGACTTTCCTAATTTGAAGCCTGGGTGCATCCAGACTGTTTTGAGAGATAAATTGTTAAGCTGTATGGACACAAGCTGTGCAATGCCAGTTGGCCACAGGGCCAGAGATGGGCACAGCAAGTGTGACCCTCAGACAGATCAAGGTATGGGCTTCCCTATTTCTCTTCAAATGTACACTGGATGATTTTCACTGCTGTCAGACAAAGCATGGTGAACTGCCTGCCCTCATTCCAGCCATGTTATCCTCTCTCCTGTCCCACTGATTGTTCTTGTCACTCAGTCCTAAATAGATCCTACATGAGAAAGCCATTTGAATGCATCTCATCAGTACAAATCAAGAAAAAAATCATTAAAACTAATGGATTAGATCAGAGACAAGTTTTCTGTTACTGTGAAAATCAGCATCTTTATACTTCAGCTTCCCTGTATGACAGTCATGAAGCTGTGCTCAAAGGCACTGAAATGATTTTGTGATTCCTGATTCTACTATTATTAAAAATGGCAAAAATCATTACCTTGTCTTTTACATATAGAACCTAGAGCCTTATAAAATCATTTGCTTGAGAATGGGAATTGTGGAAAATGTCCAAAATTTAAAAGAATAAATCAAACTTGAATAAATATCAGTAAATATCTGATTATTTTTCTTTTTTTTTAATGACCACCGCACTTCCTGATCTAGTGGACAAAGCCAACATACTCAAAGGTAAAGGTCTATGATGTCTTTGGAAGGTTACAGTCATAGAAAGAATTCTCGCCCAATAATCCTACTGCCGTCAGTGGGGTCAGCCTAGATAGATTGCACATGATTTATTAATGATACGTGTGACATGGGACCAGCTGACAACAGAGATCATTAGTGGAATTTAATGCCTTTTCCTCTCTGAAACACCATTCAAATTCAACGGATGTCACATCACCCACTATTTATGATACATTCCTTTTGTTGATAGATCAGGCATAAGATAGATCAGATAGAGATGGACCTGATGGTTATGCATTTACCTATTTGACTGATCTTTTTGAAGGACTTCTTACTTACTGAAAGGCCATTGAAGGATGACCTTATGTCTAAGGCCTTATGTAGCTGGGGGTTTAAATTTAAAATATATCAGCTCTGTCACAATTTTTGAACAAAAAGCTACATTGCACCCCTCATATTAGAATTGTAGAATCATAGAATTGTTTTGGTTGGAAGAGACCTTTAAGATCATCAAGTCCAACTGTTAACCCAGCACTGTCAGGTCACCACTAAACCATGTCCCTCAGCACCACATCTCCATGGCTTTTAAATCCCTCCTGGAATGGGGGCTCCACCACTTTGTTGTGCTCTAAACCTTTCACCAGTTTCGTTGGTCTTTTCTGGACACACTCCACCGCTCAATGTCCTTCTTGGAGTGAGGGGCCCAAAAATGAACCCAGCATTTTAAGTGAAACCTTACCAGTGCTAAGTACAGGGGGACAATCCCTGCCTTAGTCCTGCTGGCCACACTAGTGTTGATACAGGCCAGGATTCTGTTGGCCTTCTTGGCCACCTGGGCACACACATTGGCTCATATTCAGTCCGTTGTCAACCAGAACCCCCAGGTCCTTCTCCACCAGGCAGCTTACCAGTCAGTCTTCCCCAAGCCTGGAGTGTTACACTTACCCAAATATGTCAGCTTCCTCAGTCTGCTGTCAAGATACCAGTCACAGGAGTTATGATATGCATATGAAGGCAGTGATTGAAGAGACTGTCCAGTCCTTGTCCCACAGGACACCACAATCTCAGGATGGGCAGGAAGATCTTTGTGTTCCACCAGCAAGTAATTCCCAGTCATGAAGTTGCTAAATGTCACTGAATACTAGAGAAGAAGGAATCAACATAAACATGTCTGAATCTGTGATTAGTTCTCTGTGGAGTACAGTATAAAGGGATAAAGAGGATGGTGATCCTCACAAGCAACCTATTCTTTCTCAAGATGTGTATTGGAAACATGGAAGAGAGATGTAAAATTAAGCAGAAGATGGTGGTGAAAAAAAAATATCAGACAAAATCAATTCCACTCACCACCTTGAAGAGGTGCAGAGGAACAATGTCTTCTGAAACACCATGCTTCAGCATGTCTTAAGGTAGTATAAATTTTATTGAGTCCTAAGAACCACATGGAACTTTCATCTAAGATGTCCAAAATCATCTTCCCCCTCTAAGTTACTAGAGAGAGCTTCAGGGACTAGGTCATCATACCTAAGCCCTGTCTATAAATATAGAGAGATTTTCTCTGTGCACTTAACACTTTTTTTCCCTCTTTCTGCTTGCCCAGAAAGATGAAAGCATGATTATCTCTTCTGAATATAATTTTGAAATTATGAAAAATTCCTGTGTTACCTGGAGCTGTTTGCTGACCAAAGGGTTGTCAAATGTCAACACGTAAGTCTCTTTATCCAAGAGGAGAACCATCCAGCCATACAGGTTTGATAAAGTATCATGGACGTAATTGACTGTGCTTGTCTTATTCCTACTGTCAGTCACAGTTAAATTATAGGGAATGTCTGGAGCTTCTTTTCTGGAGAACAAAAAATATAATCAGTTTTTTTTTTTTCACTGAATGCTGTAATTTTGCAGTCCTTACAGTTATTTTTTTTCATTTGAATTACAGGAGTATGTACTATC
This sequence comes from Actenoides hombroni, assembly GCA_024336885.1. Lineage (NCBI taxonomy): Eukaryota > Metazoa > Chordata > Aves > Coraciiformes > Alcedinidae > Actenoides > Actenoides hombroni. The sequence continues at coordinate 22,234,435 of WUAM01000395.1, forward strand.
TCTGAGAATGTGACTTCATTTCTATAGTTCTTTACAAATACTGTAAGAAATGATCTCTGCTTGAAGCGCTGTAAAAAGAAAAAGAGAGAAGGGGAGAAACAGTGTGAAGGAATAAAGGCACAGAGACAAGGTTTGCACCAAAGCAGAGCAACGGCAACATCCAGGCTACGTACTCCTTCATTGTCAGAGTATTTCCCCATCCACCAGGCTCAGGAGCCTCAGGTTCAACTTTCAGTATCTCCATCTTCATGAAATTTGATAGAGTTTTCTGATTACTCACTCACATTCAAGAGGTCAAAAGTTTCACTGAGGATGAAGGTGAAAAAATCCTTCATAATTCAAAGAGCTGGTCTGCACCCGGGTCAGCATGCAGTACAAAGCTAAGACTGCTGCAGACTGGTGAAAATATTCACAAAAGGGTTGAACTTTTAGTAGAACAGTTCTGAACATTCAAATGAGAACTCAAACCCCTTTTCATTTTGCATTCTTAATTTCTGTCCACCTATTCAGAAAAAAAACACCTCACTGAATGGATCAACAGTAGTAATGACATCATGAGTGGGCACAAATGCTTTAGATTTGAGGCCTATGGAGACCTTTCTTTACTAAAAATAGGATATGACACAGTGAGGCTGGGATGGGTATAATCATCCCTGACTTTCCTTCCAAGGGCAGGCTCTTCTTCCTGCACGTAGCCTTTTTTCAAATTATGCTAAACTGATCTTAAATATTTCAGCGTGTGGCCAGAATAACCTCTTACTGCTCTGACTGCCAGTTCCCCCAGGATGGAAGGCTGTCCAGAGATACAGAATACTCTGCTTACAGGAACTGCTTTGTTGAAGGCAACAAACTATGTGAAGGAAAAGATAAATCTGAAATGCAACTAACCCTTCTGGTGTTCAAATGTTGAACATTCATTGGCTCTTCATGTCTGATTGATCAGGGACACCTGACCCTAAGCCATTTCATCAAAACAAAGATCCTACTTCCAGTTCTCAGCATCTTGCATTCCTACAACAGCCCTTGAAACTGATGGAAAATATGGCTGAAACTATGCTCTGGTTACCTATACTTTCCTACCATTTCACATCTGGAACAAGTCTAGAGAGGTCTCCTCACCTTGAGGCAACAAGGAGCATCAAGCTCCTCCAGAGTATGTCAGATGTGATGTTGTCTGAAATGTTCTCTGGAACTGATGTTTCTCCATGACTTGAATGAATCTGGGTGACAAGGGTTCCATATTAGAAACTGCATTTTGATATCAAAAATCAGGAAGAATAAATCCTAGCCTAAGAATCTTCTCCCTGTCCCCTTACTGCACACAAATAGCCAGACTGCCTAAGCCTGTCTGAGTATTGATGCATCTCATTGTGGTACTCTTCTCAGTAGCAACTGGAAAAGATTGTTCCTCACCCTGAGCATGACCCCAGTTGGCCTGCAAACAGATTGGGGCAGGGTTGTCTGTGCTGCTAAAGTACAGGAGGAAGGCTGATAGATGTATCCAAAATTCTAGCAAAGGTCTTACACCATCACTACCTTCTTCATCACCACATCTTCATCACTAGACATGCTTGTAAGACAATTAGGGTTGCAGCTGCACAACTGCAACTCACAAGATTTTTCCCTGCTTCTTGCATTCTTCACATTATACATGGGGAATTGCTAGAGATACACATCCCAGGACTGCAGGCCTAATTCTCAGCTGAGGAGAAGCCTTGCTGGCTCACCAAGCTACCCTGGGGCCATGATTCTGCCATTAAGATTAATGCAGCAGATATATTCATGAAGCTTCCAGATCAAGATAACTTGGCAGTTTCTCCTTTAGTCCACTAAGTCAGTTTTGGCATTTGAGCTGGCGCTAAGCTTAAAAAAAAAAAAAAAGCCACCACTCTTTTAAGCATATCTACAATGGTATTTTTAAGTGTTGGAGTATAACCTACACAACTACACACCTCAGCGTGTACCAACACTCCAGACTGGATACAGCTTATTTACCCAAGGCAGCTAGTGCTAAGACTCATGTCATCCTGCAATTTGCTTGTTTGTATTTGCAATTTTTGGTTGGTTTTTTCCCTTGCTGCTTTGGAGACAACACACAATTACAATAGCAGTCATCCCAGAGGAGGGTTGCCTGCAGATTTATTTTCTTTTTCTCTTTTAAAATCAGTTTTGTTGTTGCTTTTCTTGTTATTCTGGTGGCTGTCACTTTGGCAAAGGTCTCTTTCTGGTTATCCAGAAACATTTGTCTGAGAAACAGCAGTAGGAAACAGGAGAAGTGTGAATCAGCAAAGAATCACTCAACCAGAAGGTATTGGCAGACCAATGAAACTGACTGGAAGGAGTTTATAAGGCTTAAACAGCTTCTGTACTACTAATAAACCTCCTCTTAGAGGCATTAACTGGACCAGGATATTAGGCTGCTAATTAAGCAAGCAAACGACAACAAGCACATTATTGCCAGAGTTATCAGCACCTGCACAGGTATTCAGGAAAACATTTCTAGCAGCAGAAGCACACCACACATAATGTTAAACACATAATATGCAATGTTAAACTCTCCTACACACCAGAAATTACTTATTGAGTCACAATATGCAAGTGATGGACACTTGGGCCCATCCTCTGTACAAGATAAACCCATTTGGTTTCTCTCTTTACTCATTTCACTTTTCATTGCTGGAGAAGTCTGATGAGACAGCTTGAAGCACTTTTCTCAGGGCCTTCTCCCTGGTACTTCAAAGAAGTTTTAAAGACAGAGAAGAAAGCCTGGAAGGGTCAATCCTTCTGGCATGTAGGGAAGGATACATATCATCTGACTGATCACTCGGGAAGTTAAGTGGTAATTTCATACTAGCCATGTAGATTTAGATATTAGGAAGAAATTTTTCACTCTGAGGGTGGTGAGACATTGGAACAGGTTGTCCATAGAATTTGTGGCTGACCTCTCTCTGGAACCATTCAAGGCCAGGTTGGATGGGGTTTTGAACAACCTGATCTAGTAGAAGGTGTCCCTGCTCATGGTAGGAGGGTTGGAATTAGGTGATCTTTAAGATCCCTTCCAACTTAAACTGTTCTATGATTCACTAACTAGTGAATGTGAATATGAATTCACTAGCTAGTGAATTAAGTGTGAATCTAACAGTGTTGGGCACCAATCTTCACAAGAGGTTATGAAGGCTCCCCAAATAAATACCTTAAAGTAGCCAGCTAACTTCCAGATGGCTATGGTTAAGTGAAATACATGTTTCCTAGTATCACAGAATGGCAAGGGTTGGAAGGAAGGGACCTCTGGAGAAGATCTAGTCCAAACCCCCTGCTAAAGCAGATTCACCTAGAGCAGGTTGCAGAGGAAAGTGTCCAGGCAGGTTATTAGGCATATAAGTAAAACTACTTAGACAAGTCTTCTCTCCCTAGACTTCAAAGCTAGGATAGACACTTGGCTTCTTCAGATACCACCAACTTTCTTTTCCAGTTAATTGTGCTCAGTCTTTGGGCTAGAGAGACAGGGAACCTTCACAGGAGAGTCTTTGGTTTTGAAAGTGACAATTTTTAATGCCAGAAAGCCTTTCTGAGGAAGAAGGCTTTGCACAGTTTTATACTATGATAGTCTGGAATTCCTGACCTTCACCTGTAAATTTGTTCATGACCTAGAAAGGAAAGGGAGCAGGAGATATATTATGGCCTGAAATCTCTGGGCTTTCCTTGACCTGGAATGTTGTGTCCTTGCCTTTTACATACCTTGCTCGAGGTGTTGCCACCCACAAACACATCCCTTACTCCCTAGAGAGAGTCAGCACACCAAACCAAAAGATTTGGGGAGCCTGAAAAACTAAGCTGAGTAGAAGTTAAGTGGTACAAGACAACAACGAGCCTGAGACCACATTCCCCTTGAAAAGATGTCAGTGTGCTTGGTTTTTTTCACCTATATGCCAAACAGACACCAAAATAGAAGTACCCTACTAATAGAATTACCAGCCACGATTAGCACCATTTCTGTTTGCCCTAAATAGCCAGTGATTTCACTGTGCCCTAAATAGCCACCAATCTACCTCTCTTTAATGTTAATGAAGCAGAGTAGCGCTCGCACACCCGAGTATTTCTAATTCAGAGGATCCGAGGGAGCCTGCACGCATCATTAACGTGGAGAGCTTCATTATCAGAGGAAAGAGCCTTCCTCTGAACTTCCCCTGGCTTTATTTGAAAGAAACTAGGAGGCAATGGTCTTAATGCAAAATTAACCCTCACTTTAAACTGCTGGAAGCCTTTACAAACTGTAAGGGGAAAAAAAAGGATGAGTCATTGAAAAGGCTGTATTTTTATATTGAAGCAGGTTTCAATTAAGAAGCAATTTGCTTTAGAAATATGGCAGGATTACTGGATAGGACTTTACAGTCTGAGCCACAACTTACCGGTTGTGATTGTATAAACTCTTATGTAATTTAGCTCGAGTGCATCCTGCAGAACTGCTCAACACAGATGGGCCACAAAGGATTTGTTAAACCAATCAACAACATCAAGTAGAACAAATATTAACTCTCCTGTTTATGTTTACCATTAACTTACTTATCCTAAGGGTCCATATCTGTGTGTATGAAGGCAGGTGCTGCGTTTTGCTCTAAATGCTTCCTGCTCGATACCTTTGTGTCACAATCCGTTATGATCATTCCTCTTCTAAGGAACAATACAGCATCGTTTCAAATGGGACACCAAACATTGTTATCAACAGTCCAATTTATTGTTGGCCAGGTTATCACCATACCAAACACTTTACAGGTCTGATATTGGGCCCAAACTCAGTTAATTTTATTTCAGTTGACAAGAATTAAGAATTATCAGCTGCTTTTAGTGAATGTGTGTATCTTTGTGGAGAGACCTAGGGTGTGGTTCAAATCTGCCTTGTATTCTGAACCATTACTATCAGCAAGTTTTTGCACACATGGGTTTATTCAAAAATAACTAGATCTTTGCCCCTGATCCTGAGTAGCCACTATGTGATAGACTTTCTGAATTTGAAGTAAAAGAAGAATTGAGATGATCTCCCAGGAGTAGAGAAGGTTGTGAGCAACAAGCTAAACTGGCTTCCTTTAAAGTAGCTTTTAGTTTTGCAATCACTGGCTTCCTAACTCCTCCTCATTCTTAAATCAGTTCCTCAGCTCCTAAAGTTCACAGGCTGGTACTTTAAGGAAAACTAAAATCAGATACAAATTCTGAGCTGGAAAGTGTCTCGTAAACAAACAGTTCAAACAGTGTAAGCATAACAAAGACCTGCAGAGGACCACTTTGTCATTCCACTTATCCCACATCAGGCAGAGCTCTGGAGCATGCAAAGTAGATCTGAAAATCTGGACACAGGTGCTCTAGCATGTTTTTACTGCACCTCCATTGTCCACTTTCACTCCTCTGACAGATAATACAATCTTTGGACTAATAGTAGGTTGATTATGGCAGCAAGTCCCAGTTGGCACACGTGGCTTAGATCCATGAAGACCACAGGAAGCATCCAACATGCTTGCTGGACTTCTTGCAAGCAAAAAAAAAATAATCCAAAACATAGCAAATGTTGCCTCAATGCTAAATATATTTCCCAGCAGGCATAAACACCTCAGACAATAGTCAAGCTGAGGAGGAAGGGTTGGGGAAATGTCTTGTATGTTCATAAGCTTTTTGCAAGATCTGGCTTTGCTGCCAATACCCCAGACCACAGGGTAAATGGGAAGGGGTCCTCCACTGGGAACCAAATTTCTCTTGGATGCTTTGGTAGGATGTCTCAGTTGCCATAAATACAACCCAGTAAGAGTTGAGCCTCTGAAGTTTAGCTGGTGTGTTGATTAACTGAACAATCAACAACCAACTATTCCATATTTGCCTTTCAACGTTACATCACAGGACCCCTGAGAGGACTTGGTTATGAGGCCAAGTGAGCATGTAAGCTGCCCAGTGTGCAAATACAATCATGTACAGAGGAAGGATACACGACCAGAGAGCAAGTGAGCATGTACACATTGCGAGAAGAAGTGTGATTGTAAGGGTGTTTCACAGCAGGTGGCTGTTCATCTGAAGGCACCACAGTAAGTAAATATCAAAGGAAAAGCAAAAGTGGAGTAACCATTTGAACTCTCTTCAAGACTCAAAGACACGGAGGTAGGGGGTAAGCTATTCTTTTCACAGGAACCCATCAGCAGCGGCTGGGTTTGCAGCAACTGAATGCATGCACTACAGGAGAGGATATTAGACCAGATTTAAGAATTAAGGCTATAAAGAAGAAAGTTAATCTTTCCCTCTGCAGCAGACTGGAGAAGAGAGAAGCAATAAAAGGCTTGAACTACAAGACTGGTGCTGAGCAAGTCCCAGGTTTCCAGAGTGAGAAGAGGAAAGCAAATGAAAGAGAACAAGAGGCAAACTTCCTTCTGGTGTGCGCAGCTGCAAAGTGCTGGGAGTCCCCTTTGCCGCAAGGTGCTGCCTGGCTGCCGATTATTCTAATGCTCTCCTCTTGTAAAAATTATGCATAATATGAAGAAACTTTTTAAGTCACTTAATCATGTTATGACAAATTTTTAATGAAAATTTGTTTTAATATTAATAGAGATTCATATTTTCATGATGATATGGGTAGCGGTGGCATTTGGAGCCGCCGTATCTAGCCTGCAGCCATGCTGCGCTGTGCCATGGCATAAGCTGTTCTTCAGACTACTCAATAACTTTCTCACATATAAATTTATAAAGACTTTTATAAGCTTCAATTACATTTTTAAAAGACATAAAACCCCTCTTTAAAGGCTGCTTAAGTGACACATTAGTTTAACTTGCAAGTGGGCTTGGTGAAGAAGGCTTTTGTTACAGCAACGCAAGTTTGGACATGGATCCCCATTTCCTTGGAAGTTGTTGGGTGAAAGAGTTCGGGAGAAAGAGTCTAGAAATGCTCAAGATACTTGCATTGTTTTGTTTGTTTGTTTGTTTGTTTTAAAGGCTTCTAGGGGTTTTCTCTAACAAAAATCTTTTATTTTTTTTCCCCAAATAAATGTTCTATGGGAAAAAGCTGCCAATACACTACATGTATTCTGGTAAATTAAACAGCACAAAGATAAAGAGTCGATTGCCCACATTGTAACTGAAATAATTAAAATGGTCCCAGACATGCTTTTAGTTTACACCAACCAGCCTTATCCCAGACAGCTCCCAGGCAGGGGATCTTTCTAAAAGGTAGCACCAGATCTTTCTAAAAGATAGAACTGATGGAACTCCCCTGATGCTTTGGAGGATAAGAAGGTTAATAACATAGCCATGGCTAACCTTGTCTGTTCAGTGTCAGGGAATGAGTCTGAGGTTGCTGGGATAGAGGTTACCATACCAGGACTTGTCTCTTAAAATCCATTACTTGCCTCAGCCTTTAGGATTTTTGGAGCTGGAGTCCATCCCTGAATCTCAGGGGAAGAAAAGAACCCAAACAATCTGTGACTTCATAGCAAAAGGAGGATGCTCTTGTGCTATTACGTTGGCCTGATGATCAGCAAATGTGGGTTCAGTGCTTAAGGCTTGAGCTCAGAGGCTTGTAATCTGTTTTTCACCCCTGGTTTTGATTGCACCCCTGTTCTACAGACTACAGGGCTTACTGGAAGTGGTAAGTACAACCAGCAAGATGCAGATCTGACAGGTTGCATACTCCAGACCCTGGTAGAGCACAACAGAAATATTTCTTCCATACCAATTTTTAATTGTTTGCTCATCAGAAACTAAAGAAAGCCAAGGAACAGTACTTTCATGTTTTTACTGAGATTATGTGAGTCCAAGAGACTGCACTGTTAGGAAACTTTTCCTGTCACCCACCTACCTTTATACTTTCTGTTCAATCTCTGCCAGTTGCTCCCAGTCATGTTTTGATGTTTTAATCCTAAACTATTCCCTTTTTATTGCAAACACTCTTCAAATACATCTGGTCAAAGCTCGCCCTTTCTTCTTCTTCCTCTACCCCCTCATCCTCTGGTCATACTGTAGATATTTTATTAATTGATTTTCATTCTTCATCCTCTCCAGCTCCTTTCATTCCCCGCCCTGTTCCTCTACCAGGTCCAGTTTGGAGTGCTGTCCATGTGACCAAAGCCTCCCTGGCTCATCACATTTACTTAGCTGTGTGCTGACAATCTTTCAAATTAAGGTGATGGTGATTCGTCTGGCAGGAGCTATTCATGACAGAGGATCTGAAAACAGCACGGAGAGGATGCTCATGGTCTCTCAGGTCTGTTAAGTACATAGATCTCAAGATGACAGGCTAACAGCTGGCTTCTGCTACTTGGACTGATGAGTTTTTTTGACATCAATCAACTTCCAGCTCATACAGATGAATATTAAAGAAGGGAAAAAAGGGTACTTGCTTGAAATAAGAATTTGATTGAGAAGTCATTGATATGACTAACCTAAAACTCTTATGTACTGTGAAGACAAAACTGAGGTCAGGACTCAAAGGATTCCAGAGCTGACAGCAATGGTGCAGCTGAACTTGTATTTGTACTCACTCTTTAACCACCTTCTGATCCAAGGAAGAACAAAGTGTATTGAATACATAAGCTATCACGAATTATTAATATTTACATTGTCATAGTATCCAAAAGGACTCAAATCACACTACAGGCAGTGTTGTGAGAAACTTGATCCACTCACACAGCATTGACCCAAAGATCTGATAGTCCATATAATCAAAATGAACACAGACTAGGATGGGAATGGGTTTGCCTAAGACCTCATGGTTCACTGTTCCAGAAAGTCATCGAGAATAATCATATTTTGTCTGTTACCCAGTACCCTTTTTGTTGCACCAGAGTGATTCCCAGCTCTTAATTTATTGCAGACTTTTTTTTTTTTCATTATGAGAAATAGTAATCACATACAAAGCCTGCAAGTAGCTGAAAGTCTTATAGTTTCCCCCTTCAATGGAACATGTGTTTATATATATTTTTTTTTCCCCTGTTTGGGAAGGCGGGTTTTTTTCTTCCATCTTCTAAAACGTGAATTATAAGACATACATGAATTATTAACAGTCCTCTGACAGAGCACTTCAGGATTTCTGTCTGTGTACTACTAACCTGAAACAGCAAAAAATGGATAATGTTTCAGACCTGTACTTCAAAAAGAAAACGAAATGTAGAACAGTGCACTGGGAAGAGAAGATGAGCACGGGAAGAAAAGTAGGAGTGGTGTTTAGATCATTAACAGACTTTTTAACCCTTTTATCTTCTTATGCCAGGAACTCACAATTGTCCTCCCTGGCTAACAGAAGCAGTGGTAGTACATGGCTGAACAGTGTTTCTCCACTGGATCCCTTTAGCTGCCGAATAACTGGTCAAAGGCAGGAACAAGTCCAGCCTGGGGAGCAAGAACAGCAACAGAAGTGAGCTGGGAGCTGTACAACCATCAGAGCTAATGGGAAAGACCCGGCTGTATCCCAGGATGGGGGCATTACAAAGGTGAGATATGAGGCAGTGCCAGTAGGAGGGTGAACTTTCCAAAACCATCTTCTATCCCTCTGGAAATAAGAAAAAAATGGCATTCTGTTGCAAACTTGAAGCAGACATGATTTACTGGGAGTCTGAAGAGATATCAGGAAGGAAGACATGTACCCTACCTTGTAAGACGTGTTTATATCCACACAGAGAGATCTTCTCCAACAAAACTGTCTCATCCACTCCTAGTGTATGTAAGCACTCAGACACAGGCCTGTGGCTACACTTCTTCTGATAAACTGACCATTGCCACTGCCTGTCTTCCAACCTTGAGGCCAGCTGGCATGGCCTGACCACATCCATATGATCAAACTCCTTCAGTCCCCAAAACAGCATGAGGTCATCTAAACTGCCGTAGCACAAACAATTCCTCAAGTCATGTTGATCTCTAAAAGGTGATTAATAAAGAAATCAAATTCCTTCAGCCCCCCAGAACATCTGGGGTCATCTAAATTGCCCTAGGAGAAATAGTTCCTTGGGTCATATTGATCTCTTAACTTGTGTTCATGAATTGCTTGGCTGTGGGATAGCTGTCGTAGGCTAAAACCAGGACAGGGATCATTCTGAGCCTTTAACAGTACAAAGAGCTTAAACTGGAATGAATTCAAAACTAAGTCAAAAAGAGAAGCTGTACTTACATGTATATGTTTATGTACAGATGTATAAACACGCCCTGTGCTTGCAGAAGTCTTATCTCCTGAAAAGCCAACGTAGAGGACAGGTAGAAGAAACCGTCATTCAGTTTAGGATTAAGACACTGTCCTGGGTTGGGTTTGGTTAATTATCACCATCAGATGCTGGCCCAAGCAGTTGGGAGGGGCTGAAGCTGGGAGGGGCCACAGCCAGGATAAACAACCCAACCAGCCAATGGGATATTTGATACCATAGTGAGTCATGTCCCGATATAAAAGGAGGTTTGGCCCAGGGTGGTGTTAACTGTCTTCTGCTTGCTTCAGTGTGTAGCTTCAGTGCAGCTGGAGCAGGGAAAGTGGGTGCCTTGGGCTCAGGTAGAGCCTTTCTCTCTTCTATTACTCTCTTTGTCTATCATTTCATTAGTACTACTGTTAGTACTGTTGTTTTCTTCTCTCTTTGTGTTGTTTTATTAAACTGTCCTTACCTCAGTCCCAAGGGTATCACCTTTTTTAACTCCTCCTGATTCTTCTTCCTATCCCACAGGAGGGGGTGGGGAAGTGGTGGGTGAGCAGCTGCATGGTGTTTAGCTGCCAGCAGAAGTTAAACCACAACAGACACCTAAATGCCCACTAGTGTTTAAATACGTATTGAGTGACTAAGTGTCCATTACATTCGCCAGCATTGTGGTAAGTTCAGTCAGTAGAAGCCTGAAGATCAGAGAAACAGAGGGATCTAGTGATGCTTAAAATATCAAAAAAAATCAAAAACTTTGGTACAAGATGCCAGTTCTGACACAGCGTCTCCAGGAGATCTTTACCCTTCTACCACAGAGTGACAAGCCAAGAGAGGTGACAAAATCACAGAATGATAGGGGCTGGAAGGGACCTCTGGAGATCATCTAGTCCAACCAAGGTGGGTTCACCTAGAGGGGGTTTTGAATGTCTCCAGAGATGGAGACTCCACCACACCTCTAGGCAGCCTGGCCCAATGTTCTGTCACCCTCAAAGTAAAGAAGTTCCTCCTCATGTTTAGATGGAACTTCCTATGTTCAAGTTTGTGTCCATTACCTCTTGTCTGTCACTGGGCACCACTGAAAAAAGAGTGGTCCCATCCTCCTGACATCCACCTTTTAAGTATTTATAAGCAGTAATAAGATTCCTCCTCAGTCTTCTCCAGACTAAAAAGAGCCAGCTACCTCAGCCTTTCCTCATATGAGAGATACTCTAGTCCCCTAATCAACCTTGTAGCCCTTTGCTGTACCCTCTCCAGCAGTTCCCTGTCCTTCCTGAACCGGGGATCCTAGAACTGAACACAGTATTCCAGATGTGGCCTCATCAGGGCAAAGTAGAAGGGGAGGAGAACCTCCTTCAACCTGCTGGCCACAGTCTTCTTAAAGCACCCCGGGATGTCTTTGGCCTTCTTGGTCACCAGGCCACTTGGCCACCATTGCTGGCTCGTGGTCATCCTGTTGATGAGATATCATCAAGCATTTTGAATAACACTATATATCTCTCCAAGGGCAATCACATCAAGGACCCAGGTTACCATCAGCTGTAATGCAACACATTGTCAATGTCTACATAGTGACCGCACATGTTCTTCAGGAAAATATCTAAGTTTATATGTCTTCAACTGAACTTTAATTTACTCATATTAAATTTCCAGCTCACCTGCCAAATTTTTTCCAGTAATTTTTGATTGCTGAATAGACTTTGAGAGCTACAGCACAGATTTACCATAGTCCCTTTCACTCATAAATTAATTTGTTCATTTATGGTTTAGGTTCCTCTACCATGATTAAGACAATGAACAAATAGGCTTTCATTGCCATCTATAAACAGTGGTATTATCACAAGCCCCCATTAAAATCAAGTGAAAACTGGCATCTTAACTCTTGAAAAGCAATTAGCTGCCAAAATTTTCTGCCACTCACAATAATCCAAATGTATTCTTGTATTTCGTATCTCACTTGTACTATTGTCTGATCCCATCATGTTGATGGGAAACCACAACCATGTAGACTGAAACAGGTTGCTTAGGTTGGGAACTTGAGTCAGTGTTAATAAGGTTGGATGATCTGCATTGACTAAATTCATCTCACAGCAAGCAAAGAACAGCAAAATGAAAGACCTGAAAGTCCTAATGATGTGGGTAAGAAAGACATGGTTCCAGCAGAGTCACAAAAGCATATCTACTGAAAAGTTTTCTTTTAATTAAATACATCCTGAACTATTATATCTTCTAGACACGATAGGTATTCATGGCATAAGAGCTAGGCCCATGAAACCATAAAATGTTCAACTCAGTTTCAGTAGAAAAGATGACACATGAATTTTATGCTTTATGAAACTAACATGGCAGTGAAATCAGATGACAAAGATTTTCTGCTTAAGATGTGAAAATCACTCTATTCATGATCACTTATTCTTTGGGAGCATTTGGGGAAATCTCTCACAATGAGCATAAAAGGAACCACTCTCATAACTCGGCTTAAAATCTAATTAAATATAATTTAATTTTTTTAAAGAATCTATCTTATTATCAGCTGAGTTTTTTTCTCACATTTTATAGGTCATAACTCCGAAAAACTTGGCAAAGTTTGTTATTTACAGACTAAATCTCTGACTGTCTGGGTCTTGGTCATTGATCTCACTTTGAGTCTCTATCCCCACCTTGAGCAGGGTTCTTATTTCAACTAACACCTGTTTTTAAACCCCTGGTAATTTGAAGAGTGACAAAATAGCAATACCCCATGGTCTCCACTTAAAGGCCCACTGAACACTGACACAATTGCCTCTGGATGGGAATGAAGACTACAGATACCCTTGTGAGAAAGATAAGCAGCTTTTTGAGAACATCAGAAAAAAAAGATGAACTTGGGCAGGTCACATCTAAACTAATAAATAAAGTTAACCAAAGACAGTCCACTGACCTGGAGGCCAACTAGTGTGCATAATTCTCATAGCTGTCCCTGCAACTAAATTCCCTCCCAAAAAACATGATGCCTACATCCAAATTGCCAGTTGGGAATGGCCCTTTAGCTGTCTCCTTTAGTCTGAGAACTATCTAGGTGAGAACAAGTGACGAGAAGAAAAACAATGCCATAGACCACATGGCCAACAACGCTGACTAATGTATGCCACTGATGGAGTCTCCTTCTCTAGAGATGTTCAAAACCCACCTGGATGCATTCCTGTGTGACCTAATCTAGGTGATCCTGCTCTGGCAGGGGGGCTGGACTCGATGATCTTTCGAGGTCCCTTCCAACCCCTAACATTCTGTGGTTCTATGTGACTGCTCAGGCTTTTGCCCTGACCTAGTTTAGGACCCAGAAGAGAGGCAGGAGTCCTGGGACTCGGTTCAGACCCAGCAGCTCTTTCAGTATAAAATACAGCAAGCAGCATCCACGCCAACTTTTCAGAAGAGGAGCAGTTACTTACAAATGAAGAGACATACGATGGAATGCAAGGTCACTGCCACAAACACTGCCACCAGCAGGTTGACTGAAGTTGGTGCTGGCTGTGCAAGATACCTCAAGGATATCTGTGGAAGGGAGGAGATGACTTCCTTTCTGGCCTGTGACAGAGCCGTCGAGGTCTTCCAAGACAGCACAATGAGGAAAGGGGAAGGACACTTGAGAAGGTGAGTCAATGAAGGTCAGACGTTCAGCTCTCACTGTAAACCCACCTGGGGGGAACAAGCAGCATTTCAGAAACAGAGACTGACCTCTTCAAGTAAGAGGCCTGAAGACATCTCTGGAGAAAAAGAGCATAGCTTCACTTCACCTTCACTTTGGAAAAACGTCTGCAGAGTGTTGCATGCAGTGTTAGATAAATCTGGTAAGAGATGAATCCCCTTGCATTCCTGATGGTCCTCAGAAATTAGAGGGGCTAGGGGCTCCTGGACTTCTCTCTTAATAGATATGTCAATTTAGTGTTTGTGGCTATAGGTCTGACACCAGATGCATGAACAGCCCATCCACTGCAGGTCTGGTTGCTTTCAAAAGCTAGTCAGATGTACAAACAGCACAATTTGCTGTAACTGTAGGTCCAACACCAGATGCACAAACAGCCTGTCTGATGTTGGTCCAGTTGCATTCAGTAGAAGCAGTCAGATGCATGAATAGTACAGTTTATTGCCACTTGCAACACATACAGATTCTTTAAGATTGACAGTGATAAATGCACTAGACTGCAGAATTGCTATATAGCTCCAAAACACACAACTGGAATCACAATTGGAATCTCCTGGGGAAAACCACTTGGCATCGCCGAGGCTGCAAATGGTATCAAAAGGCATCCCTTCTGGGGAAGGAGAGCAGAACAAACCCATTGATTTGTCCCTCTGACTTGGTGTCCCACAAATTAGGTCAGGAATATGGATAATATTTATACTTTGTTCACTACTATTGACCAAAATGTGGGGGTGGGTCAAGCCATTGTTCCTGGTGGTCAGCATTTAGCAGTGGCACAAAAAATTTATTACTTCCTTGGTAGCTTCTGCAAGGGGCAGATAACTGCTGTGATGTTCATGAGAATGAGATAAACAGCCTTCACTGCGTCCCCCACTGTTCCTTGGTGCCATGAGAACACAGACCACTGGATCTTCACCCAGCCTGAACGTTTGTCCCATTCCCCAGATGTTTATCAGCAGTGTTGAGCTTTGCAGTTTCAACTATTTTGTGCTTCCAACAAACAACATGAGAAATGAGCCAGGGAAGAAATTAGGTGTGAGTCCAACACTGAGTCAACAAGAAGGGGAGATTCAGGAATAGAAATAAATAAATAGGGATGGTTGTAGGAATTGTCATTGCCACTCTGTGGCCAGGTATAACCTGTCCAGCACCCTGGTGTGACAGGACCAACCTGTCTGGATGTGTTCCTGTGTGGCATACCCTGGGTGATCCTGCTCTGGCAGGGCTGTTGGACTCAATGATCTCCAGAGGTCCCTTCCAACCCCTAACATTCTATAATTCTGTGACTTGTGGTTACAGACTCCTCTAATCCAAGTGCTGATCCTGGCCCTACCAGAATCTCCTCAGTGACTCCAAATCATAGAATCATAGAATTGTCAGGGTTGGAAGGGATCTTAAAGATCATCCAGTTCCAACCCCCCTGCCATGGGCAGGGA
>WUAM01000395.1:22249791-22277586 GCA_024336885.1 Actenoides hombroni
CCTTTTAAACTTGTTTATAAGATAAACTCTATAGAGATAAGGACTGTCTATGTGTGTGTGTATATACTTGTGTGCATAGGTACAGCACCTGGCACAATAAAGCCTTGGCTACTGTAACACAATATGCTACAAAAACGGAGGAATGTTCATGCAGTCTAAAGCACAGGAAGTTTCTGAACACATTATTTCCAGAAATGTCAGAAAATTCATTGCCCTGTGGACTATATCAAGTCAGCTTTGGCATGAGTGTTCATGCACCACACTGGTTACCAGTTGACTATTCAGTTCTCAGCTGTAGCCTCTCTGAGTCAGATTTTACTATTCCTTCTGTCCTTTGATCTCACCTCCTGAAGTCTTTTTCTCCGTTATATTATTGTAGGGCAGTATTCGTTTATATATAAATATAGAGGTATTTGCAGTTGGAACATTCTTCAAAGAGCCTGTGGGTACCTCTTCAAAGCTCAAAAAGATGCTTAGTTTACACGTTATCTTAGGCAAATTCACCTAAGGTTTAGGCTGGCCTGAGGTAGGAGCTTGGTGAAATTCTGCGAGGTTTTGTCATAGCTATTAAAGAAATCATCGCTCTTAAAATTGTACCTCCAACAATGAAGAAGCGGAAACAAGTCAATGTATAAAATCCCCTTCCACTGAGAAAAGGAAACCTGTGTAAAAATAGTCTACCTTTGTCTTAAAAATGTGTGCCATATGTGGCTTCAACTACATGATGAAGCTGTTTCAGAGGGAGACTTGAGACAACCTGCAACTTCAGCACATGAAGGGAGAGCAGCTACAGGGTCTTGCTCAGCCCACCAGTAGTGTCAGCAAAATGCATGTGCTAAAGAGGGTGATTATTGTGGAGGACTAGTTGTTATGCATATCACTACAATCCCAGCTTGGATATTCTCAGTTCATCTGAGTTACACACCAAGCACAACATTTATCTTACATCTGTAAGGTCTCCTTGGAGACCTTATAGCAAGTGGCCTTCTACTGCCTGAAGGGAGTCTAGAGGAAAGCTGGAGAGGAACTTTTTATAAGGGCTTGTGGTGATAGGACAAGGGACAATGGTTTAAAGCTAGAGCAGGGTAGATTTAGACTAGACATTAGGATGAAGTTCTTTGTTATGAGGGTGGTGAGGCACCGGAATGGGTTGCCCAGGGAATTTGTGGATGCCTCATCCCTGCAAGTGTTTAATACCAGGCTGGATGAGGCTCTGAGCAACCTGGTCTAGTGGGAGGTGTCCCTGTCCATGGCAGGGGGGATTGAAATTAGATGATCTTTAAGGTCTTTTCCAATGCAAACTACTCTGTGATTCTATGATCCTATGATCTACATATCATCACACCATGCCCCACCTCCTTGTGAATGGGGTAGAGCCATTATCCACCTGTCCCAGTTAGGGAAGTGAAACATAAAAAGTGACACTTTTGAAAACTATTAATACAGTGAAATGTAAGGAGGGCATCTATGCAAATATCTCGAGAACTAGCTCTTGATAATTCACCTATAGCAAACATAGTGACAAGATTACAGAAGCAAAACTGGGCCAGTACTTTTCATCGTATAATGTACTTCTTCTTTGTACAATGATAAGATGCTTTTTGTGTGATTAATCTGAAATACCTATCAGTGGTTGTCTGTGGAAACTATGAACTTCTAAACATCTGAATCTGAAATGGGAGGAAGCCAGGGACTGTGGAAACCCTGATAAATAAGTGCAAAACAGACTCACCCTGCCCTTGGTAACAGCCAGAACAAGTCCTGATTGCTGTGCAAGTGTTTGCATCGAAGTTCCTGAAAACTATGTTGGAGATGAATAGCTGGTATCTTTTGGGAGTTTTCAGTCCTGATGACATACAACTCCTATCCTGCAATGAAGAGATGAAGAGCGCTGGAAAACACATCACCATGTGAATCTCCAAGTCTAATGAGTCCAGGATGCAGCAGCTGTGACACAAGGATGCAATTGCACTCAAACCCATAGTGGTGGGGGCAATGTTCTCTGTTTGAAGAACAGATCTAAGCTATTGCTTTGCAAATTCTGACAAGTAACATCTGCTTAATTCACCATTTGCAGTATGTGATAGTATTACATTCAGGGCAGTGATTGCCTTGTTTGCTTTGTCTGGGTTGTTGCGTACTAGTTAAGTTTGAACATTTGAAGGGAAAGGAAATTACACATTCCCTGGGAAGAAAGAATCCACCTGGAAGGCACAGTGAGCAGAATTGTTTGCCATTCCTTTTACTTTTACCATGTCTTGTCCACCAGGCAGGAAATTTCCCTGCTCTACGAAGCTGGTCGTTGTAATTTATGTTCTAAGAAAAACCTGACTGCTGAGATTCAAAGCCCTTTTTTGTGACTGGGGATGGGGGTAAGCATTTAAGCTAGACTCTCTTCAAAGCTCTGGTTGACTTCAGGGTCCATCAGAACAACAAGAAGTTAAGTATATCAGCAAGAGACAGGAGAATACATAAGATGTGAAAGGGAAGAGCAAAACCAACAAGTGGTGGGAAACACAATGAATAAACTAGATTTTGTGGTGACTGTAGGCTGTGACACAGGGGAGGTGTACACCTCTCTGCCAATTTATCCTGGAGACAGGCTGGGAAAAAGAATGTACTCAGAGCTAGTGGGTAGCCTGGAGGGGAAAGAGCTGGCAGGAATGCATGATGTTATTTCTGAGGCCGATGTTTTTGTAGAACAACTCTCCAAAGTCAAACAAGAGAATCAGTCAAGAAATTCACCCCATGTGAAAACATCCTCTTTAATTGAAAATGTAGAATGAAATGGACTTTTATAGTTTATTTCTTCAAAGAGCTGATGCTATCTTCAGTTACATTAAGAGACAGCAGGTCCATCATCTTTTTACTCCAAAACACCTGGTGTGATGATCCTGGTCTTTGGGCCATCTTCTTCCAAGTCCCTGCTAAGCAGAAATCCCTGGCTTCTGGTAACAAAACAGACTCGTGGTATTTTGCTTACACTTGCCTGTTCTTCCATACCACTCCCATTTCTATTGATTTTGAACTTAATTTATTTTATTTAAATAAGCAGTAAATAGAAGAACAGTGTGAGATAATAATTCCTCCTTAGAGTGTGTCACCTGTCTCAGACTTACTGCTTTTTCAGGAAGAAATGATTTTCCTCAGCTGGCTCCAAAAGAGCCATGAGTTGCTTTATGAAAGTATGTAAGAGGCTCGCTGACTGTCTAGAAAACTAATCAAAGCTTTTCCCCTGGCTTTCACGGGCCCTGGATCTAGCCTTGCCACTAATGTTTTAATTGATCAAAGCCCAAATTCTTAAATGCCCTGATCTTCCCAGAAAACAATCTTGGTTTAAAACACCTCTTTCAAAAACTGGAATGGATACCAGAGAGGAATATCCAAGGTTCCCACTAAATTAATGTCATAAAGTTTTAATTGATATTAAAGAGACATCATTATTAAAGGGAGAATTACATAAATTAAGATGTAAATTATGACAAGGAGGCTCTTATCATGAGATAATCAAAGATAATCACCCCCTTGGGGTACTGCAAGAAACAAGGCACAGCTGAGCGCCTCTAAATCTCTTAACAAGTACAACATCGAGAGTCCTTCCATGAATCCTACAAAGCAAAAACAAAGACATCCACCCTTTGGTGTCCAAGAGAAATTCATTGTGTCATTGGGATGCTGCAAGGTTGGACTGCTGAGACCAGGATTATACCTGATCTACATACTTTCAATAGCTCCACTAACAGAGATTTTTGTTGTTTTTGTTTTTGTTTTTTTCTGCAAGCTTCTAAAGAAAACTCATTTCAAGCTCTTTTTCTGCCAGTCAGACAGAAAAAAATAATTTCATATAAAACAATAGAGAACTGAGTGGGGAAAAGAAAGCCCTCAAAATTGTGAACAAGCAGCTGTGGCCAGTTGCAACTAAAATTCCATTGTTATCCATGTTATTAATCTGTTAACAATCTGGTAGCACCTAAAGGACTTTGTCCAGCTGCCTAAAGAAATAATGGAAGAAGATCATATTTACTGCATAAATAAAAATGTTACATTTTTGCAGTATTTTTAATTCTCAAGTGAATAAATTGTACTCTTGTTTTCCAGGTGGACCAATGATGCTATGAGAGAGTAAAGGAAACCAGAATGTCAACGAGGATAGAAATCAAATCTCTTACACCGCTTCACTATTCTCAAATCATTAAACTCTACCCAGTTGTGTATGATTAAATGGTGTTCATGATAGCAAAAGTTATACAGGAATTTATGTTAGAAAAGCTTGTTTGAATAAAAGTTATGATTTCTTTCCGAAATTCAGATTCTGTGAAATTCCAAGGGTTTTCTGAGACCATGTCAATCTTGGAAAAAAAACATGAGCAGGGAAAAAAAATTAACACCGTACTAAAAACCTTTAAGCTCTTATGTTAAGCAGAAGTGTGAGTTTGTTTTTACTTTTGATCTTGTTTTAAAAGGAACAGAAGATGCATTATAATATAAAATATTTTAATAGTTCCAAACTCAGATAGAAAAATCAGACCCCACGTTTCAAATTTGTTTCAAAAATCTTCAAAACTTCTATATGGAAATAAAAAGACGTTTGGAAAAAAAAAATGCTGATTTTTCCTCTAGAATGAAGTCTCTGGTTTCTCATCAGCTGGTATGAATGGAGGGCATGAAAAATGATGTAGGACCGAACTGATCGAATGCTATTTATCTCCTGCTGCTGCCAGTAGAAGGAACAAAATCCTTGGTTCCAGAAGACAGAGAGAACAGTATTGATGCTCCAAGTTTCTCTGCTTTATCACCAAATCAATGTCCCTTGCAGATGCTGCTGCTAAAGGCATCATCCTTCCAAGGAGTGGAAGACAGGCAGCTAGAGGACTAAGGAAACAGATCACTGCCCAAACCTCATCCTGAAACTGTATTAACCATCCTTGGAGTTATATAAAAGATGTGTAAATGCGGTGTTGAGGGACATGGTTTAGTGGTGACCTAGCAGTGCTGGGTTAATGTTTGGACTTGATGATCTTAAAGTTCTTTTCCATCCGAAACAGTTCTATAATTCTATGATTTTTCTTTATGTACCATCTGTTTAAAATCCAAGTTTTACCCAAGCTGCCACAGGGCAGGAGCTGTTCTTCAGGTTGCTTTCTTATTTCTCTAAATTCCTGTTTGAAGGGTTGCTGCATAACTCAAGAGACTTTGAAATAATTCCTGCAGTGCTTACCTTTTGCCTGACGTGTCCAGTTAAAACACTGTTAGCTACAGAAGTGTTCCCCAGGCTTTCTATGACGTCAATGCCAAAGTCTTCGCAAGCATAAATCTGGAAATGTTGGAGCTCAAGGTTTCTGCTTCTAAAAATCTATATAAAAACATAATAAAGAAATAATAGTAAATTAAAAACAAAATTTTGGTTTATAACTTTACGTTCCTTACAATACAACACAATACAAAGGGGGAGTGCAAAACCACATTAAAATGTTGAATGTATATTTAATATTTGAGAATCCTCCCTTAATGTCTAGTTTCTGTTTTCAATTAATAATACAAAAATCTTAACATTCCATGAACTTATTTTCACATTAAAAGAAAAAAAAAAAAAAAGAAAAGAAGAACAGTATGAAAGAAAATCAGAACTGAGGATTAGTAATAGGGTAAAGGTACTCTAATTTGGGAGGGGAGTGGTTATTACTGGCAAAATATGTTGGGGTGAAGAAATTAGTCTATGGCAAAAAGATGCCTTGAAAATAACCAGAGGTATTGCTTCCAGTCACCTAACAGCAAGAAGAAGGTTCCTAGAGGGAGTCCATGGAAAGAAGCAGAATAAATTTAGATATTCATGTATGCTAGGTCACTAATATAAAAGAAACACAAGTTAGGCAGAGAATATTACAAAACCAAAGCTGCAAACCATCCTTTTATTCTGTTTCTTTTCATAAAAATAAGCTTTTCCAGGAAGAGAAGGCACCAGTCTGAAAAAAAACACACTGAGAAAGTTGAGAGGAGCACAGCCTCTCAGCACCAGTATGGGAAGAAAGTATAGCAGATAATAAAGGGTAGAGGTTTGTTGTTGTTTGTTTTGGTTTTTTTTAATCAGGTTAGGTAACAGTGAGTTACAATAGCTGGAAAGTGAAGTCTGACAAATTCAAACCAAAAAAAAGAAGTGCATATTTTTTGCAAGGATGAAAAAATTCCCATGGAAGCCATTAACCCTATGAAGGTAACAGATCCTCTACCAACTGCAATGTTTACAAATATTTTGGATCCACTGTGAGGATTTTTTTGTCTGCATGATCTAGTGGGAGGTGTCCCTGCCCATTCAGGGGGGTTGGAACTAGATGATCTAGATGCCTTCCACCTAAACCATGCCATGATTCTAAGTTTCTGTGATTATAGCATCAGACAGATGTTGGATGATCACAGAGGACAGCAGCTATTGATGAAAATAGCACTGATTCTGCACTGAAGCCATAGGAAGAGCTCACACAAATTGTGTTTCTGGCTTTATCACCAAAATAGAAGCCTCCAGCTGAGGGATATGGACATGCAGGAGCTTTTCCATAACTGAGGCCTATTTGCATCCTTAAAAGATTAAGTCAGCATAGAGGTGATAGGCTTGTGAAGATCCTGAGCATCACAGAGAACAGTCAGGACAAACATACCTGTGCTCCACCTTGGCTGCTCCAAGCTGTGAAGTTGTTGAACTGAACAGGTCCATTTGAGCTGTCTGGCAAATATTCTGGGTACACCAGCAACCCAGACCTGTTTAGGAAAGAAAGCAAAGAAGGCTGTTTCTTTGCATGTATTCATGAGCAGATTTTCCTAGTCATCATATAGATATCTGAAATTTTTGACCTGTAACAGTTCTCTGCATGAGACTTTATCATTTAATCCCAAATAAAAAACTGGAGGATAGCAAATTTTATCTGGGCATCTAATCATGCTGGAGAGCATACTTAAAATTTCTTTTCAAGTATTTTCAGAATTAGCCATGCCAGGACTAATAACCAGTGTACAGTACCACTGACAGGTGCTCTCTGTGAAATATCCCCACAATGCTCAGAAGATTTCAACCAGTGTTGGCTTCAGAAGAGTCCAACATGACTCTGGATAGACAAAGCTTTTCTAGCTCTTGGATTCAGCCAACTTGTAATACATTCCAAATGTACACATTCATGAATGTAGCCCTTGGTTTGATCTTCTCAGAGATTTTACATCCAAATTCATATCCGGATTACCTCAAAATTCAGGTGACTCTGTCCACTGGCTTTTAGCACAATGGCATTTTTACTGTAGCTTCTGGGTTAGGGCAAAAGCTTTAGGGAGTAGCCATTTGTGGATGCTACAGGAACAACTGTTATATGTGACGTCTGACATACACACAGCACCTTTTATCCCATTGGACTGGAAAGTGATTAGTCTCTTCAATCTACTTAAATCAGATTCCAAATTCTAATAGTTGAGTGTTCATGCTGCTGTCATAAAAAGGATCTGAAGATAAAAACACTCTAGGCTGTGGAAGCCAGTGTCACATCTCTAATGGTGGACTTCAGGAGATGTTGAAGGAGGAGTTTAAGGAAGAAATCATGCCTCTGTTCTCCTGCATGCTCCCCTCTTCTGCTCAAAATATCTGGTGTGATTAAAAATGAGTTTTCAATTCAACACATGAGCAAATGCTTCAGTGCTTTGCTGCTAAATGGTTGATGAGGAAATGTGTTAAATGTGGCACCCTAAACTACATCAGGATCATTTAATCAAAGGGGTAAAGCAGAGGAGCTTGATAACAGCACAGGGGAATGCTGCAAGTATAACAAAATGGGCTAATGAATGACAAAGAAAGGACTGTATTGTTACTACTGAGGAAACCATTTGCAATCAGACCCTGGAAAACAGCCCCAACCACATTGACGTCAAACAATGATTCTGCTCTGCTGTGGAGAACTCTACTTACATGAGAGGAAGCCCTAAAAGGCTGTAAAATTGGAGGGGAAAAAAAATATTGAAAGTAGGTGCAAAGACATTTTTGCTCATCACTGAAATGATAGTTCACACTACCATGCATGGAAGGGAAATCTCTTTAACCAAAAATTCCTAAATACCTTGTGCAGGAATGAGCTACGTTCTCACTGAAGGACAGGAGAGGTATTTTGGATGGTCCATCAGGGGAGAGATGAAGGAAATAGCCGTAGCCAGCAGCACACACTGTGTTACCCTGCAGAGAAGCATATGTGACTGTGAAAAAAAGATTATCACAGATTTCTGGAAATTAAAAGAAACTTAAGGAAAACCATAATTAAAAACACAGCTGTAGTCCATTCAGATTCTGGTAAATCTTGCTGGTAGAAACTGTTTGTTTCTATGTCCTCAATCTCATCCTGGTTTTACTCTGTCTTACTCCTATAAAATCTTTTCTAAGTAGGAAGGCAATGTCATGAAAGAAAGGTAAAGCACAAACTACTCAGTTTATTGATTTACTTCTCAATATGTGTCTTTCTTGTATCTCCCAAAGCAAGTACAGGAAAAGGGAAGATTGGCATTGAAAAAGTGAGACCCCTAAAAGTCAAGAGAAAGCAGAGAACTACATCTTCAAAATATGTCAGTGGCTTAACAATTAAACTTAGTCAGACCTGTGATAAATTACTTGCTTTGGATTATTTTTAACAGGATAGGTGAATAACCGTGGGAATATGTGCTCTAAGTTATTGCCACTTAATATCTCTTAATGAAGAAATGACGGAGTTACATCTTTATATTACTGAAAAATAAGAGAACATAAAGCATGTCTTGCCTTAAATCGGGAGTTTTGTGCCTACAGAGTCTGTAGCAAGTGGGTTATGTGGGTTATATATAGTGGGTTAGGAGCTTTTCTGCTATAGGGAAAAAAACTGCTCTTACCTGTTTCCTTTGGACAGCAGCCAAACCTAGCTGGTTTTGGATGGTGTCCATATAGCAATGCTTTCACGTGGGCATCTGAGAATGATCCCTCTCACCTACTTCAGACGTGTAAAAACTTGATGCTGGAGTCCAGGCTGGTAAACCTAGGCTCCATTTCCAGGAGAAAATAAGGCATAGGCATGTCCAGAGGGCAATTCTTCTGGTCTGTTCTTGGATAAGATTAATTGCTCTCTGGAGGTATCAGGGAATCTAAGATGAGCTTTCTTGCAGCTATAAGAAGAGCTTGTTCTCGGAGATTGGGCCTGACACCCACCACTACCACTCATAGGTCACCGGACAATGTTAAAACACTAATGACTTTTTGGTCCCTGATGGTCCAAATCAAAGCCGAGCCTGGTGACCTAGAGGTGAAAGTCCCCATATACCAATTACTTTCTTCTGACCCATCCAAGTGTGTTCCCTGCAGTCGTGATCTCTGACATCTGTCAAGCAACAGAGAAGTATCAATACCCAAAGCACTGTTTTCTTTATCCCCTGGTAAAACTGCTGCTCTTTTCTGAAAGTGCAGACACAGACTCTTTTTCTTTAACAAAATACTTCTGCAGTCCTGTCACATTATTTCCAGGATCTTTTACTTGCAACTCCAATCATGCTTTCTACAGATGATTCATAAGGAAAAAAACCTGCATATTTATTCAGTCGGCTAGTGGCTGGAGGGCAGGGGTTTTAGGCAAGCAGGGAATTTTGTGTGGAAATCAATTCTTTGTGGAAGTCAGTATATTACGAATGTCCGTGCAACCAAAATTCCAGAGAGAAATTACCTCCCCGAGCATGTCCAATACCTGGAGGTATGCATCGTAAGTCAGTAAAGCAAAGTGGCTGACGTTTTAAGTGTCTCTTAACCGTACAACACTGCTAATGTAAATATTTCATGAATTTCTTTTAGGTAGCTGGGACGCAAACCGTTGACCTTAAAGATGACATTAAAACTCTGGAGAGCGTGCCCAGCACCACTCTTCCAGTTTCAGAGCCTGGCAGGATGTGCCTAGTACCCGCAATGGGCTCACTGCAACATGCACTCACCTTGCAGAATGTTTTAGAAAAGGTGTCAGTAGGAATGAAATGGTGCTAAACAACTGGTGCCAAACAGATACAGCCTCACCCCTTTGGTCCTGTGGAGAATGGCTGGGTGGGGTGATATTGGGAAACAAATTCATTTATCAGCAGCGTGACCATCAGTCACTCCTCTGACATGGAAACATGGGCTGATCTCCACCCAGTTCATTCATTTAAGATGTTTCCCAATCCTCAACACCATGGCAAGGAAGGAAAGGGAGAATGCTTGTTGAATTTCTCAAACTCAGTCTGTATGTTGTTATGCATGTGCACTGGGTGCTGGTTCTGGGATTTAAGGCAAATGAATGTTTATGAATAGGAAGTAACTACAAGGTTCCAAGACCCACTGAGCCTAAGAAAACAGAGGAAGATAAAACCCTATTTTCCCCACCACCACTTTTTTGGAGGTTTTTTTCTGCACACAGAAATAAAACAAGGGACATAGGGCATGCACTTCAGTGGCAAAAGAGACAATATCAAAGAACATCTTCAGTTCCTCATGCTGATAACACTTGAAAGGCAAGAAACCAGCCTGCTGATGAAATTGTCTTATGACACTAAAAAGTGATAACTAGGGTTTCCAAGCTTTATTTAAAAAAAAAGAAACCCCAAAACTTACCTTGTAGTAATCATTTTAGCCTTATAATGAATGAGTATAAAATTTTATCTTACACCCTGGTTCACAAATGCACTTGAGAGCATAAGTCAAATGGAAACCAGTGGGAATTGGGTCTCCAAATGTCTTTGTAGTCTCAGGTTTGAGTGACTGCTGTGTCCCAATTTCAAAACCATTTAGGAGACCACTGATTTTCAAGGAAATTTAAGCTCTTCGGTCACTGATGGAAATTTAGGCTCCCAAGAAAATTGAGTAGTACTCACTGTGGAAAGCTTAACCCATCATGCACAGAAGAGTTAACGCAGTATGGACCTATTGCTCTCTGTAATCCTTGCCTTAAAAATTGCAGCCTATAAGTTTAAAACCAGCAACTGAAAGCTGGCAATTTGGAAACAAAAAACAAGCACACACAAAAACCCAACAACTACTCAACATTAAAATCTAGAGGGATAAATTTCTATTCCAAGTCATGGCCTGGAAGTCAGGCAGTGGGAAGATGAGTCTTTCCCTTTACATTTCTCAAACCTCCCTATTAAAGGATTATAAATATTAGTGAGATTAAGGTTGTAAATATCTAAAAACAAAATAGTTCTTGAGACATTTGATCAGCTAAAAATTGCTGAAACACTGTAACATCATGATGCTGGTGCTGGGCCCGCATCCTTTGCATTTAATGATTATTATTGTACTAAGAAAAAGTCCACCAGAAAAAAGGTGTTTTGCTTGAAAGAAGAATGAATTTTTCTCTTTAATATCCATGTCCTTTCATGTCTTCTGCTGAGCACAGCTTGGTGCTGTAGAACCATAAGTGCAGCCAATAACAATTTTAAGCTAGGCAACTTCTTCACATTTTCCCTTTGCTGCTGCAACGCCTCAAGTAGCCCACACCGAGAGACTGCCGATGACGAGGTTTATCAGCAACCCTTCAAGGGCCATCTGCTATTCTGCCTTGAGTAGCGCATCTCTGGAGAGCAGACGTAACCCTGATGTTTGGGTACACAGCCACAGACGCAGCTTTGGGCATATCTATGAAGACACGTGAACTGAGAGAGCTAAACGAATGTGCTGAATCCCGACCACAATCGGTTCGCACATACCCGTAGAGATAATCGCAGCAAACCTTTTCAACAGCCGAGCCGCTGGCGATGGAGCAGACAGCTCCAGGGTAAGTCAGTGCATGATTGTACAAAACTCAGTGTTTAGTGGAGCTGAAATTCATGCGATTCTGCCTAGCTGTTGTATTTTTTTTTTTAACCATATTTGATGGTCTTAAAAATGATAAATATGCCCTCGAGGGAACTGCAGAAAAGTCCTCTCCTTCTTCCTAAGTACTATTGCCTTCATACTACCATAGGAAATGTGTCGGTCTGTTTTTCACCTTCAAATTCAGGTGCCATTCTTTCCTCTTGGAACAGAAGCCCAGGGGGCGATTAGGTGTTCACATACAGTTAATAATTGGTTTGGTTTCTGTGGGTTAGCAATAGAACAGGTTAGGATTTTTTTTTTTTAATGAAAACAATCATTTGTCACAATTGAAACTGTGGTAAGAAAGGTCAGTTTCAATGAAATTCCAGAATTAAAATGGTTAGGAAGGAAAAATGGTTTGAAATTGCAGATTTTTTTTTTTTTCCATGAAACACTTATAAGTGACTCTTTATTCTGAAACAAGACCTGAATAAGACAAAAAAAGAGTATGAACTAAATGAAAACATCAGAGAATTAATGAATAAAAAGATTTTTACTGAGCTCAGTTTTTTTGACGTGATGGTTGTTAGATGGTTGCAAAGGTTTGATGTTTCATCACTATTTAGAATAGAGAAGCTTCGTTTCTTTTAAACTCAATGTCACTTTCCTAGGACAGGGAACACATTCTCCTCTCTCACCCTGGAATGTAAATCTTGGACTGAACACACATTGTCATTTTAAATCCAGATAGAGGTGCATTTGATATTACTGAATTTTAACGTGTTTATCACTGGCCCATTAAAATTGTGAGGGTTTTTTATAATATCAGAAATAAGAAAAAATTCCAGAGAAGCTGAACCTAAACTTTTTTCCAGTTTTTGTGAATCCATGAGTATTAGAAAATAAAATAACTTTTTTAAAGCATCCCAGGATGGAGGATCTCACTGCAATATTTCATTTCACTAAAGTACAGTAAAATTTTCAGTAATAAATTTGCCCATGAATATATTTTTTAATGTGAATTTGTTTCACTGTCCCATCACAACCAGTTTCTGACAGCTTAAGCAGGAAGCAAATATTGTGTTTATGATCTCCCAGACAAATGAAACTCCATCTCTTTCTGATATCTTTGGTTAAAAAGGCAAAGTTATGTTTTATACCTGAACTTCTTACCTGGATGTGGTTGGCAGGAGCCCTGACATACATCCCTGCTGGTGACAGTGTCTCAATGTTGGATAAACCATCTGTTCCAGAAAGGCCAATCACTATGTTGTTACTGACTTTGTTCCCCACCTCCAGACTCTTTCCTTTAAAAGAAAGAAAAAGAAAAACCAGGAAAAAAAAAAAAAAAAAAGTAAATTAAACAGAAGTGTAACCAGGAAACCTCTATTATGCAAGTCACAGAACTTGCCAGGTTTTGCCCTGCCTGTTTTGCTATCATGGTCCACATAGGAATTAGCTCCCCTGTTAATTGCCCCGGGGTAAATCACTGTTATAAAAGCACTTAGAAACCTGTGTTTGGCAGAAGGTGGCTGTGAGATGGCCAAAAACTGCCATGACTGCTCAATGCAGTGGTGCCCAGTGTGGAAAGGGGAAGACTGGGTGCTTCAGAAATGTCAGAAGACCACAAGCAAGATCTGACCAGCACTGTAAATATGATAAAAACCAGTTTCTGCCACTAAGATCTTACACTCTAATGGGATAAAAACAATCAAGGAAAGGAATACTACAATACATATTCTACAAAGAGGCAACAGAAACCATGGGTCTGCAATTCAATATGCTCATGGCCCTGCATCATGTCTTATATATAACACCAGCCCAAACTGTACTCCAGGTTTGTAGAGAAAATGAATAAAGGGAATATTATAAAGCACATTTACAGCTGTAAAAAAGAGAGATTCAGAGCGTGGAAGTGGCTCATCTATTCACACACAGGCATGCTTCTGGCAATACTACAATTCAAAGTTGTATCCATCTCCTGTGTCTCCATCCACTGCCATACTTACATGTAAGAAAATTTCTAAATAGGCTTAAAAACACCTGGTGCAACTCTGCACAAAAGTGGGGGTTTTGTCCCCGTAAGCAATGAACCATGAGAAGAAAAAGGAAAAAAATCAATCAAAAAATTGATCACACAACTCAGAGTCATGGGGTGCCCCAGATATAGCACCAGCATTGAAGTAGGGATGGAAAAAAAAATTAAAAAAAAATAAATTTCTTTTAAACTACACCATAAAGAAATGTGCAAACCAATGACAACAAGTGGACAATTGCATCCAGGTCAAGGTCAAATGTGGACATATCATCATATATCCTCCTGCTCTGGCATTTTGGAAGCAGGATACAAAGTGGATCATCTCTGTTTGGCCCACATCAGAAGCAAATTAAATCTATTTGGTTTTGTTTATCACATATAAAAGATTGTCTGCAACTATACCTTCTATAGTCTTGTTCCAAATGCTGATCCCTTCCCCAGCCATCACTACTCCAGATGTAAACCACTTGCCAAGAAAATATATGTGCTTTTCATTTGGAGACAGCACTAATTATTTTTAGCCATCCTATCAGTCTTTTGAGCTTTTTCTCCATTTTTGGAACAAGATCTGTTTAGGAATTATTTCCTTTCCAGGCTGCATTTACTACAAGCAATGTCACTACAAGAGCATGAACAGGATCCTCGAGCAGTCCTTTTGACAGCCATATAGGTTTTCAACATGGCATAAAAGGCCTTGGTGTGTCAATTAATGTTAAGCCCAGAGCAAATTTTTATGACTGTCTTGCAAAACACCTGAAAATAAGGATTTTAGAGAAAATAATTGAGGGAGTCTAATTCCAGAGCTGCAAATAGCCAGCTATAATAAATATTCCTTCACAGGCATCAAAATGATATATAAATTCATCCTTCAGACCCTCTGGAGCTGCTGACAGTGAAGCCGTTAGAGAAATTTTGGAGATGAGATGTTTTCAGGATGCGACTTCAGCGGAAACATTCAGCTCAGCCCAGAGTCCTTTGACTCAGACATGTGTCCTAGCACAAGTGAGCCACGGTGTGCAGGCAGGTTGGAGATCTTGTTCTGCTTCCCCACGGCCACAAGGACACCTGGGCATCACCTCGGGCAAGTCACTGCATCTCTCTGAGCCAGCTCTCTTCATCTGTAAGATGTGTACAGTTACTCTCGTTTTATAGTCTCTTCTGTTTGAATCATAATCTATCACTTCTCATTATGTTTATATACAGGACCTATCATGGGGACTCACTGTGTGTGGAACTGCAGGATCAGGACTGAAGACTTTTTTTTTTTCCCCTCTGTTTATCTTAAAATTGGTCATGTTTATCTCATCTCTTATGGAAAATGAAAACTAAGCTGTATCTGTTGGTATTCAGGCAACATGAGATCCCAGCAGAAGATGCTGCAAGTCAGTCTCCTGATGGTTAGTCAGGAGAAATATTTTGTTGTTTAACATTTTTGTTGCTCCAAGCTCCAATTTATTTAAGTGCTAAATCCTCTGCTTAACTTTTAACATATGCTTTCACTCCATTATCTTCAATGTCAAATGACTGAAGTTAAAGGTAAGTATGTTCTTAAACGCCTCACTGAACCGGGGTCTTAAATATTGCATAATGATGCTCTTCCAAAGACAGATAAATCAATCCCCTAAAACGACTCTCCTTCGACTTGTAAATTAAAAAAAAATTAATAAAAAATGTATATATATATATACAGTCAGTGAAGACTGACCTGAAGAAAAAGGAAGTGTATGGTCAAATGGAAATAGCTGATGGGAGTTACATATGGAATTGTAGGATTTTTATTCCAGATTAACAGATACCAAAAAATGTAGAAGATGTGATTAAAGTTCTCAGTCTGCAGTTAAGGATCTGCCATTCTTTCCTCTAAAGGCATTTTTCATGAAGATGATAATCAGCACATGTTGCTGTTACATGTAGGATGGCTATTTCCCTGCTTCACTTACCCAGTAGAAGCCCATGGCCTGAAATGTTGTAGAAAACATTACTGTCCACACTAAGGTTTGAGATCCCAGTCAGACGGAGTCCTTGGGCAAAGGAGTCCAAAACACAACAGCCACGAATGTAAGAGTCTGGAAAGAAATGAGCAAAAAGCTGGAAGGTTGGGAGAGTTTTATATTACCTGCTCATCCTTTGATGTTGTGCAATTCATCTTTTTGGCTCCCATGAGACTGCTTGGTTGTAGCTGCCTACCCTTACTCACCTGGCAGATCTTTGCCAACAGGTGGGCATTGCTGAGATGGGCACAGTAGAGAAGAGGGGTCCTGAGCACAAAAAGGGGTTAATGGAGATGATCCACTATTGTGAGGAAGAAGGAGGAGATCCGGTGAAAGAGTAGGGTAGGATCGCAAGAGTGAAGTATGTTATGAGCTCAGGCAATTGGGTGATTGAAGTTGGATTGAAGGAAAGCAAGAACATTTCAGAAATGTTTTGGAGTCTCCTTCTCCGGAGACTTTCAAAACCCACCTGGATGCGATCCTGTGTAATGTGCTCTAGGTAAACCTGCTTTGGTGGGGGGTTGGACTAGATGTTCTCTAGAGGTCCCTTCCAACTCTGATGATGCTGTGGTTCTGTGTTTCTGTGAAGGGTGGTGAGGACAGGGCAGGTGTCTTACACATCTTGTTTAGACAGGCATAGTGACCTTCCCACTGTACTCCAGCATCATGGCTAGTGCTGCCCTCTGCCACCAGGAAGCCTAGATCCCCACCCAGTGATGAAGATCATAGAATCATAGAATGGTTTGAATTGGAAGAAACCTTAAAGATCATCTAGTTCCGACACCCAATTATGGCATAGGGAAGGCATAAGCGTGGGTTAAATGGAGGGGAATGACCCATCCAGTACCCTTAAAACATAATTCCAGTCCACCTAACTCACTACCATCACCACCAATATTCAGAGCTCTCATTGCCACTTCCACAGTGACAAATTTTTCACTTACCAGTGACAAAATGAAAAGAACCTAATATGTTATTTAACTTTCAGGTGATAGAATAAGATTTTGGGCTAGGCTACCAAACAACCCTGAGCCACCTCTGGGCTCCCTCACAGTGGATGAAGGATGACCAGAGATGCAAAGGAACTAAGGCAGCTTAAAGCACTCCATCAAATTTCACTTGGGCTTAGGCTATGAGTGAGGTTTTCTCACATATACAAATCGAATTTGTCAACTAATTTGAGATCTGAGCAGGCTTCTTTAGGGCATCTGCCCCAGCTTTGGGCAGAAAAAGGTGGACACTTGAGATTATTCCAACCCACCTACAGTGCAGCCATCTCACCTGCCATCTGTGTGTTGCCAGCAACAGTCAGGGCACTGAGATGCTGCTGAAACGCTTGACCCACATGGCGGAACTGGACCCCTTCTATCTGGAGCCGACTTGCCTCTCCCTGGAAGGCCTCCACAACCACAATGACTCCCAGGTCCCGAGATCCCAGCTGCTTCTCACTTCGCATGTAGAGACACCTAGAATCACCTAGAATACAGACCAGTCAAAGCTGTCAGTGTTATTTCTCCTTCGTGACAATGGGATGTGCAGAGTGCCCCAAGCAACATCATGAGACCCACCACGCTGACCCAGCGAGACTCCATCTCCAGCAGCATCTTAAACATGGGTCCATAGGCAAGTATATTTGAAACTTCCTCTAAATACTGTCATGGTTCCTTCCTTAAGAGTCAGGACATTTTTAAGGGGACATATATTAAAACCAGCAGGAAGCTCTGGTAGTTTTATGCCTTGGAAAGTTCCTTGTGTTCAATTTCAAATAGCCCTACACATGGGGAAGATGGATTTGACATTGATTTACCTTGGGTGAGGTTCTTGAAAAGGAGATTGGCCACGGATCTACTGAACTAAACTGAAATGAGAAAATTTTGATATTTCTTTAAAACTCTTGCTCTCCCCACTGTCCCTGCCAATGGGTGAGGGAGTGTTACTACCCACAGTCTGAAAACAAAGGAAGTAAATTGTAGGGCTGGGGAAGGAATTAACATTCCTGAAAGGCATAATTCCATGGGTCTATGCTTATCTTCTTTTGGTACAAGGGGATTCAGGCTACAAATGTGCAACTTGGGCTTGTGCAGTGGAGGTGCAGAGGGGATTTCAAATTTCAGCACTGCCTCCTTATGCTCGGTAATGCTCATTTTTCTTTTAAAGAAGGTAAATTAAACACAAAAACACTGCCCACTCATCTCCTGGTGACTCCTCTGAGAAATCTTCCTATCCTTTAACTCAAATAAAAACCTCAAATGGTTAGCACATTTCAGAGACTATATTTATGAGTTCCACAGAAAATGGACCATAAATCTATGAGTAATATAACCAGTTGGCTGCTGGATATCAAATGAAGTCTTGTGTCACAGTCTGAAGGCCGAAGGCATTTTATTTTTAAAGGAAACCTTACAACTGGGTTGCCAGATAACCTAACTCTCCTCAAATTATAATCACCGTGTCTGATTCTGGTTCCTCGATGGCTGGTGTAAATCAGGAAGCCACCTGTCAAACTTCATAGTATTTCATACAGGTAAAACTAAAGGAGAACTGTTTCACCAGTGTTACTATACAAGAAACCATCACCTGTTTGGTTTTGGGGTTTTTTTTCTTGATATCCCTAAACACTAAACAACGTCTCAATATTTTACACTAAAGAGTACAAACAGCATGGAGCTATTTTGTTTTTCCTTCTTCTTAAAGTGACTAAATAGTAAACACAATTAAAAATTTAATATATTATGTACACTGAAACATGTTTTCAGAAGACACTTTCTTTTCTACACCCTTAGGCTCAGGCAAAACTAGAGGGCCTTTCCCAAGATGGCTTGAAACAACAGTGTGAAAATAATACATTGGAGATACTACAATGAAACGCAGTTCAACTCCCAAGACTTCGCACTTCAATGTCAAACAATGTTTGGAAAGATAAACTCGCTTTCCTGGCACTAGTATGTCTCAAAGTTATCCTATTAGGAAAGATTTCTAATACCCAGTGTTGCCACAATTTGAATTTAATGGAGCAATTTTCCTCCTTAGTATGCTTCTGTGAGAAAAGATCTCCTCACCTCTTGCAATACCTGCTTTTGCACACTGTCTGAGGTGTGACATCCTCTCCATCGTCACATTTCCTTGAACAACCACCCTTCTGCTGATCAGTGCCACCACCCCACTCAAAGGCCGGCTCTGGCCATTCATCCATCCCTCTCCAGTGCTGTGGGCGTGCCTAGGGAAAGACACAACAAAGGCACAAAAGCATCTGCACCTACTAGATGGCAAGAATGATGTTTGCCTTAAGGTTATGACTCCAGCTGCCCAAATTCAGAGCTGGCTTTCATCTTCTTCTCACCATGGACAGTGGCATATCCTATGTGTCTGCATATATTAAACAGTTATGCTTTTCCTTGGCTGATGTTTGCTTTCATCCTTTTGTTTCTCAAGATCACAATTTTCCTTAGATTATGTATGTTTACACAAAAATATGTCAGTCTTTGAATCTCCTTCATCTTCCCAAAACACATTTTAGTGAAAAACATTAGCACATTCTTTCTCAAGCCCCCAGTATTTCTGAAAATGATACCATTCTTCTTCCTGGCACTGGAATTGGTTTACCTCCCAAACAGCTAACATGTTTTAACACTGGGGCATCAGGTCATGGTGATAAGGAATACAGTTTGTCCAAGATCTCCATGCACAGAAGACAAGGAGAGTATAAGGCTCACTGAAAACACAGAAGCAGTATTACTTCAATTTGGAAATACTGCTTCTGTGTTTTCAGTGAGCCTTATGCTTTGAGTGTGGTGTTAATCATCTGAAGTCAGTCAGTCAAGAAGGAAGGATTAAAAAAAAAAATTAACAGAAAAAATCCTGCTGTTTCCCAAGAAACTAACTATACAGAAAAATTCTTTCTCAACCCTACCCTGAGACCACTAGACTGTACTGGTCATCAGTGTTTTCTGCTTCAAAGGTTTTCTGTGCTCATGGTTATAATACAGAATTTAAACCTAGTCATAAATATTCAGGATGGAACATCAACTAGCTTTAGGGGGAGCAAGGAACCAAAATATCTCTGACCACTTTTGTTAAAGGGATTTATAGATTGTGTCCCACAGGAAACCTCAAATCCTCACCTTGACCAAGTTTTCCCCCAGTTTAACTCTCTGATGTAGAGCCCTTGGCCCTTGAAAGGATACCTGAGTGGTGATCTGAGGTACAGTTCCGTGTAGTTCACAGACTCAATAACAGCCATTTCTTCTTCCTGTTGTGCATCTACAAGGCCTGTCCTTCCCACCATGATTTCATCACCAGGTTGCCAGTCAACAGGTTCCTGGAGGACTAATCGTGTATCATTAACCTGAGCTGATGATTTCAAGTGTGTGAAAGCTACTTTGGGCATCCAGCCTGAAAAAAAAGATTTTTTAAAAAAGTATATATATAATATGTAATTTTTTTAAAGCAAGTAAAGCAACATGAAAAACGAGGAGCAGTACACTTAGAAAACATTGCCTCTCTTGGATCATCTCGTATTCATTTGGGTTTGCTACTGCATAGGGGAGATGGGATTAATGCTGCAAAAGAGGATCTGTGCACATCTACTTAGATCAGAAATGCAGCACATTCCAAACAACATCTTCCTTTCATATCTTTTGTCTTTATTAGTCCCAAAAACTGAAAAAACATGCCATCAGGAAATTTCCTGAACAAGCAGAGGGAGCTGAGGTTCAGTTTCATTCCTCTAAACCAACTTCCCTATGTAAGAAACACCCCCTTCTTAAGCACCCTTTATAACCAATGGAGAAAAGCACTTTCTGCAGGGACCATCATCCTTCTCTGATTGCCAAAAGCATTTTGAATTATCAGATTCCCCAGTCAAGTGTCCAACACAACATGCAGTGAATCTAGACCCATGGGGAACTTCCATTCACAAAACCACATGCTTCTCTTAGTAACATTTCAGTGACATGTGAAAAGACAAATATCCCCAGAGTCAAAAACTTTGAAGAGTGACTCCATATTGGTGAGCTAACAACATGAGGTCATCTTGACACTGTCTCCAATGGAGGATTCAAAATGAGGGGTCAATTTTCAAGTCTCAGGTTAAGTGGCTTGAACATTTAATATGAAAAGAATTTGCTTCAGTCTTTTTCACCCAAAAGCGGAAATAACATCACACATTATTTTAAATGTTGTAACTTTGGTGATTATTTAAAAAAAGAAACTTGAATCTCAAAAAAACACTGTTGCAACATGTTATTGGTGAGGCCTTAGTCTGGCTAGACCTGAAAATATATTTGCACCTGTAAGGTTTAGTTGATATGAAGGTCACAAAACATCCTTGGTGATGGGGACGAGTTACATATTTGGCAAGCAGTGTGAATACAGGGGTCAGAATGACTGCAAGGTGAAGAAGACCCTCCTGCATTAGCAACTTTAGACCACCGCTGTAAGACAAAAGTAAGGATGCAACTGCAGACTCCCAAACCCCTCCTTTTCAGTCGACAAACTACCAAGTCTGTGTGCAACAAGACCCAGCAATGAAACATCTTCCCATTTCATCCTTCCTTATTCACTTCATGAAGTTTACTTTAACTCTTGACATTTCTTTTTCCCTCCAGGCTTTGGAACAGATTGGTCCAGTGTGATCCAACAAACTGAACACCATCAGGGGAAAGCATGTGCCTCACACACCCACCTTTAGTGTATTTTTCCTTCCCACCTTTGCAATAGATCATAATTTACCTTTAGCCCACAGCAAGTTACTTTCCTCCCTGGATGTACTATAGAAAAGTAATAACCCCAAAAATCACAGAAGGTCAAGGCTGCAGACAGTAAATCATTTTCAAATTATCTTAAGCACCCTACTTCTCCATTTCCTGTTTCCCTTTCTGTTGCTCATACTATAGTGACCCAATTGTTTCCTTAATGAAAACAGAAGTGAGAAGTAGCTCTCCCAAGTCAAAGAACTCAGAGCAGAAAGAGAGAAGGAAGGATCAAGCCTTTATACTCTGTCAACTTGAAGTACTTCTGAACACCTGCTCTGAGTGACAATGAGATGATGAGCATCTAAACCTAGCTGAGATACTTCTGGGTCATTACCTTTCCTTTTTTCTTAAATCAGAATTGAAATTTCTCAACTTACAGCTAAGCAAATCTCCCAGACGTTCTTCATTTGATATGTTTCAGTTTATATCATGCATGGAACAGTTTTAGAGTGCATCAAATAGATTTCCTTCAGGTGAAACTAATGCAGGCACTGTAATCCAGTAGGATATGTGATACACTTTAGATGCTAATGGAACCAGTCTAGAATAACCCTGCTGTAGACCCCAAAATGCAGTGTGTACCCTACATCCTCAGCACCTACATCATTCTCTCAACAGATCTGCTTCTGTTGGGCCACATTGTTTTCTAATGTAGACATATCCAAAGCCCATCTTGCACCATTCATAAGCACAGACATCAAAGATTTTCCCCGTGAGACCTCATCCTCAACACAGCCTCAGCCAGCTCAGAAAAATCTTCTAGCTGTCAGCCTATGTGCATTCTTTCACTAGCAGCAGCCTCATCATCTTTATTCATTTACCTTTTACCACTGAGTGAACCTCGTGAATTTTTAGGGCTCGCATAAAAGCGAACGACTGACAGCAGCCATCTGCATGTTGAGCAGCACACAATTTTTCTCCAGCTCTGGACGTTTTGTTTATAGTACTGATTTGTGTGCGTGTGTTATGGAGTGTGTTTGAGTGCATCTGTGGCCAGACACACAACTGACTCCCATTGTGTACATCTGTCACGCACATACTACAGCAACCATTACAAAAACACTGCTGGGCAACGACTCCTGTCGTTAAGAGGTGCAAAAGCACCATTCCACAGTCAAAATATGCTCTAATGGAAAAAGCTTGTTTCATGTTTTTCTCCATTTTCAAGCTTCAAAACAAACAAACAAGCAAAAAATAAGGAAAATCTTCTCAAGTCTTTTTATTTATTAATTTATTTATTTATTCATTTTTCTTCTAAAGGAAGAGTATTCAAGATATCCAAACATCTCCACCTTTTCTTTTACTTTCTCTTTTTTGACTCCGTGTGCTCTCCCAGCCGCCCTCTCTGTCTCCCACAGTTTGTTTTACCTTTTTCCTGATTATTTAGAATGGGATATTTCTTTGTATTTTTAAGATCTACTTCCAGTCTCCAATATTTCTAGTATATTTTTATTGGGAAACAAACAAACAAAATTCTATCAGATTCCTCTTTCCTTGCTTCCCATTTATATTCCCACATACAACAACAACAACTGCAGATTCTCCTCTAAGCAGCACAAGTGACACACAGAATTTGATCAGTGACACTTTCCTGGTCAGTTCACCAAGGAAAGACCATAACTGAGGCTTCTTTGTCCTAACTATAATAAGTCTCTAGCAATATGGATTTGATGGACACCTGTCATACACCCACACCCACAGAGAAATGTGCTACACTGTTGTAAGAACCTGGCTATTGTGTGCCTCAAACCTTGTGTGGTGATAAGGTCTGGAAAGACCTGTCTGGAAGGAAGAGGTGTTGATTACTTTTAATGTCTCTGTGCCCCCCCTTTGGCTCCTTCCAGATATGCATTAACAAAAGAAAGAGATAGGTTCTGCATAGGTGGGACTCCACATGGGTGTCTTTTCTTAAGTGCTCCTGCTGACTGAACCCTTCGGGAGGTGGATGGCAGGCACCACACTCTTCTAGCTCATGGGGCTCATGCAAATCAATACCACTTCCTGTGGAAATTGGGAATACCACCCAGATACCTCAAGGGTAATAAAGGGACAGGAAAATATTGATTGGTGTGTACCTACCACCGAAGAACTGAAGAATTGTACTGATCCAGTGAGACATCGCTGGATCCATGGGTGGTGAGAACCTTTTCTCTTTCTCTCTCTCTCTGTCTTACTCACTCCCCCTCTCTTTTCCTCTTTTCTAATAACTCTTTCTTCCTCTTCCTCAAAATGTAGTCGCGCCATAAAATAATCGCCTACAAAGATTAACACTTTTATCCATACTGTTTGCTGATTGTTCCATTAGGGAGAACTAACAAATTGTTTTGTTATTGTTCCTCAGAGTCATTGTTGTGACTCTGCCGCCCCAGCTGCCCTGTCGTGTAGGGACAGCCTCTTTCAGGGGATCGCAGAGATTCACCTCCCTCGTTGCCCACTGAGTGGGACAAGACAACTGTTCCTCAAACATCCATCACCCATTTCTCTTTAAAATCTCCCATTCCCCTTTCTTGAAAATATTTATATCTGATAACTCTAAAAATTCACAGTTTTTTGAAAGTAAGTATAACACAGTTATAAAGTAAGTATAACACAGTTCCAGCTATAGGAAAACATGCAACCTCCATGTTCTCCAACTTCAGTATCACAGAATCACATGATGACAGAATGGTAAGGATGGGAAGGCACCTCTGGAGATCATCTCATCCAACCCTCCTGCCAAAACAGCTTCACTTAGAGTAGGTTGCCCAGAATCACATCCAGGTGGATTTGGAATCTCTCCAGCGAAAGAGGCTTCATAACCTCTCTGGGCAGCCTGGGCCAGGCTCTGCCACCCCCACATCAAAGAAGTTTCTCCTTATGTTTAGGTGGAATCTCCCGGGTTCCAGTTTGTGCCCATTGCCCCTTGTCTTGTCACTGGGCACCACAGAAAATAGTCTGGCCCCATCCTCTTGACCTCTGCCCATTAGATCTTGCTCAGCATTGATAAGATCCCCTCTCAGTCATCTTTTCTCCAGGCTGAATGGTCCCAAGTCTCTCAGCTGTTTCTTGTAAGAAAGTATCCAACAGGTTTAAATGAAGATAGCTTAAAAAAGAGCACAGCACACACCAAGCCTTTTAGTCATTATCACCTGTGGTGGCTGCAATTGCCTTGACTCAGTTTGGAGACTGTGGGTTGCTTTCAGGTGCCTAAACACTTAATTTTGGATGTACGATTGGCCTCTAGCTGCTGTTCCAGAAAGGCATTGGTCTGACATTAGTCCCATGTCCTATCAGCCAGACCTACATAGGTATCTTGGATACTGTAGGGTGCCTGAAACGGTCCTTTAAGTTAACACTGAAGTAAATGAACAGTCAAATAGATTGCAGACAGACAAATCAAATTGCTTCTGCTAATTGAAGAAGTTTCCAGGCCTGTGCTCACCTACCAGAGGTAGTCTGGCTGGATAGGGTACACC
Source organism: Actenoides hombroni (assembly GCA_024336885.1). NCBI lineage: Eukaryota > Metazoa > Chordata > Aves > Coraciiformes > Alcedinidae > Actenoides > Actenoides hombroni. The sequence goes on from WUAM01000395.1 coordinate 22,274,832, forward strand.
ACTTTTCAGAGGCACTCCTACACCCAACTTTTAAATGATGAAGTGACATGTACTGATGAACATCTCAGGAGGGAATAATCTCCAGTTAGAAGACAACTTAATTTCCCAGAGATCTTTTCCAGCTTCTCTCCTTCAAAGAACCAATGGGCTCTCTACAAGATCAGCAATACCAAAAGGGAGTTCCCTGAAATGAAGACTGACTGTCTGCAGGACCATGTTATAGAGGCCCAGAGCCACCTTCTTTGTTTCCCCTTGAAAACAAACAATATTTCAGATGAAACATGAAGGGTTCATAAAATAACCCCCAGTGATTGGGTCTGTACTGGGCAACAGGTAAATAAATGACATTTTTGAGAGTAGAAGGTTTAAAAGACCAACAGCTGTGGTGTATTTAAATTATTTCTTCCAAAAAAAAAGTAGTGTGAGCAGAAACAGTCTAAAGTACTAAAAAATAGATGAATCTGTATAAATCCTTAATTATTAAACTCATACTTAATAATTAACTATGCTCAGGTTGGAAAACAAAACAAACAAACAAAAAAAAACCAACCACATCTTGAGATCTAAAGCAGAAGTGCCTTCATTTTAAAAGGACAGAACAGGACCCTTAGACTCGAAATGTTATTGTAGGTAAAGCAACAATTGAACATTTTACTAACTGGCTTGACAGAAACACCCTTAAATACTGAGCAGAGCAGAACCATGCTGTCAAATAGTAACCCAGAAATGCAAGTGAATTTCAATTCTAAAATTAATTCATCACAAATTGGAGCGTAAGGAACATCTGGGCACCAGGACCCTGGTTAATAAGGAAGGACCCTGTTGGAACCATGATGCAGTATTGTATAGACTTGCAAAATTGGTAAGAGCAAGGCAGTTCTGCTGAGTACAGTGCCACTTTCTTTTCTACATCAAGTAGAGAAGAAGAAAAAACAGTATCAATTTAATTTCTTACAGCCCCTAATATGAAGATTTTATAAATCTCTGTAGGATGTTGTATGACTTCACTAACTGATTTCACCTAGTCCTAAGTGGTTCAACCAGGGATAGTAATTTGACCTTTACAGAAATGTCTTAGAATCACAACAAAACTCAGCAAATTCATCAAGCTTTGTCAGGGTACACTTATCTCTGGGGTTACAGTGAAGTCTAATTCCAGTGGCAAAGGGCTTCAGTACACACTTGACACCTGAGCAGTCCAAATGAGTGAGGTATTTAATGGACTTGCTTTAATTTGTCATAGCCATACATGCTGAATTACTCTGTTTAAGAGAGTGTCCAAAACAACCTGATGAAGCTGATGCTCTTACACCTGTAAATTGTACTGAGTGCTCTATACTTAGATAAATCAGGTTGTTAGTTACATTCCTCCAGTTACAAAAGACATGAATATCATTTCCACTTGCAGGTGTGTTCTGGGTGCCTCAGTAGGTATTGAAAATTTATACTGAATGTTGGAGAGCTAGCTCTGATCACACAGATTTGAAAGATTATTCTACTACTGAAAACACTGAAATAGAGGATTTTGAACAAAAATGAGTACAGGGTACTAGCTAGTACCTAGGGTACAGGTAATAGCTCCCAACAGAAGAGAAACTTGGGTTGACGCTGGTCACCAAAAGAATCACCGAATCACCGAACTTCCTAGATTGGAAAAGACCTTTATGATCATCTAGTCCAATCATTAACCTAACACTGAGAAGGCCTTGACTAAACCATATCCCTCAGCACTACATCTACATGAATCTTAAATACCTCCAGGGATGGGGACTCAACCATGTCCCTGGGCAAGCTGTTCCAGTGCCTGATAACCCATTCGGTAAAGAAATTCTTTCTCATATCTAATCTAAACTTTCCTTGGTGCAATTTAAGACCATTTCCTCTTGTTCTATCACTTGTTACCTAGGAGAAACCCACACCTCTCTACAACTTCCTTTCAAGCAGCTGTAGAGAACAATAAGGTCTCCCCTCAGCCTCCCTTTCTACAAGCTAAACAACCCCAACACTCTCTGTTGTTCCTCATAAGACATGTGCTCCAGGCCCTTCACCAGCTTTGTTGTCTTTCTTTGGACAGGGTCTAGTGCCTTGGTGTCCTTCTTGTAGTGAGGGGCCCAAAACTGAACACAGTATTCAAATGTGGCCTCACCACTGCTGAGTACAGGGGTAGAATCACTTCCCTGGTCCTACTGGCCCCACCATTCCTGATACAGATGAGGTGCATAGTTTGTGATTTATTGTTTGCATTAAAATAATGCCCACCATGCTAGTTATATGCAGATAGCTAAGGCCAGAAGTAACAATAGTCTCTCCACTGGATACAGACAAGTCCTACCACAGCACTCATTGACCTGAGGAGACTACAATTGGGTGTTTCACTCCATGCAAAGATGGGCAAGGCCTCCACAAGATAAAGTTATACATCTCATTGTACACAAAGGAAGGTGTGGAGGACATGAAGAAGGTTTAAATGGTTTGGGGTTACACAAGTATCTGGGATAAAGCTGGGAAGTGAGTTTCCTCTGTGCCAGCCCAGTTTCTGAAAAACAAAGCCTTCTATTTCATCCAGGAATAATGTAACATGTCTCAAAACTAACACGTAGATTCTTGCTAGCATTTTCAGTTACAGAATCACAGAATTACTGAGGCTGGAAAAGACCTCTGAGATCATCACGTCCAGACTATGACCCAACACCACCACACTGGCTAGACCATGGCACTAAGTGCCACATCCAGCCTTTCTTTAAACACATCCAGG
>WUAM01000395.1:22284989-22295697 GCA_024336885.1 Actenoides hombroni
GGTGCAGCCCAGGGTGCCAGTGGCTGCTGGGTGCCAGCGCACGGGGCCGGCTCAGCTCCAGCTTCTCCCCCCCAGCATCCCCACAAACTCACAACCAAAGGTGCCAAACAGGAAAACCTCTTTAAACTGACAACAGGAACAAACTACTTCGAACGCAGCAGCCAACCACCGCGGGATCCCGTCACGAGCTGCACACAGCTGTTAACATTTTGCATTATTGCCAGTTAATCTCCTGCACTGCTGCCGAACGAGGGGGGGAATGGATGCCCGCAGGAGCGGGTACACAGGGTGACACGACCATTTAAATGCTAAGATCAGTTTGCTACATCCCTGGCATGTGATGAAAGAGAGTAAGACACATGGGAAAAGTGAAGGTGAGCCCAAATGGAGGGTTCCTGCTTGACTCAGTTCACAGCCCTTCAAGACCCCAGATAGGGGTCCAAGCCTCTCAGCTTGCCAAACTTTGCAGGCTTTCTTCCATCTGGGGTGGAAATGCACCCTGATTTTGTTGGTGGTCGCTTCTCTTCCTCCAGCCAATCTCTTGGTTGTAGGTGGGGACAGAACTGGATGGGTATTGAAATGTTATATTCAAAGGTTTAAAAGAGGCAACTATTTCAACCCACAAAAAGCCTCCATATTTACAGTAACCTACAGACCTGCCACCTGTCAAGCAACACTTGCTAATATATTAGCTATAGTCAGTCTATAGTTATAGTATATAGGACCTGTCTGGATGCATTCCTGTGCAACATGCCCTGGGTGATCCTGTTCTGGCAGGGGGGTTGGACTCGATGATCTCCAGAGGTCCCTTCCAACCCCTCACATTCTATGATTCTATATATATTATACTATACTATATTACACATATATATATAAGTGCCCTTTACTTCACGTTTTCCTCATTAAGATCAGTACCAAAAATACAGAGCATCTGATCTACATTTAAATCAAACATGATGGATGTGTTTCTGCTAGAAAAAAGGGCAAGCTTTGAAAGACACAGCAGCTTTCCCTGAATGCAGCTCTCTGGGATTTCCCCCCCCCCCATCTGCTAGGTCTTTAAAATCTAATGGTCATCTTATATTTGTGAATAAGAAAGTGAAGGAACAAGTCATTGTACATTAGTTACTCCATGGGAAGTGTCTCAGTGCAGTTTCTTACCCCCAGTGAATTCAAGGGGATTCAAGGCAGCTTAGCCTTCTGTTCAAGAGCCATCTGCTTTAATGCATCATGTTAGAGTCAAGGTCTTGAAAGGAAAAATGCTGTCACAGAAGGCAAAAAGCCTCCTGCAACCACCACACAGAGTAACTAACGTCTAAGGAAAACCAACCAATGGAAGTAACCCCAGAAAGGGAAAAAGAATTTGAACTCACAGGGTAACAGGGGTGTGAAAAACAGCAGTTTGTTAGTGGAAAATAATATGTATTGAATAGACGAGCATTCCAGTAAAGTAACAAAGCACATCTTATCTCTAGCAGATCTCTGCATCCCATCTTGAATCCCCCTGCTACATATTTTTTTTTTCTTTTTTTTTTTTTTTCCCTGGGAAGCTTTTCTTCTTAATATGTGAGTAAAGCAGAACAAATTCTCTCATGTTGTCTATGATCTCTAAATCTCCAACTCAGCATGGATACGAAACACTGCTTATTGGAGGAAAAGCAAGAAGCATTTGATTAAATGTTTGATCTCTTGAGGAATGCACAAGCTCTGTAGAGCACAGTGCACAGCTCAAAAATATTTTGTGGTTTATTATTGATTAAAAGTAATTAAAGTTAATAATTAGTTGGACTGATAAAACACGTTTTTTTCCTGAGCTAACCCTGAAAAATGTGTAAGAATGGTTTTGTTGCAGAGAATTCTGGGATAGAAGTGCAGGACTGCCTCTGTAATGTCATCTTCCACAGCCAGCATCCATTGCAAGCACAGAGACATTCCTTGCAGCAGGACTATCCCTGACTTTAGAGGACTGAAATGGCCACTGACACCTCTGTTTTAATTATAAATAGGTACAGTATTAAACCAAAACTCTCTGGACATTGATTTTTTTCTTTCCACAGAGCTTTCACAGGCAGGAAAAAGTGAACGCAGCATGTTATTAAATCTGAAGCACAGCACTTTCCATCTAGTTGGAGAGGTAGACGTTATAGGTCAAAATGCAGGGAACAAGCTCGTATGCTCATTTCTCATATCACCACAGCTGTGGCAGTGGCAAAGTTTCAGCTAAATACACAGCAAAAGTGCTGGTTTTCTTTTGGGAAGAGGCACAGTCTGTTTAGAGGGGACACAATGGAATAATGAGCTCACCTACACAAGACTGCTAAAAATGGATCAGAATGAAAAAGGCCTTTAAAATGTTTCCATCTGTGGTAATAGAAGTGTTGGGACCACGAAACCAGGCTGTCACAAAGAAAGTTTAGGTGTCCCCAGCTACTGATGCAGCATCTCTACCTATGCAGCCTCTGCACCTGGTCCCTGCCCTGCACTCAGCATCCGATGGTATCTTCAGTCCAGCTTCCCTGGAAAGGACAAAGGTGCAAGAACAGCCAAGGCCACCATGCTAAACTTCTCTCCTGAAGCTTGTCAGGAGAGTTTCTCAGGGAATAAAGTATGAATGGAGCTGGAGACAGTGATAAATTTCCCTTCTGAACAATCAATAAAATTCTCTCAGCCCCGCTCAGGCCCCTACTGCGGATGCAAGGGCCATAATTACATTGTCAAAAAGTCGAGCTGCCCTGGCTGACTGAAACCCCCTTTAAAACTGACGTGTGATTGACAGGCAGTTTATGGGTGGCACGCTCTGACTGGCAGGGGAGTTGACTAAAGCCAAAGGCAACAGTGAAATTTCCCAGTCTGCTACAACCACCGGAGCAAAGGACTGCCACTCACGAGGGAATTGTGGGAAACCCTTAGTCATATTAACATATCAAAGTGAGGAGCTGACAGCGCTTACTAAACAATCTGAACTCAACCACGGCTGCAGAGCATCCCCCAAACTTCCCAGTCTGAAAGAAAAAAAGAAATTAAAATGCGCTGGGTCCTGTCTTCACCAAGACAGCTAAGAATTTGGAAGCTTGCTTATTTAATGATTTTGATCTGAGATAACATATATGTGCTTGCATATATATATGTATCTCACAAATATATATAGTTGAGCATGTCATGTTTCAGATATATATGAAAGAGGTTGTCATGCTCAACAATTTGTTCTATACCACAGGTCAGACTGGTACAAAATTGGAGGCAGAACAGCATATTTCTCCTTCACATAAGCAATATGAAGCCAGCAAAAGAACACATTCCTTTGGGTCTTCTTTTCTAGAGGACTTCTACTGCTCCAACAATACATTGCAGATTAGATGATTTGAATGAAAATTGCAGCCACGCACTGGGACTGTATGTAGTGTTGAGCATAAAAGTGACTTGATAGCTCATCTGAATTTCTTGGATAAGGAATTGATGAGAATTCTTGAATAAAAATGCAGAAATTGAAACCAAAAGGTGTTTCCACTAATGGGCCAAGTCACCTTTGACTCCATGTATCTCCATCCAGGTAATATTTGGCTTAGAGACCTTACTTTCTTGGTTTCCTTGGGAATGAGGAATTGCTAGGAATTACATCACGGAGTAAAATGTATGAAATATCAGTGAGAAGTGCCTTGAGGGTACTGACATGGACACCTGGGTTTACTTCCTTCCATCATATTGCCAAGATAATACTGTAAAACCTACTTTTGTCCTGTTTGTCTCTATAATTTTGTGGATTGTTCATGAGGACAGAGTCAACAAGCCAGTGATGATACAGGCTCAGCATGGAAAAGAGAAGCAGCGCTGGAGGCACAGCTGCAAGGAGATGCTACTGGCATTTCCTACATTGCTAGGAGAAAAAAAACCAAAACATCATGGAGAAGACAAGGCTCTTGTTATGCTGGCAATTTAAGGACAAAATCCTGATTTACAGAGCTCAAACCAAGAATGGAAGGATACTTTAAAGTAGCAGAAGACACAGAAAGCAAAGAAGCAAAAGCTGTTATCAGGCAAATTAAAACAAGACATTTTTATACTGTTCTTAAAAAAAAAAAAAAACCAAAAAAAAAAAAACAAAAACAACCCAAACTTGGATGATTAACCAGATTAATCCCCTGCAACAAGCTTCTACAGAAAATGCTGGCTTGATGTCCTCAAAGAGCAAGCCATTCTGGAAGGCACTCTGTAATGTGAGTTACTGAACTCAAGACTGGGGTAACTGTGAAACTCAGTGGCCAGTAACAGACACACAGTTCAGCCTATATGATCTAACAGTGCTTCTTCACAGAGACCTGCTAGGAAATGGGATAGAGACACTCTGCTCTTCTGCAAAGCTACCTTACTGAAATCATTCAAGCTGTTTGCAAGCACTAGATAATTTAGCCTGACTGTGTTTCGGTGAAGTCGTCAAGAGCCCCTGACGTGGCTTTCAGGAGCAGTGCAACCCACCTCCCTTGCCACTGCCAGGAGCATCTTTCCCAGCCTGTGTTGATCTCTCCTGATTCAGAAAAGCATCTGTTCACTGACTCCCCTCCAACAACCGACCTCTCCTGACCTTGCTCTGCTCCTGCGAACTGACAGGATTACCGCACAGCGGTACAGCTCGCTCCCTGGCTGTGCTCAGATTGTACCCCTCGGTGTCTGACATCATTTTTGACTGAGAGCCATACGTGTCAGTGATGCTCAGCTAGCAACATTTCTGCCTGTAGGCCAGAAGGGTGTAAGTTCAAGCCCTGCTGGAGGATATGAACGCCTACCAGTATGAAGGTTGACACACAAGAACATAAGGGAGGGAGATGAGGCATTCAGATATGCTGGCTTTTTTTTTTTTTTTTTAAATGGCTGTATGACACATACTGCCTTTAAAAATAGACCATTAGTTAAGAGCTTCACATGTGTGCATGGTACAAATATTTTGATTCACGCTGAGTTTGGACCTGAATTCCACATCCAACTTAATGCACCAAGAAATGGCCATTTTATACCTGTAGTCCATAGATTTCCAAAAAAGCTCTGTATCTAAGTTCTTCTATACCACAATATCTGCAAACATACAGCCATTTTCTGTCCCTTAGGTACCTTTTCTCTTCCACTTGGTAGGAACATAAATCTCTGGCCCTGCAGAGCTTCCTTTGAGAGAAAGGTCCAGTGGTTAGAACAGAGGACTGGGGACCTAGGACTGAAACTCTTGGTATTGATGCAGTTTTTCTGAATAGCCCTGAACTTGTCTTTTATGACAACAAACCTGTGCTGAGCAGATGTGGCTGTGTGGACCACCAGGAAATCAGAGACACATCAGCTGTGCTCCTAAAGCTGAAGACAGACCACTGGCATTGGGATGCCAACACAGCACAGAGAGATCACAGAATCATTAAGGTTGGAAAAGACCTTAACGGAGATGGAGGAGGAGGGGAAAACACACTGTCAGGAACACTTTGCTGTTGCTTTGGGAAGTATTGTCTTCTTTGCGGCTAGCACAGGCTGTTAGCTGCAGCATGCTTGGCATTGGCCTCACCACGGGATTTACCTGGCAGACTACACTCCCTTGGAAACCCCAACAGCCATGCCCTCCTGGGAAAGAAACTTCCTAGTTGTCACAGAGAGAGCTGAGTGGAGAAGGACACCCCATTCTAGTAGCAGAGCAAGCCCATATGACTCACAACAGATACTTGAGGTCCAATTTCCAAGGGATGAGAGTTTCGTTTGTGGACAGACGTGCACAGAGACAAACATCTTCTAGGCACCAAAATGACTGCCAGGGTGTCCTAACTACTTGATAACATCTATCTTCTTCTTGGGCTCCAGATTTCCAAAATTACTCGGTTCCCAGTGTGGGAGCTTTTATGGAGATAAAGCACCAAGTTTCATGGATAAGATATTGCAGAAATAGCAGTCTGATGGTGAATACAAAGGTAGGAAGCTTTGGCCCAAAAACCTGAATTCAGCAAGTACTTAACTATAGTTAGAAAGCCAAGTTCATGACCAAAGTTATACTGTTTGTTGTTGTTTGGTTTTTGTTGGGGTTTTTTTCCTCCAAAACCTCTTTGCCTTTGTTCTGTTTTTTTTTCATTTGTTTTCTGCTTTTGAAGAAAAGAAAAAACATACTCACCATGAATGGAAAGGGTCCCATTTCTCACTGCCAGGAACTTGACCCCATATGGAAATAATGGTGGAGAATGGAGGCTTCCATAGAGATGGATGTGTGCTTTGTGACGGAAAGGGGCTTCAGGGGATCCCACTTGGAGCTCTCCTCCATCAGATATCAGAATGTAATGAGCATGTAGTTCTACAGGTCCTGGACCAGTGAACAAGAGTTTGCCACCTGAAGACAACAGAAAAGCAAAATGCAACCATAGATCCAATAGCCAGTCATTGTCTCACAATCAAAGGAACTGTAAGAGATGGGTAAAAAAATAGGTTTAAATAAAATTACAAGATTAATGGTAAAATATTATTGTGTCCTGCAAAAATTCCACCTTGCCCTGTACTTCTCCCTGTGGACTTATCAGTTCTGTACAGAACTTATTCATTCAGTCCATTTTTCAATTCTACTACAGGCTGCCTTTCAAGACTTGAGCAAGGACATTCAGCCTGAGCAGACATCTAAGTCTCTCCGATCCCAGTGCAAGGAAGCTGTGTTTGGAAAATCCCAGTTTTAACCTAGTCACCCTCTAAACTATAGAAAGGGATATTACTACTTAATCTGCATGTCACTTTTCAGATTGCAAACTACTTGTGACAGGGAGAGGGGAGAGGAAAACCACTTTGGAACATAACAACTGGCAACTTGTTTAGACAGTGGTTGATTTAATCCTGCATACTCTTCCAACTGCTGTTCAAAACCAGATGCTTCTAAATACAGTATAAGAAGCTTCTCCCTGTTAGCTGAATGTGAGATGAGCTCCCCATTCTATGAAAGCCTCATTTTAATCCGTAATTAGAGGTTAGATTCACCTCAAAGCATAAGGTTTCATCTGCTTGCCAACATTTCCTCCTACCATCAATTAGCATAACTGGATAAGATTTGCCACTAATATAGATCTGATCCTTCAAGTCTTTCTAATATTTAGTCTCAATGACTTCTTGAATCAATGAATTCTGTGCCTGAAGTACATAAAGCATGAGAAGGCATTTCCATCCCTTGGTTTTGACTCAGTCTTTTCAGTTCTTTCAAATGCCTCCTTTTTTCATGTCTTGTGTGAGCTGGCAACCCCAGCCTGTAATCTCAGGATAGTTCACCCTTTTATTTCCTTTCATATTTTCTTTCCTATGAAGGACACCATCGCTATCTTTACAATGCATTTGGACAGAGTGGACTCTCAGACATCTAATTTTTCTGCACATGAGATATGCCTTCCTAGTTGAAGCCATCCCAGGAGTTAGTAGGGGATACCTCAAAGCTTGACAACTTCAGACATGTTTTCAAAGAGTCCATCACCCTCCCAACATTTCCCTTTATGTGAAGTAGCTAATAGCTGTGCCATGTCATACCAGGGCCAGCTTTCTACTGGTGTTAGCAGTTTTTAATGATGACATCAATACCTACCATATAGTTGGCTTTCCTTCCCCACAAGATACAACTGATCATTATCAAGAAGGATTAGGGAGATCACACCTCTGCTTTAAGTTCAGTATTGAGATGGAAAAGAAATGAAGAAGTTTTAGCATAAAAATCTAACTAAAAACTACCCTGATCATTGCTCGCCTTTGATCAGGTCCTGCTGCCCTTAGTGATAAGGGAGATGCACAACACTTGTGTGCCTTTCCTGTCCAGTTGCATCCACCCCTGCTGAAAACATTCTGCTTGTCCTGATCTTCTTTGTTCTTGCATTGAGGGGCTCTCTTGGTTTCGTTTATTTCTTAGTCTTATAACAAAGTCTTATAGTTCTGATTTCTTAGGCTTATAACAAAGCTAGTATTTGAACAAGGACTACTCATTAAATATTTCCTTTCCAGATTCCAGTAGATTCCCCATAAGTTTTAACAGAATATGCTTAGTAGATGAAAGATATAAACCTCACATTTTCTTGCTTATAACCACTGGGAACCATGGGATTGCTCCCACAAACACCAACTCCCCTATGTGTAAATTGCCTCCTTCCCTAGACGTACTTTTCTGTATACAAATGTATTTCTGTTAAACTTGCTATATAGTATTTTTACAAATTATACCGAATACAGGATGATAAAACAGCCCAGATTTCAGCTTGCCTCATGGAAAACAACAGAAGATATCTGTCTGTTACTCTGAGATGCATCTGAGACTTCTAGAAAAATGAAATGCTCTTTATACAAAATGTGCTACACTAAATTTGGGATAATACTTGGAAGGATATCCATTTGCAGACTGAAGGGACCACTAGATCATCTTGCCTGATAGTCTGTGCACATCATGATATTGAAAAACTGGAGGAAGTCAAGTCATCTGTGTTTGACTGCTGCATAACCTCCGGAAAGGCAGACAATCAATTATGTGACCTGGGGACATCACTCTACCATTTTCTATGATCTTTTCCAAGAGCTAATTTCGCTTACTGTTCACAATTTCTGCTTTCTTTCCAAACATAACTTGTCAAAGATGAGCCTTCAGACCCTGGTTCTCTTTGTGTCCTCCTGCATTGCACTGCAGAGAGCTGTATGAAACAGCACTGCCTGGGAAAGTACTTACAGGTAAAATCAAATCTCAGCCCTTGTTCAGCCTTGATAAGGTTTTTAAGACTCTTCCAGCAAGGAATCATCTCCAATTCATGAAGCAACACCCCTACAGCCCTCTGTAATTTCCCATGTACTCTGAAATTAGTATCTGTGGGCCACTGAATGCCTCTACCAGCAGTTTTAAAGCTCTTGAATGAAACTGGCATTGTTGTTTTAAGAGTGTGTACTCATTATTTAACTTCTTCATTATATTAACATTCTCCAGTAATAAATGGACTGCCAGTCCATCTTCCTCTTGTGATATAATTTACTATCTTGTTCCTGAGTACAGAAATATTTAATAAATACATTTGCCTTATAGCATCAGTGTTAATAATTTTATCACCGCAATCTAGAAATGGAGCTATAAATCACTACGATTTATTTTATTCCTAACATAAAAAAAAAAAAAAAAGACATCTTCCCCAAGGTCTTTATTGACTTCTTATGCTCTGTTCCTACTGAAATATAATAATTTCTGTTTCCTCTTCATACAATTTTTAATGAAGATTTTAATTGCTGCTATGCTGTAGCACTGAACCAGGAAGGCTGGTAGCCAAAATTGTCCTATCTTTTGATTGCAAAATCATAGTTCTGCCCCAAATAATGTCCCCAAAAGTTTTCCCAAGTTTCAGACACATTTTTTCCATCCAAAGTTTTCAAGCTGCCTGAAAACCAGGTTAGAAATATTAAATTCCTCACAAAAACACTCTATCCCCTCCCCATGGGATGACAGGGATGAGAGAATGATGGGATGGGATTCCTGAGTCCTTTGCAGCCATTCCAATGCATCTTGATGCAACCATGGGAAGACTCCTGTTTCCCATAAGGGCCTGAGATTTGTCTCCTTCTGCCCTGTCCCCAGAGGGGCTGCTGTAAAATAGCAGTGTGTGTTCATTCCTCCTTTCTTCATGAGCAGTGCTGAGACACAACGGAGCACATAACAGAGCTGTGTTTTGCTACCAGTCCTACAGACACCCACCTCTCTGGAAAACTAGCAAAGAGTGAGAAGAAAAGAGCTTGCACTTTACATGGAGTCCCTCTTCCTGCAAAACCAGAAGCAGCTTGACCATCAAGAGACTGTTTTTGGGATGTGTGTTAACACCAGATCTGCACTGTTTCTTGAGCACTTTTCTGTATAAGGTGGCTTTGGTATGTCAGAAGTAGCTCACCCTCATATAGCTCCTAAAATTTACTGTCTGCCTCCTTACCTATGACCAGTCCTCTGTATCTCCCCTTTATTTCCTTTCTTCTTTTTAAAACCCACTGTTTCTCAGGAATAGTCTAATTGCACGTCAGTTGTGCTAAGTGATTTTTCCCTCTGCTGTTTCAAAGATTTTCTGTATCATTTGTGGATTTCTGGGTGTCTGACAAGCTTGGATGCTGGTCACTGCTCTGCACTGGGCACAAGTATGAGCAATAGTCCCAACATGTTTCAGTAGCATCATGTGTGTGCAGGCACTAGCTGTGCAATGCCAAGACTGAAAGTTTGACCCTTCCTGGGGGAACTCCTACACGAAAGCAAGGTTTCCTCATCGTGAGTGAAGATTTGGATGTGAAGAGAAAATAATAATTTGACTTCAAGGCTGGGGTTGTTGCCTGCCTATTGGGTTTCTCTGTTCCTATATGCAATGGCAACCCAAGCATACTTTGCAATGGTGTAAAGACCACTGGAAGGTATGTGCTGTATGTGACACTTTGGATTTCCCTTAGAAGCAGCAGTCAGACCCAATATGTAATCATAAGGAACAGATATATCACCTACACTCATGGTCACATCATAATGTCCTTGTCTCTTGGCTATTTGTAAAGCTTCCAAAGCCTCCCAGATCAAAGCCAAAAGGCATTCAGTCTTTGGGATAAAAGAAAGCATAAAATGAAAATTTCAAGTGCTGAAGATAAAAGAAGGAAAAAAAAAAGAAAGAAGAGAAGAGAAGAGAAGAGAAGAGAAGAGAAGAGAAGAGAAGAGAAGAGAAGAGAAGAGAAGAGA
>WUAM01000395.1:22296441-22327110 GCA_024336885.1 Actenoides hombroni
GAAAAGAAAAGAAAAGAAAAGAAAAGAAAAGAAAAGAAAAGAAAAGAAAAGAAAAGAAAAGAAAAGAAAAGAAAAAGGGATTCATTTACCCTTTTACCAAGTCTAAGTGTAAAACAAACTCTAGACAAATTTACAAGTACTTATGTCAAAAAATTGTATATTGTCCCTCTAGCCCTCAGCTCACTGTATCTCTGTGTTTTTCATTGAGTCAGAATAAATATACAGCTGCTGCTTTACAAGACTGTCTTCCCCTTTTTTAAAAAGAAAATAAAAGTTATGCTTCCTTCTTTTATTGCACTTGACCTCTTCTGTGAAAGCAGAAAGCAAGTATATTGCTCAACTGAACCTTCGGCTGTGACCCTCAAATTGTTTGTTATGGCTGCACAGGAAAGCAAAGTCCTACATATGACCTTGAGGGTGATTTTATAAAAATCAATCAATGACTGTTATGATGGCCTCCCCACCAAGCAAAATAAATACAATTAAACCCATAATCACTTCTGTACAGTAATGTGCAAATTCAATGGGTTCTCTTTAGGTGGAGTGAGGGAGAGGGGGGAGAAATATGTTGAGGCTATTTGATACTTTGTGAGAACATCAGAAGCACCATTCTTCTCAATTAACCCAGCAATTAGCCTCCACCTCTCTGACTGGAGAAGAAATCTTTCTTTATCTGTCTTTACCAAAAAAAAAAAAAAAGAGAAAAGAGTGATGGGGGGAAGAGAGAAAAATTAGGCAACTCCATCTGTCCCACAGGAAGGGAGCAACAGTCTGACCAAATAATGACCAAAAAAATGGAATATTAAGGAAAACAAACCTGCTGACAAGGTGGGGGTTGTAAGCTGCTGTGGGAATAACTACAGCACCATCATGTCGTTGGCACAACTGTTTTTATGAAAAGAGAGTTTATCTTCTGAAGCGTCCTTCAGAAGTGGTGGAGAACACACTCCAAAGGAAAGCAATTGGAAAAATAATGCATTAATCCTTCACTTTGCCAGGTGTCCTGAATTGGCTCATGCAGTGCCACAGTCCAGGTATCCAGAACATTTACTATGAAAAGAGGCTGCATCATGCACTACTGAAAAAAAAAAAGAAAAAAAAAAAAAAAAAAAGAACAAATAACAATGTAGTAGAGGATTGTGAGGACTGCTGTGGGAAGTTTCTCCTTGCATCTCTCATGTCAGGCTTTCGCACATAGCAGCTTATATCCCTTCTCTAAAACCTTTTTTTTTTTTTTTTTTCTTTTAAAAATCATTCTAACATAGATATTCTCATAATGCATAAGAGAGATGTTGGTATTTTTCATTTAGTTTATGATTTTGAGCACTCTAGAGATTTCCCAAACTCAGAGGAAAGCAAAGTCCACATTCCAAAGTACACCTTTTACATGGAGGACTTCTTTATTTGTCATCTTCTGAAGCCACACTTTGCATTAGCTGTCTGTATAAGAATTTTTTTTCTAATGAACAGCACATTAGGGAATGAGGATAAAAATTACTATCTCCAGATTAAATTCTACTACTTTAAGTAAAGCTGAATGAAGCATTAAAGAAAGCAAAATACAAGAAAGGTGCTGCATAATCTCTTGAGATTTTTTTCTTATAAGCAATAATAGAAGGGGTTAGGAAAGTACCTACAGAATTGTCTTATGTATCACTACTGGGTTGTGCCGCTCAACTAAGAGAAAACCTCCTCTGCATGGAAGAGGATTTGCAGATCAGAAGGTCATCTCCACAGCTGGACTATTCCCTCCCATCACTGTGCAGGGAAGATCTGCCCTGGTTGTGCTGTGGCCACACCACGACTATGTAAAACTAATATCCCCACAGCCTTCAGCTTGCTCTCACCAGTTCCTCTCCCTTGGCGTTTCACATGACAAAGCTGTAGAATGCCCCATGAGACAGGCTTAAGCTCAGGAGTTACATTCCTGGCAAGCATCCCTGAGTGGCAAACAGCAGGAGGCAAGAGTCAGAGCTGGAATATCTTTGCTTAAACAACAGATCCTGAACAACAAGGCTGCAGTATCCTGGCAGCTCATTTACTGCTCGTTCTCTGGTTCCAAGGACGTGCCTGGTGGGGCCTCCCATCAGAAAAAAAAACCAAAAAACAAACAAACCACAACAAAACAAAGATTCTCCTGTGTATGGTGAGAGGAAAACAGACTTTACAAGCCTTAAATAAGAAGAATCAATTATTTTATGGACTTGTCAACTGCACCCTGTTGACGTGATCACATGATATTTGGATGAGCCACAAAAGTTGATTGCAGGCTGGACCACTGCTGATGAAGTCACAAAGGAGAAGAGAAGTTTGTTATTTTGGCTGCTTCCCAAAGGCTGCCTGAACCAAGAGACTATTCTCAACCTCTCTGTTTTCCTCAATGTTTATAATACGCAGGTGCAGATCTCAGACTTGCTGTGAATTCAAACGCCTGTGTTTTTTCCACCAGGACATCACTAACACACTAAAAAGTTAAGCTTGTATCCCAGCATTTTGTTGGATGGAGGCCTTAATCTGTCCCTGGGCAAGGAACCAACAGCTGCTTGAGTACTTTCTGACAGAAATCATCTCCCAAGCCCGACAAGCCTGTGTTTTTTGGCTTGCTGTGCTCACAGCCATCTGTTCAGATGGCATGTGCTCCCTTGTAAGCCAGTCAGGCTCTTCCTTTAAGACCACAAGAGACAGGCAAAGGCAATTCAGATTGGCAGCCCAAGAGGGTGATAAAGTAGGTATATCACCTCCAAAGAAGTCCTTCTACTTCTTCAACTCTTAAGAAGCCTCCAAGATACTTAGCAACACCTTTGATGAATTTGCAAGAGGAGAGAGAACCTGGTGGAGAAGTGGTGTGGACACACCTAGATGGCTTCCATCACATATCGCATCATCTAGGATTTAATGAGGGAAGCTTCCAGGTGAGCCTTATGAAGGCATCAGAGCAGACACCACACATGGAAGTGTGATGAAAAAATAGGTCTTTGGGCTATTATTTTAAGTGCTCATTCCAAGATTCACTCACAACATTCAGGTTGGAAGGGGCTCTGACCTCTAGTTACAGATGTCCTGGCTCAGTGCAGGGGGATTGGATTAGAACTTCAAAGGTCCCCCCCACCCAAAACATTCTATGATTTCTGTAATTTCTATCATAAAAATGTATCAGGCCAGAACGACCAATGGTACAAAGTTGTTACTCTAATGAAGCCCTGATTAGCATCCAGGACAGGTGGAGACAGACTCAGCAGATCTTTCCATCCCATGGTTAGTGGCAGCATCAGCTTCCCTGAAAGGGGCACATCACCTCCTTCTATGCCAGCGAGCAGTGGAAAGGGACAGTGCTGCCTCGTGTTTCAGCCCAGTCAGTCTCTGCAGGAGCTGTGTGCAGTTCCTTGGCCAGGATTAGCTTCCACCGATCTGCTCATCCTGCGACGCCCCAGAGGAGTCTCCAGAGCTACTGAAGTTGCAGAAAATCAATTTCATTGGCAAGCGAGAGCCCAGGGAGTCGAATGTACATGCTGTAAGCCCATGCGAAACATGATGGGAAAGAGAAACCTGCAGTCCATACTAGAACACGAACCAAGATTTACAGCTTGGGGAAGAACTGAAAAAAATCCCATCAAATTGCTACACATTTAAGGCTTTGAAATCCTTCCTCCGGAAAAAAAAATACTAACAAACTAAAGGACTGATGCCTTTAATTTTTTTCCTATGAAAACAGTTGGGACTTTAAGGCTCCGAGACTGTAATTATTGCAGACTTGGTACACCTCACTGTAACAACGTAGGAAAATATCACACAGAGACAGGGAGAAATAGGGCTGACTTTTCTTCCTTTTAAATCTCAATTAAAAAATACATTGGATGAAATTTCCCATTAGCTGCTACTATTTGTACATCCCATGTTCTTTCTTTAATTAAAAAACATGCTTATTGCAATACTGCCAGAATCGCTTTTACGGTATTTTAATTGTAATGTCTCTGCCTGATTAAAAAAAGAAAATATGAACTAGAAACTGCCTGCAAAAAAAAAGTATCAGAATGCACATTCCCAAATGGGTTGAGCAAAATGGCACGGAAAACACCGCATCACAAGCAGTTTCTAACCGTGCCTACTGACAATGGATTTTAAAATGGGTTTAAGGACTGGTTGATGACATGGGCAGGAAAATAGAATGAAAAGCTTTTTCCTTATTCCAGCGAATTCAAACCCAGCCTTTATCAGCGATGACTGAAGCACTTGTTATTTGACAACAATTTATGCAGGTGGATCTGCTAATATTTGACGTTCTTTGCTAATAGCATCAAAGCCTTGGAAAAAGTCATGTAAAATCAATACCTGGATTTCTCTCCTCCCCAGGTCTAGTCACAGGACCCATTCTAGCCACAGTCTGATCTGAGAAGGGATTACAAGAAATTCAAAATATTGATAGAAAATATTGATAGCTCTTGTGATGTGAGTTCAAAATCAGACAATAATTGATAACATCATGAATATCTTTTGGGCTTGTCAGTTCTTTTTTTTTTTGCCTTTTTTACTCTGCTGGGATCTCATGATTTAACCAAAAAAAATTTGAAAAAAAAAAATAAAAATATATATATATAAAAGCCAGATTGGCTGTAGTGTTTTGGAAACTGAACACACAGTTTTTAGAAGAAGAAATCACAG
The DNA here is from genome assembly GCA_024336885.1 of Actenoides hombroni. Lineage (NCBI taxonomy): Eukaryota > Metazoa > Chordata > Aves > Coraciiformes > Alcedinidae > Actenoides > Actenoides hombroni. Next base: position 22,301,101 of record WUAM01000395.1, read on the forward strand.
ATGAAGTGAGTCGGACCTTTCTGAAAAACTCCACCTGGAGTCTCACCATGGAGGAGGGAACTGGTATGCTGGTTGCAGCAGCACTGCTAAAATGCAGCAATGATACAAACAACAGGGGACAGGAAGAGCTGTGACAAGTGATATTGAGGCATTTCTGCAAGTAGGGGCCAAAGCAAAATTCTCTTTTACACTTGCAAGAATGGCCATCTCAAAATTGCCATTGCAAAGACAACAGCTCAGTTGGGGATCTTCATTCTCATCATGGTATACACACAGCATCACCCCAAAAAAGCATTCCCAAGATAATTCTGAACAACCAGCAAGTTTTTTGGTCTCCAGACCTCCCTAGAGCACTAAAAATCCATAAAAAGGCAACAGCACATGTCTGAGGTATCGACCCATCAAACACAAAGGAGTTACCCCAGCGCAAGCTCTGTGCAAAGGGAATTTCCATCTGTCCCGGGTTGTCATAAATATTTCCATACTTGTGATGTTGGGATTACAAAAATAACTGCAATCTGCTGAACATACAGCATTATCTACAATCTGTCTATCTTGTATCTCTTCCTCGATCAGTATTGTCTGAGCAGTTTCGCAGTCTGGCTATTAAACTTTCCACTGCTGCTAACCACGTGCTCACGCTCTGCTTCTTGAGGAGGAGGTAGAAACTGCTGAGCCCTCATGGCACTGAGCAGAACCCAGCTGCGTAATCCTATTTCACTATTGCTTTGGCCTCCAGATCTTCTGCCTAGGCAGTCTGGTCACTACCAGAACCACTATATGTATTTGTCTGCATGTTAACACAGCCCAAGCAGGCTCACTTTAAGGTTGCACATGAAGCTGACGTCCCTGTTATGATACTCTTTAAACGATTTCTACAGTGAGGAAACAACACAGGAGCAGCATTCAAAACTCTCAGTCTCCTAAAAAAGGAGAATCTCAAGAAATGGGCCTGTAAACACGCTTGGTTTTGCTGGATACAGCACTAGAAAATGGGAAGTACAGCATCTTCACACAAGACTGGACTCCGTAGCATTACAGCAGTTTTTAATTCCTTAAAGTCTGTTATATTTTCATCTTCTGAGTGCACAGACAGCCTGGCACTGAGTCATGAAAGCCCAAAGGAGGAGAACTACAATTTAATCCCATCTCCAGCCCCAACTAAGCAAATCTCTCCAGATAGAATAGGAATAGGATTCTTCAAATGAAGCACATACACATACCCACATCCAGCTTACAGGTTAGGGGCTTATTGCCATGCCCATCTTGCAGCTGGAGAAAGTGGTCAATTATTTGACATCCTCACAGTCTCAGTAGTTGCTGCCAAAGGGGGATCACCCAATTGTGATTCATGTTAAGATGGGTATCTAAAATACCTAAAATGAAGAAGTCTTTGGTGGCATGTGTTTGCCTCTGTCAATACAGACCTCCTTGAGCTGGACAATTTATAGAAAGGTAAGATTAGGAAAGAAAAAATCTCAGTCTCTTATCAGAGTAGATCTCAGCATGTTTTGACTCCAAATCTGAGGAAGGCTAAACAGTTAACAGCACCCATGTAAGTGGAGGTGGATGGAACAAGGAAACTTCAGCAAAGATGAAGCTCAGGTGAACAAATAGTGTGCAGATTTCTGCTTTTAAAGTGTTTGGTCCCTATGTTTGGCATATAACAATGCAGAATTTAATAGGATCTAGAATATTTTAATGCAGTTTTCCTAACTGAATCTCCATTATAAATCAAGCTTCTTGGAAAACATGATAAAGGGGAGAAATGATTTGAATGTCGGATGAGCCTAAGCCATAAAGATACTGCTCCAGACTTCATTAAATTCAATCAGACCTCCGTTTGTTTCATGAGTGCTGACTCATAGATCAAATGTGCCTTTGAGTAGGCCCAAAGTTCAAAGGGTTTCTGCTGCAATATTGTGCCCCAATTCTTTACAAAGCAACTGAGCTCCAAAATCCTCATCCAGATTTGCAACCAAAAGTCTCAGTAACTTGGGGTTCTGACCAATCTCCTCTACTGCATGTCATAACCTCAATGAGGTTAAGAAGAATCTTGCATCAAACAGATTTAGGATTTTCACTAGGAAAGAGAGGGAAGAAAACTGTACTAAAATATTTCACTTGTTTTTTATCTCAGATTCTTACTACTTTTTTTTTTTTTTAAATTATTATTTTTTGTTGTTGTTGGTAGTGGTGTTTTTAACAAGAGTGAACCCTGGTGTAGCAATTCTTGAAAATCTCGGAACCTAGACTGAGCAAGGTCAAGCTGTTTGGAAACGTTCTCACAATAGGAATAAACTTGCAAAGTTTTTTCTTTATGGAATGGTCATCCAAAATAAGATTAAAATGTAATTGTCAAATGCATGTTTTCCATCATCTCTATGAAAAACTAATGCCCTTAACATCCCTTTAATATAAAATAATTTTCACTAGCAAAGAAGATCCAGGTCCTTAAACATATTAAAACTCCTCTTTCTGTTTTTTGAGCTCCATTTCAGCAGAGTCTTACACATGGGCTTAACTTTGAGCAAGTGATTTCACCAGAACAGCTCATTCATTCAACACTAAGCATTTGCACAACAGTTTTCACAACCAGAACCTAATTTCCAGGCAGGAGTATTTCTGTCACTGAATTACGAGTAATTTGAATTCTTACTTTGACACACACAGAGCTGTACCTCCCAACAATTTTGCTGAATGCACCCCATGGTTTATGAACCCTACAAACCCAGTGTTCCCCCCCCCTCAATTGTGCTGGGTTATTTATTCTGTACCAGCCGTGCTGTAGGATCTTGGATTATTTATGACATTCAGTAACTGTGGCTTGTAATTCTGTAACGTCATTAATTTTGTAAAGGCTTTTGCAACACGCTTGCCTCAAAGATGCCAAACAAAACAGAGTTGATTATTGTTATCAGCACTGCCATTATCACTGAACGCCACTCAGGATACCAGCGCTTTCCGTAGCTGGGGGGGGGGGGGGAACCCCAAACCAAAACAAAAAGCCTTCCTACTTATATTGTCATTATGCCTCGAACAGCATAAACGATGCCTTCTGCACACATAATAATTAAATGCTTCCCCAGTCCCCCATCACCATCCTGTAGCATCTACCGAGAGCAGACTCAAGCTGGCTGATCAGGTATCTCCTTCAGCGCAGGAGTTCGGCAGGGGAAGGGGAGATCAGAGCCATGAAAATCTCCAGCCCTGGAAGAAGAAGAGCAGTGAACCCTCCCCCCCCCTTCTGCAGACCTTTGAGATGCAGCAGGTTGAGCTTGGTAGTGGTGGTCCCCAGCAGCAAGGTCCGGCCTTCTTCTATCGTGACGTTATCGCCATCTCGCGGCTGGTGGCCAGCAGGCCAGCTGGAGTCCTCGTCCCACCGACCACAAAACTGGAGGGCAAGCTGGAAAGAAAAAAGACCCAGAGAAATTCCAAACTCATCCCACCCTTTAGGAAACCAGCTTATGAAGAGCTCAGCAGAGAAGATGCCAACGTCACGCCGGCTACTTTCCTGTCGAGACCTTGTGTAAAGTGAAGGGATGGAGGGATGTTGGGGTTGGTGAGGTTCTTAGCCTTTGGAAACTCCTGTAGCAATTTTAGGGTTGTCCCTTGTCTTATTCTGGGTAACAAGGGACTAGCCGCAGGTCTGGCTGTGGGAAGTCTGCAGGTTTCCTGGTGTGTGTCTCTCTCTGCCTTCCGAAGAGCAGAACTGAGCATTAATTCCTGGCAATGTCATAAAAATAGCCAAAACAGTTTAGAATTAAAACATCCCACTAGATGGACAATATTTTGTTTTACAGGCTTTTCCAAAGGCTCTCCTGTCACTCATCTGCATTTAGAAACACCTCCCTTCTTTCAAATAGCTTTTTAGCTTTCCCAGCTTATCCGGTATGATGATTGCCTCTCCTTTGATGGCTTGCACATCAGTTCCAAATAAAGCACTGATTAACTTGAAAACAGCAAATAGACTGACTCATGATGAGTGATGGTAAAACGACGCCTGCCTGTTTCCAGTCGTGGCTTCTCCTCACCCCTAAATTTTAAGTATCCACTTTGTTGTGAAGGTTTGACCGATTTTTTTTTGAGGAATGTGTGCACATTTTCACGTGGATATGTGCGGACAAATGTGGACATAGGCATTCAGGGATTCTTTTGGACTCACATGTGCACTAGCAAGAGCAGCTTCAACTGACCTGAGGGGGTGAGGGGGAAACCAGACAAGGAAATATTTGTGGTCCTCACTAATCCGAAACAGCAGTGGAAAGAATAACCTTAATACGGAAGCAAAATACAGTTACACCATTTTCAATCAGAGCACATCCACGTGCATTAAAGCTGCAGTTTAGGTTAATCAATACTGGTGGTGTTCTGATAGTTATTCTTTCGGCTGTGCTATTTTCAGTTTTAGCTTTTACGAGCCTGACGTTTTACATGACATTTCACACAGCACCTAGAGCAGGCAGATAACTACTTTATGGTGACTACCATCCTAGTCATTTATGCCAGGGAATGGGTGTTGGTTCCCAGGCTAAATGATACAACTGGTTTATGTCCATCCAGTCTGTAGAATATGGTCACTGGTACTTTCTACCCTCTGACCCATTCTACGATTTCCCTACAAAGGGAATTACTTGGTTCAGTTTAGACTGAAGCCTGGGACTGCATTAACACACATGCAGTGAAAACATCTGGGGAGATAAATCTCTGGCATCGGAGGGAGTGAACCACTTCATCGTTACAGAAGTACAGATAAGCCTTCACATCTGTACACAACTGTTACAGAGAATATAATTTCTCCATGGTTGCTAAGTGCAATGGGACAAGTCTCATCCTCATTATTTGCAAGCATATATTTATATATTTCAGAGATTTATGACAATTCCAGCTGAAAGGATAGACATCTTATCCTCTGTCTTTCCAGAGAGGCTGTGAATTACTCTTCACTGACAGTGCTTTGAAGATTATATACAGTATACAAGGGTATACAAGAGACACACTAGGAGCTAATTAAACTTGTTTTTATCTCAGAGCACAGGACAGAGGAAGATGCAGTTCATGGAAAAGCAAACTTTTCTCAAAGACACTGCTTACCAAGCTAACTAGCACAAAATTACAAAAAATCCATAAATTCCTGTCTGGTACAAACTCAGCCGATGCTGCCAGCAAAACACTGCATGATGCAGTTGTGAAATGGTGGAATCCATCAGAATGTTTTGTTGAGAAGGTTTGTTAAACGGTTTAAAGTCACTCTGATGTCACTCTAAGCCTCTAAAGTCACTTAGAAGCCTCCAATTAATTTTAATGTGAAAGCTGGGACATAAGGAATATGCCAGGTTATTCTTGCCAGCACCAAAAAATTGCACAAGCTGTTGATAAAACTTTTGCAAGAGTTAAGAAGAATAAATTCTGAATTTGATTTTTTTTAAAAGACAGTTCTCCTTTCTAACTAGAAAACACCCTAGTTCTTCATTTAATGTTCCCTGTATATAACATAGTGTTTAATCTATTTGTGCCAGGTTTCTACCCCTTAGAAGACTCCATACCACTTCAGTTGTATCAATATCCTCTGACATAAAAGCTCATACATGCCAGTGTAATGAGGCACAAGAAATGGTTGAAGCCATCTGGGAAACTAACAATTATTAACCATCTTAAGAATGTAACTCAGAAAAGATATAAATATGCTGAAACCAAGTGCTCTGTTATTTAGTTTATACATGTGTCCATAGTAAGAGGCAGTCCCTACACCATCAAACTAAGTAAAGACAGATTTTATTGCTAAAAAAGAGTTTACCACCCAAGAATGATTATACAGTGGCAGAAAATTAGTTGGCTAAGGTCATAAAAATCTCGATTATTCCACCCAGTCCATACCTAAAGGTTTACAGTGAGAAGATGCCTGGCTTAGTGTGATGTCATGTGCGCCACCTGCATGTGCATCTTTAAAGTGATTTCAGATTTGTGTTCTTTTATTCTTTTTTTTTTTTTAAGAAAAGTAGACAGATGAACATCAACTAATAACACAGGACCGAGAGCTGTTTGTAATCACTTGTATCATCCCTGCATTATCATGGAGAGAATAAATCTAAATCTGTCTGAAAAGATAAAAGGAGGTTTGCTCAAGGAAAGCACACTAAATTACTACAGTGCAGAAGAGTGTGCAGGGGGATTAGAGGGAAAGCACCTTTGCAGGAATTGAGGAAAGGCATTGACATGATGCAGGGAAATGAGATAGAAGATTTTATTTGATGACCCTTCTCTTGCAGTCCTACCCTCTTCCCGAAGATAAAAGAGCACTTCCTTAACATCTTTGAAAGAAGAAGGTGTGGTCTAGTGCAAGGCTAGTGAAATACCCAGCTGCCCTCAATCACAAGTACAGTTTGCCAGGAGCTTGTGAATCCCACGTGATTACCCTTCCTGTTTTCTGATAGAAAAGCACAGTGCAATCTCCAACTGTACTGGACTTTCTAAGTTCTTTCACTGAATAGTGGTGGTGGTGGCTATTGCCAGCTACTATTAAGCAGACCATGCTAAAATAACAAGGACTAATACACATGTAAACTAATTACACATCTCTTATCAAGCCGGGTGGGTGACTGACACAGCTCTAGAAAGCCACGCTTTCATCTGGCCCTTCTGGCTTCCCTCTGTGTAGTCTTCAAGAACCTCCTCATTTATCACACCTGCCTTGTCTAGCTGCCCTGTTATCAATATGGGACAGGTTGTAGCCCGCACTGACTCTACAGACACCAAATACCACCATCTCTGCACACTAAGAGTGTCATGGGGGACTTTAGTGCCCTGCAAACTGAGTCTGCTCTTATGACCACTGGGAAGGACCAAGTCACTCAAGACCCCCAAAGAAAAAACACTGAGACAACCACTTTGACTCTCAAAGGGTTGTACGGCCATGTCCTAAACATATTCATCATCCAGAGTCTCCAGCTCCTTTCCCTCTGCCTGCATCTGGGCAGGATAGGAACACCCTCCTCACTGTTTTTCCATAGAAGCAAAACTCTTTCCTTTTCCATCTTTTTTTTTCCCCTGCTTGGCTCCCAGCATTTGACTTACAGTGTTTAATTTAAATACTTCTCAGTAAGACTGAAGAGCAGCAGCAGCTGCAAGCACCAGGGTCATGGCTGAGCGCCCATCCTGTGCATGCTTGTTGAATGAACCAGAAGGAACCCACAGAGCAATGAAAGCTACATGTCAGTGTCTGGCAGTGGGCATTTTCTTCCTGTGTTTTTTTTTCCATCTTCATCACAGGGCACAACAAATGGCAGAGATCTTGAAAGTCAGGATGGGGAGAAAGAGGAGAGGACATAAAACAAGGGATGAATGATGAAGCTGGAGCTAGCTGGCTGCAGCTGCTGTAGTGAGGTCGTGGCTTCATACTATGGCTTCAGCATATACCAGATAGTTGAAAATACGATTTGGAGGAAACGGAGCTTATGAGGCCATAACACCTGTGTCACTGTCAGTGCTCAATCTTGAATGTGGCCAACTTTGACTAGGTGTAACAGGAGGAGTGAGACCGCAAGGATTCTGTGTCCCTGTGAGGTTCATGAAAATCAGCAGCTAGATTGAGGCAAGAGACTCTTCTGGTGTTTTCCCCAGGAACACAAGTATAGCATGAGCTGAACACTTCAAACAGTCACCCAAAATTTGCAGGATGTGTCCTCACACCAGACATTCACAGAAAACCCACCCTGGCAACATTTCACATTTTGAATCCAGTACAACAGTTGACAGTAAATCAATAAGGAACAAAACCTGCAAACCACGGGCAGAAACCCCAGGTGGGTGGGAAGTCACAAGCACTAGGAATCTCTGTGGATCTATTTGTTCTTCCTGAGGCACCAAAAAGCACACGAACCAGGGAGGGGATCTGACTTGAAAAGTCAATGAGCAGAGTCCTGCAATATCTTCCCACTTCCAACACCCACTTGGTATGTGTCATGTGCAGCTCATTTCAAGCCCACACCTTATGTACCAAGCTCATAGCTTGTGTATAACACAGGTTAATATTTATTTTTTTTAGGGGGGGTATCAACTCCTTCTCCGTTAGAGCTCGAAAACAAAGAATGAACTATATAAAGGTAAAATAATGTTTTGAGAGCACACAATAAAAGCTGCACAAGCTCCTTGCAATTCAGCACATTATCCCCTTCCTCCCTGCTGCACCTTCTTTTTCCATTTTCAGGCAGATTTCTTTCCATTTCATGTTTTTAGCTGGTGCTGTTGTCAGCCAGCCTGGGGTTGCCTTTATGTCAGCCTTTGGGGACACGATCTCTCAGTACCAGTTTCTCAGCTTGTGCCTGTGACTGCCAGGGCTCAGAAACAGCAGCAGCAACTGCAACAAATGAATAAATAACGGTGATCTATACTTACTTGCATTCCCATGCAGGCTGGCAAACAAGTCACAAAGGGAAGGGACTGGAAGCAACCACTCCTTAACTGTTTGGTCTAAATATTCGTAAATAACAGTCATTCTGCCAACACAGCACATGTTCATCTGGTGATTTTCAACTGCCTCTTCCCCAAAAATGTAAGATTTAGGCTTAAAAGGGTTGTGAAACTCCTGTTTAGACACAGTATAGGTGATTTTAATCTCACTTTGTGGTAACTTTACAATTTGCTTTGTCATATTGGGTTTCTTTCAGAGTACAGTCCCAAAAAGGAAAACTACAAAAACTATTACAGGACAGAAAAACAAGAGCCTGATCAGCAAAAGTCAGAAATGTTAAAACCAAATCAAGCACCAGCAGTGCAGTTAAACACAGGCTCTGATTGCTGCCGTGCTCAACGCTCTCTCTTCTTCTAGGCTGTGTGTTTCAGCTGAGGGTTAGCTGAGACACGGCCAAAGAGACAAGTATGAAGGCAGGAGGGTTTTCCCACCAACTCTACCCCCAGCAGCCAGCTTTACACTTTACCCGGGACACATCCAACAAGACGTGGAGCACAGGACTGTTTCTGCACAACCCCGACCTGCTTGCACATGCAAGAAACCCTCTGAGCTGCTTCCCGTGATTGCTAGCAGGAAAAAGGTGCACCCCTCCTGGCATCCACGGCTGCCAACGAGCGAAGGTTTCGAACGCTGCAGACACAGCAGAGATTGACACCCACAAGGCAGCCTTTCCCTTGGCGCTGACAGATTGCCATTTAGCCAGCAAGTACGGAGAGCAAGTGTTCCTGTCCTCAGTCACCACAGAGAGACAAGGTTAACATTTTAAGTGATGGAGTACAGCACATATTTCCCCACGCTGTAGACCAGGACTCCACACCACATTTGAAAACACTTTAATTTCAGTGATGGATACAGGGAGCTCACTTTCCAGGCTGTGAACTCTTGACAGCTCCTCAGTTTAATACATCAGGAAAAGATTTATACCCCCTCACCCAACCCCCATCCACCTGAAGGAAAGAAAAACGTATATTTGCAGGAGACAAAAGAGAGGAGGAGGTATTTTATTACACTAGATGTTTTTTACAAGGGAACTATTTTCAGCCATCTGCTCTAATTATTCCTCCTGTATTGGCCACCATCTTCATGCAACAATAGAAATAATTATCTCCTCAAGGGCTAAAAAAAAAAATATTTACAGAAACAAACAAAAGTTGATTATTTTTAGCTCCTAGGGAAAAAAAAGAAACAACAAGCTACTTCTTAATGAAGGAGCAATTAGGAAGGTGGGTAGAGCATCTATAATTAAAGCAGACAAATTGGTGTGGGCTCCTCCCTCCTACACATACTTGAAAGGGATGCAAATTCATGTTATTTGCTATAGTCAGTGGAGTTAGCAGGCAAAACGCTGCCCAGTGCCCGGCAAAGCCAAACTTGTCCCTTGGCATTATTCCCTGACTCTATAACCCTTTGCCAAATTAACTGAAAAATGCTCACTACAACTGTAAAGTTAAAGAATTTCAATTGTCATGGAGAGGTCTTCCTCTGTATAACCAGCAGCCCTGAGACAAGTATGATAGGACACTCTTTCATCCTGCAGAACAGTCTCCTGCATGCACTTCATCACTCAGTGTAAAAAATGTCCCTTTCTCTATATAAGCCAAAACCAAAAGAGGACTTTTATAATCATCTTTTCACTCCTAGCAGAGTATACAGATTTTGCTAGCAGAGAGAATGAGGGTGTGTATACAACTTCATGGGAAAGATGGAATGGAGTTGTCCCAAAGAGGACAGAAAAGACCTTACATTGTGCAAAACCAGGTATAAGCAGCAGGAAAAAATATTTTCTCTACCAACAGCACAGTGCAACACCTTGTTTTGTAGGCAGTTATGTGGATTTAGACTTCCACAGAGAAATGAGTAGAATTTGTCTGGCTGTGCTATGAAATCAAAGAATAGCCAAACAGAAGCTGGTCAAGGCTAATAATGAATGCAGAAGTTCCCAAGGCTTCTCCAAGCGGTCCAGGGACAGAGGGTGCCATCAAATACTCAGCAAATAAACACCAACTGCAAGAGAGGAACTGCAAACCAGCAAGCTGTGAGGCATTCTCTACTCATGGCAATTTCTCTCCTGTTCCAAAAAAAGGCCAGTTTTCATTATGGAAAAGCAAACAAGGCAGAGATTAAGAGTCACCAGTTTTTGCAGGGTTTCTCTTGCTCATACAACAATTTCAGAGAAGCTGCCTTCAAACGTTAAAGTAGCATGTATTGAGTGTCTTTGGAACTCAGAGTGCCAAAGCAGTCTAGTGGATCTTGCAATGAAGTCAGCAACCCCTTAAAGGACCTTTGTGCATGTGCTCTTCTTTACAGTACTCCAACTTTACCACTGATTGAGGCATTTCCAAGGAGCCTTCTAAGCTGGATGTGAAGAAGTAAAAAGTAACGAAAGATGAATTTCCAGTGAAGTTTGCAATGGATAGGCTACTTCCATCCTTTTAGTAAAAGCACTGCATTCACCTCTATCACTTGTACTTAATTCAGTTCCATTCGGAAACTCCTTTAGAAGAATGTACCAAAATGGGGAGCATATTTCAACTTCTCTAATTTCTCGCAGCCTTCCCTCAAAGAAAAGACAGACTCTTGGTTTCTAGGAGTTCATCAGCTTCAGACCTTAAGAAATTTCTCACCCAGTTCAATTCCGCATGATGACGGTCCTGAAAACTGACATGATCTGACTACTGAGGTCCTTCTCTGAGTGCCAGTGTTAAGAGAGTCCCTGATGCCAGTTTAGCAATGACTAACAGGGTGGTAGTTCTTAGATGTTGGCAAAAACTGCATTGGCAAGAGCAGGGAAGAATGTTACTAACAATCCAGAAGCATGAAAGGAAGTTCCCCTCAAATTCATGTCAAGGCGGAGACCACTCATGGTTTAGACAACCGAGCAGACACTGGTAACCAAACTGGGTGACAAAGGTAGATAGATAATGGGACAGTCTTCTTCCAGTTTCTGAAAGATACTATTCAAAAAATGGCAGGAATGGTTGTATTCAAGTCACAAAAGAAGTAGCCTTACACACATTAAAAAGCAGAAGGAAGGAAAGATATCTAATGAACTATACCATGGGAAAAAATGAATGAGTCATGTTATCCCCAAGAAGGGTGGAAGTACTATGAATAAACTAAGGCTGAAAATGAGCAGAATGCTTCTGACTATCCATGCACTGAGAGTCTGTAACAGGTTTCCAGAAGGAGTACGAGACCAAACTGGGTTATCACTTATGAACTGGGATGCTTGGCATGATTGCCTGTGACACAACAGGTCTGGAACATAACCCAACATATCTTTTCCAAAGCCACAAGATGACATTTTTATGACTGTGTCATTTGCTGTTATGTAACTTCTCTTTAGCTTTCACTCCAGCTTTAAAATGTAGGTGGTATTATCCTACCTAAAAAAGCCACCTTGCAGTTCCTTCATTAAGGACTTCCAGGGGCTGGAGCACTTCTGCTACAAGGATAGGCTGAGGGAGCTGGGCTTGTTCAGTCTGGAGAAGAGAAGACTCCGGGGGGGACCTTATATTTGTCTTCCAGCACTTGAAGGGATCCTACAGGAAGTCTGAAGTGGGACTCTTCACAAGAGTGTCCAGCAATAAGACGAGAGGAAACGTTTTTAAACTGAGGGAAAATAGGTTTAGATTGGATCTTAGGAAAAGTTCTTCACTACGAGGGTGGTGAGACTCTGGAATAGATTGCCCAGAGGGATTGTGGATGCCCCCTCCCTGGAGGTGTTCAAGGCCAGGTCGGATGAGGCCTTGAGCAACCTGGTCTAGTTTAGAGATGTCCCTGTCCGTGGCGAGAAGATTGGATTAGATGATCTCCAGCATAAACCATTCTATGATTCTATGACTTCCATAAATGTCAATACAACAAGGATCAGGGCTGGGCACACAGCTGGACATGTGGTGCACTATCCAGTATCTCTATTTCTAATTGAAACTGCCTGTACCCTGAGGGGTTTTTTTAAAAAAAAGGATTATTTTTCCTTCCTTTTTTTTTTTTTTTTAATTTAAATTTTATCTGTCCTGCAGGAATCTTTCTGGCTTCAACTGAGTTGCACAGGCACAAGAAGTGAAGGATCTGGCTGGGCATGTTCTCTGCGGGACTGATGAATGACCCAAGTCTCTCTCCAACTATTACAGGATAAATCTGTTTACACACAAAAAATTGACCTGGGCTGGTGAGGTGGGACTAGAACCAGGAAACTGGCACGTCCCAGAGGTAAAAATGCATTTGCAGCCAACAGCATTAGTAACTCAAGACTATAAACAAGCCACACTGTCATTAATTACTCAGACAGGGGCAGCCACAAAAGCAGTGAGAAGACCCAAAAGCCAACTGTAAATAGCTCATCTAGCTGATTAGTTCAGGAAAAAAAAATGTGTGGACAGTTTCGGAGGTCAGAGTCCATGGCACAAGTCAGCCTCAGGCCAATGTGCAACTGGACAATGGCATGAGAAACAGCTTAATTCCTGATTAAAATAATAATAAAAATTAAAAATTCCTAAACAACTAAACCACTCAAAACCACTCAAAAAACAACCACCAAAACCAGGATTTTTTAGCAGGGTAGTAATCACTGCAATTTCCAAACACAGAAGGTAAGGCTCTTTGCACCAGAGATATTTAATTAAGGACAGGGAGTAGCTGTTAGATCTAATGCTGCTTTCATAGGGAGGGCACTGAGAAGACATTGCTGTTTTCTAAGGGTACATGTCCCAGACATAGCACAAGTCAGCTCCCTGTACACAGGCAACAAAGCTCACCCAAATGCAACATAAAATACAGGGTGATATAAGCAGTATTAAGCCATTCTAAATTAAACAAGCTATGAGACCCATAGGAAGGTCCAGGTCTATTGACCACACTCATGTAAATCCCAAAGTGTTCTTCCTGGAGTCTTTTGAGGCTTATGGTAGGAGGCCAATCCTGGAATCAGAACTCTCAACTTCAAATACTGAAGGAAAACACCCTGGAAGCAGAGGAACTGTCTTGCAGCACATGAAGCACAAAACACACTTTTTTTTTTTTCTACAGTAACTCATTGCTAATTCACAACAATCTTCCTAACATTCATTTATGGCCAGGTATTCAGAGAGAGTTTATTTCAATGGAAACTTTTGCAGTGCAGAGTTCTAATCACAAGCCCAACTTGCACAGAAGTCCTGTGCATGTAAAGTCATTGGGGAATTTGGTGCAATCTTCCAGTTTACGCAACAGTTTTCCCTTTCCAGAGCACAGTTAAAGGGCACGCATAATTTACTCATCTCTCTAAACCAGTGATTTCTCAAAGGATGAAGGCTTCTGAGACAAATTAAAAATGTCAATTTAATGGTAATGAGAAAATTGCAACATCAAGTTGTTTACACAAGCAGAATAACCAAGCCTGGTGACTGTGCTGGCCTCTGCAGTACGCACTATGCAAATATTGCCTCACAATTGAGTGATCTTGACTTACTTCAACTAATCTGAGAGCAAATACTGCCAATACAAAGATTAGCTTAACAGTTTTCCAACCACCTGCCAGAAAAGAAATTAAAGTATGTGTCTACATGTCAGCAAGAAAGATTTCTGAATGAGTGCCACAGTAAATGGGGCAGGAGGAATCAGGCTGGTCTACCCCGACACTGTCAGTGGAGACCTGATGGTGATGGGTTTTTTTCAGCAAGCAGGAGAAAACAGCCCTTCTGAGAGTCCCAAATCACGATATCATAGAATGGTAGGAGTTGGAAAGGACCTCTGGAGACCAACACCGCTGCTACAGCAGGTACACCTAGAGCAGGTTGTACAGGATTGTGACCAGGTAGGTTTTGAAAGTCTCCAGAGAAGGAGACTGGAAAGTCAGCTGCAAGGGTGGGCAGTAGGCCAAACCACTAGTGTGGGATCCAGCCCCTGACTTTCACACGGCTCCTATGGGGTTGTTCTTTTATCCATTGTGAATAGATAAACAAACCATCTCCACTGCAAACCTGGTTTCCAAGGAGTTTGAAGTGATTTACCAGGCAAAGTCTGAAAAGCACTTTGAAGAGAGAAAATGCTGCATGTAGTCTACCAACTTGGTATGGCCTGTGTGTAAAATAAAGCATACAGACAGCAAAACCACATCCATGGGCAAGCACTGGTACCACGAGATGTGTGGTATCAATGCAAGAACAACATTGAGGTGCGGGAGCATGTTCAAAGAAGAGCAACGAAGCTGGTGAGTGGTCTAGAGCACAAGTGTGGTGAGGAGCGGCTGAGGGACCTGGGGTTATTCACCATGGAGAAAAGGAGGCTCAGGGGAGACCTTCTCACTCTTGGCAACTCCCTGAAAGGAATTTGGAGCTGGGTGGGGGTTGGTCTCTTCTACCAAGTATGAAGTGACAGGACAAAAGGAAACAGCTCAAGTTGCACCAGGGGGATTTAGGTTGGACATTATGAAAAATTTCTTCACCAAAGAGGTTGTCAACAGACTGCCCAGGGCAGTGGTGGAGCCCCCATCCCCGGGGGCTTAAAGAGACATAGAAGTGGTGCTGAGAGACATGATTTAGAGATGACTTGACAGTGCTGGGTAACAGTTGGACTCGATGATATTAAAGGTCTCTTCCAACCAAATTGATTCTGTGCTTCTATACATCCACATCTCCTCAACAATCATAGTAGGGCCATAAAAGTGGCTGTAACTGGACACATTGCTTCTATTCTTCTACTACAATTTTTATTCACTCTTTCATTAAGAGGTTCAGGTATACCTTGAGCAATACTCCATTGTCATCGCAGTGCTGCTCCATTGAAATATCTATTACCACTGAGAACATTTGAAGCAGCACCCAACTGGAAGGTAAGAGGCTTTGTATGTGCCACTGTTATCTTACCTCCTGTCTATACTCTCTCTCGAATAGCTCCTTCCATCCACAGACTCCCAGAATGTGATGGAAGGAGGGACTTTATAGGAAAATTATAGGTTGCAGCCCCTGTTTTGTTGAAGGGAAAGAAGATCTTCTAGCTCAAACATTGTGTAGCAGGAGAGCATTGCTTTGTTATCCTGCAGGAACAACTAATGTCTGACTGTACCAGGTTTGTTTTCTGCTGAATCACTGTGGCATCTTCATCAAAACATTTTGCCTGAGCATTTTCACCTGTTTAAGATGTATATTTAAAGTAAATTCCACCTTGAAGAGGGAGGACTTGAATGAGCACAAAGGAATTTCTTTGGGCTATGCAGCTTTTCTGTCTCTCAGGGTAAGACCTGATGCAGACCAGCAGTGTTGAAAGTTATTACCCTCTGAAATCTGCACTGTTGCTCCACTGCAGCGCCCTGCATAAAGGTAGGGATGTTAATGAAGTCTTCACTTTGTCTGTCAGAATATAAGTCCTAAAGAAGGTTAGAGATTAACTGTCTTGGCACTCCTTAGTAATAACCATCACCCTCAGCACTTGGAGCCATGGTCTGTCATCCATCTACCGAGCACCACCTAAACCAACCCATCTGACTTCTCTGAAACAGTAGAGTCTGCTCACAAGAGCTGGTCAGAATCAGGCCCCTAAGGCTGCAGGGACAAGAGCAGGTGTATCACGGGTGTAAGGGCCTTGGCCAACAGCAGAGGCATCATCAGTTCTCTAAGCTGCATCATTGCCCCACACTTATATTGTGCTATAGGGGTGCAGGATTTGGGGCTCCCAGCAGCCACTGAGGCCATCCTGCTCCTGCAGAAGTGGGTGGCAGTGACCAGCCATGCTGGTGGCAGACCTTCTCAACAGAGACTGAAGGGCAGCTCTGGGGAAGCCTGCTCTGCCCTTTCAAACCTGTACCTGTCCATTGGGGAGAGGGTTTCACCCCGCACGGTTGTTATTTCAGTAATGCAAGCTTTTTAAGCAGCTCAGCCTAATCTGCGAGCTTTCAGAGTCCGCTTTCAAATGCAATGTCCTGTTTAGTTTTAGCACATCAACAACATGCTTTCTTAGCCTATCTGTATGCATTATCTACTGCTGTAATGTATCATGTACTGAACTACAGTATCATTACAGGTAAGTGCTCAGGTTTAAATGCAAACATAATTGCATAATGTGGTACAGCCAGGAAGAATAATGCAGGAAATAGAGCCAGCTCCATCTGATAGTGCAATCTGACTGGAACGCCGGCCATTCGGATCAAACGCACATCCCAGATGGGGCAACCAAGAATAAAAGTGCTTTTCAGTATCTTTATTGTCATCATCAAAAACACTTATCTGCCAGAAAGGTAAAAAGGTGAAGATGGGACTCTTACAGAAAAAGGTCACATAAGCAATAGGGTAACACTGGGTTATGATGGCTTGGAAGATGTCATGCCTTAGCAAAGGCTACCTTTGCACGGTCACTTTGAGCTGGATTTGCCAAGTCCTAATGGGAATCAGAACGTTAAGTGTCATTTAGAAGACCGGGAATACCCGTGCTATTTCCCTGCAGTCAAGGGTGTCTATGTAATTGCAATAAATCCAGATAAACCCTCAGATCCTACTGTGTAAGGAGCTGCACAAACATGGGAGAACCTTCTTGATGCAAGACACCTTCCAAATGAGGGCATGCCTACGGTAGATACGTCCACTCTAATATATCTATTTTAGATAGCTAAAATTAGAACTGATTCTCAATGGAACAGTGCTTCCATCTACTTAATTTTTAAGGTTTTTTTCAGTAGTTTGGGCTCACAGTGGCACACGATCAGCATTTTCAGCAGGGGTGCAGACAGCACTGCAACATAAGCCAGAAGGCAGCTGAAGGTAATTTAGTCCACTGTGTATGGAACTGCTATGCCATGAATGACTATGCCTCTACTGAAGAGCAACATCACACATGTTATGGGACAGTAACCACTCTTGTCATCTCAAGAGATTTTAGCCCAAACTTCATTTTATTCAAACAACAAGACTAGCGTGAGAGCGAACTTCTCAACCAGTGTTCTGACCTCTGAACTAAGAGGCCTTTGAGTTGAAAGCACAAACTGCTGCTGTTTGAACTATGAAGCTATCCCTCTGTCTTGCAGGGCTGTAACAGCTCATCTTTGTTGGGAATGCAGATCTCCTGAAATAATGTACACTCCATGGCTTTCACTCTCTGCCCTCCCACACACATATTAGTCTGACTGTTAATTTTTTGGCAGGACATAAAATCCAGGGTCCCTTTATCCAAGGATCCTTGCTGGCACATCCTTACCCCAGTATCTGAATGCATTCAAGTGTTTCAGGATGCAGATGGGTGCCTAGCAACATTTTCCAAAGGCAGATTTGAATTTGGAGAGAGATGTTCACTGTACTACGGTACACACCCAAGTAAGGTTGTACATACAGGAGATGGAAGTGCCTCAGCCCAAACCCCAAAAGACCTATCCACTGCTAGCTGTCACCACCTGGAGAAACTTATCTCAATTTCTGCAACGTTGCCTGGGCCATCTCAGCTATGAAGTCATGTTTTTATCTCCAGCGGCTCTATTCCCTGACTCATCCCTGTGCTGACCCCAGTAAGACTCCCAAAAAGGCACTACAAAGTAACACCAACTGCCCAACAATGACTTCTGCACTGATTCATTTGGCACAAGGGGGATCAAGAACAAGAAGCTAAGTCCCAGGAACAGGTAAACGCAGACAGACAGAGAGACTTTGGGTGAGTCAGCCCTGCTATTAATCCCAAATTGTTTCAAACCTCTCCACCCAGCTTTTTTTCATTCTGAACATCTAAAGCCACGCTGTCTTGCTGTGCATGCCCACGTGGGCTTGCTGGTGAGGTCAGGAAAATAGTCTCCTCAACACCGGAAACAAAAACTGCATCTTTCACTCACCACACACAGGTTAAGGCAGGAGAAAAAAAAAAAAAAAAAAAGCAAATAAATTAGAATTAGAGAGAGAGTGTGTGAAAGAGGGAAAACTGCAATCCCTAAGTGGGTGAAGCTGAACCTGACCCTTGATCAGCATCGCAGACGCAAAGATGATGTGTGAAAGCAGGAAAACAAATCAATAAGCAAACCAGCAATCTCTTTCCTCAATTTTATTTGAGGAAGTCAAATTTACCAAGCTCCTCACAAACTGTCTTTGGCTAAAATCACCGCTAATGAGCTCTGACATTTGAAATTTCACGGAATATGAGCTAACAGCTCCCAGCCCTGCACCACCCATGAAGTTAACTGGGAATATTTTGTTAAAGCCATAGATGGGCTAAACCGACACTTTATTGAGAAGACGCAGCGTTCACGGGAAAGTGTTTACAACATCCACTTCACCTGATGCTTCCCTGCCCTGGGACATCTGCTTTTCTTCACAGGGACCACAGACCACTTGGTCCCCACCCCTCCTTCCCACCGCTGTCATAATTATTTGCTCGTTTTTACGAGGTAGCCCTTACGATCCCTTAATGAAGTCCTTTGCTCTGCAGCTATTTGCAAGGACAGATTGGACACGAGGGGCTTCCACTTACGGAGCTGCCAATCAGGGTACCCAGCATTTAGCAAGCAGTTGTTAAATCAGTCTATCACCCGGCTGTTACAGACTCATCATGAAAACAACTTGTTTTTACTGGCAATCACATAAAATTAACCCTTTCCTTAAAGACAGACAGAAGGCTCCAGTAGATTAATTGTGGCACAGTGCTTGAACGCACTGCTTTTTCCTCCTGCAGCAGCAATTATTATTTAAATCCTTTTACTAAACACTCTCCAAACTGAACTAGTATAACCATTCATTTCTCCTCTAACTGTACACCTAGTTCACACTGTTCAGTCTATGAGAAATATTGTGATATCACCAAAAGTAACAAAAGCAGAAAAAATATAACTTAAAAACAACAAAAAAAAAACCCAACACAAAAAGTACTACTCATCCTTACTCTGTGCTTAAAAATCCGTACACAGAAGAGTTCAAGATATATCTTTCCATCACTACCAGTAGCTTCCTACAAGAGCAAACCTTACGTGTTTTTGCTATCCTCAGGATTTACCTATTTTTTTACTAAATAAAGCAAAACTCAGCTGTGTCCCACACACATGCTATCCAAGGCTTCTTCTCTTCTCTTGTGGATTAGATGGGAATCTTGATCCTGCAGTCATGTCTACAGGATAGGTCAGGTACCAAACTCAGCTCTTCAGATCTACATCCTACAGAAGTGATGCAAAACTACCTAGCACCAAATGCCTTTAATGACAGAGGCATTACACTAGTTTCAGGTATACAACCTGAAAACTTAGGTCTACAACCTAGCAGAAACATTGTAGAGACAGAAAAAGAAGGAGATCCTGATCCTCTGCAACCCATGGCTAATGATGACGAACCCACCTGAGTTACTGGCCCATATCCTGACAGTGATTATACAACGGAGTATATGTTCCTGAGGACTTGCTGGCTTTGTAGAGACACAGCAAGGTTTTCTCCTGCTTGAACATTTGTAAATGAACCACCAGTAATTAGGAGTGACTTGCAGGAACGTGGAGCCACCATGGCACCTGCCACATGCCAACACACATGTAGGCTTAACATTTTGGGCCTCTAATCACCACAAAGGCATTGAGGTGCTGGAGTGAATCCAAAGAGCAACAAAACTGGTGAGGGGTCTAGAGCACAAGTCTTACAAGGACCAGCTGAGGAAACAGGTTGTTTGACCTGGAGACAAGGAGGATCTTGACAAGTTCTTGCTCTTGACAACTCCCTGACAGGAGGCTGGAGCTAGGTAGGCGTTGGTCTCTTCTCCCAAGGAACAAGCAATAGAAGAGGAAATGTCCTCACGCTGCTCCAGGGGAGGTTAGGTTGGATATTAGGAAAATTTTCTTTAATTGAAAGGGTTGTAAAGCCCTGTCCCAGGCTGCCCAGGGCAATGGTGGAGTCCTCATCACTGGAGGGGTTTAAAAGCCATGTAGATGTGAGGCTGAGTGACATGGTTTAGTGGTGACCTGGCAGTGCTGGGTTAATGGTTGGACTCGATGATCTTAAAGGTCTCTTCCAACCACAACTTTTCTATGATTCTATGATTCTATTTTGGAAAATTAAATCCAATACACTTTGATGTATTGGATCATAGAGGGGAAAGTTTAAAATTTGTTCAGAACTGGCCATTCACATGTCAATCAGGATCTCAGTGTGGATTCAGGTGCCTAAAATGTGTCACCAAGAAAACATAAAAGTAAAATAAAATGGTTCTGTTTATTGCTCAAGTCTAAAGTGAAATACACTCTACCTCCAGATCTGGCCTTTCAGTGTTTCAGACCAGGTGCTGCCTCCAATATCTTATGCAACTTCAATATCTGCAGTATTCAATATTCAACTGGTCAAACCCTGATCTCGGTCTTGGGCACATGGTTTTGGTGGTGTTTGGACAGCATGAAGACAGTATCTCCATTCATGGTCCAACCACATCAACTCCAATGGTCCCAACTGTGGCCAAGTCCGCACCACTAAATTCTGCCAGTTTTCAAAACAGGATGACCACATGCTCAGCCCTTGCTAGATGCTGAACCAGGCCCCAGAAACATATGAGAAGTGGTGGTAGGTCAGCCAATGCCTCTGCTACACAGAAAATTTCTGTGTGGAACACCAAGTCCACAGTATTGCTCTGTTTGGGACTAAGGAGAGGACACGAAGTCAGATGGTGATGCAAAGTTCCATGTCAGCGATGCAAGTGTCTGAAAGCATCTTCAGCCCACACCACACCTAAGAAGGGGCAAGACCTTCACATACATTAAGCCACTCTCCAATACAGAAGACCAAGTCTGGGCTGTGTGTGCGTCCAAGGAGCTCAGCCTTTTATCCAGCTGAATTCAAGATGAGGAATTGGAGAAGGCTTCCCTCTGACTTCGCCCAGAGCCCAGGGCCATGGACCCCAGCACAGATGCAGACATTAAACACTCCCTACCCTTTCCCAGAAATTGAGAGTGAGTCCTACAGACAGAGAACCAGAGCCATGCTTTGAACCACAGACAATCCTTCCCTCTCCAAAACTGCCTGAACACCAAAGGAATCAATTAGAGTCTCTGTCATAATTAAACAGGAAAGTGGCAGCAAGACTTTGTGCAAGAGCCTGGGAGCAAGCAGAGAGAAAATGTGCCCACAGTCCCTCAGGAAGGCTTCCCCACACCCTCCTGACCTTAATTCGAGCCTTCCCTTTGTGCAGGAAGGGAGAGATTTGCTTTCTGTTCCCTGGAGAAGCGTGTCTGAAATGACAATTTTCACTCTGAATCTGTGTATCTTTTCAGGGTGGGGAGCAGGAATCAGTGGAAGGGGGAGAAGGAAAATGGTTCTCATTAAACTGTGGCATGCTCAGTCCTGATTTCAGATAAGTGTGTTTAAATGTGAGTGGAAAGGCTTTGACGTGCTGTGAGTTACAGGAGACTGGCATCCCATCCTGGGGACAACATCATCCCATCCTGGGGGTAACTTCTACCACACCTCTTGTGCAGCACAATGAGTGATGGGGAGAAGAGGGCTCCCTGAAAAGTCACATACAATTTAGGAAGTGGTCTCCTGAGAAACACTAGAAAGATGCTAGGATTGAGGGGGAAAAAAATCAAACCTAAACCTAGAAGCTGTTCAAAATGGAGGGAGGGGAAGAAATCTACAGTTCAGTCCTTAATTTTTGATCCAACAGCAGGAGATGAAAGAGAAACCTTAAATCAGGAAGCAAATAGTTAAAGTAAAAGGAAAAATACCCACACCACAAGCACATCTCCTAAATTTCCCATTGCAGCCCAAGGCTGATCCTATTAAAAAAACCCACCAAAAACAACACAGAAAGAAAGAGAAGCGATTTTGCTTATCCTTTTCTCACACACCTAACAGCCACTTTGGAGGTTTTTTTAATTATTTATTTATTTACCTCCCCCTTTCTGAGCAAGGCCCTTATTTTCTCATTTAGTTCAACACAGATTGTCCTCCTGGAATGACCTTTTTTCCCTTTCTCTCTCTCCTCCTTTCCTTCGTCCTCCCCCCGCTCCTCCTCGCTGCCTCCAGGCCATTGCCCTCGTGCCAGTAACTAGATAACACACTCTATCAGAGATTTTTTAAAAAATCATTGCAAAGGCACTAGGGCTGATAGTGGCATCAATCCTAGCCTGACACGGGCTCGGGTCAACCATTTATCTCTTCACATTGCCTGTGGTTACTGTGGAGGCCATCTTGGTTCTCTACGTCTTAACAACCTTGCAGATGGTACCTCTCTCTGCTCCGATAGCATCCGCACCCCAAAGACTGGCCTCGTGGCTTCGTTTTTATTAGATTATTAGAGACTCCTCCTTTTTCTTTCTGTGAGGCTTGCAAATCCTGGCTGGTTTTGTTGTGTTCCCTGTCCCCTTCCGAGTACAGGGAACATGGAGATGCAAGGGTGGGCTCGCTGGGCTTCTGAAAGTACATATTTATGAAAAATACACATACAATATTTTAGAAGAGTTTCATCTAGTCCTGCTCCTGACATTCTATCCTGTGCAACATGGTTATTTTGGGCTATATGCTCTGCCAAATCACCCAGCAGCCCTAAGCAAAGCCCAAGATACCATTAACATCAGGTTTGATCAGGATGCCCCCTAATAAGCTGTAGTCAAAACAAACTATTCCTCAGCCTCTGTGGGATGTGATCATGATGGCCAAATAAAGGGATCTGGGCATTTACAGTATATAAAGGGATACACAGGAATGAAATACCGTGTTTTGTTATAGCTCTCCCTCAAGTTGAGAAGAGGGGAGCTGTTTTATTAACGCCTACAGAAAAAAAAAAAACAAAACAAAAATCAAACAACTACATATCAAGCTGGAATCTGCTCTCTCACTTCCTCTGTAAACTTTTCTGCCACAGGGTAAGGAGGGTGAAGAGGGAACACTGCTCTGAAACACCCTTTAGCATCCACCTCCACAAAAAAGCGATGCAGGGCAGGAAGCACAAACCTGATAGCCCCATCTGTATGGTGCCAGAGTTCATTCACGGGCTCCCAGTCAGACCAGGGTGGATCCATGCTTGCAGGAAGCACATTTAATTCGTATGTTGCTCAAATGACTGTAGTGGGCATTACAAGAAAAGGGAGCACTGGAGAAGGCAGAGAGAGTACTGTTTGTCCTTTCTGGCACTTTTTGGTGCTCCAGGAAAGAAAGGACAATATAGGAGAAGGAGGGTAGGTGGAGGTGGACAGTTTAAGGACATCAAAGGAACATAGCATAGGAATGAGAGTACAGCAGGGCTCTGAAGACAAAGAAGCCTGAAAGACATTACCCCACCTCCACCCTTAGGAGTTGCTATCCTACTGAAATTACTGGATTATTTTATTTACAGTTGGACTTCTTTCAACCAGAACCATTCTCTAAGTCTCTGATTTATTCATTTTTTTTTAAACAGAAGATACTTATAAACATATCTGACCATAAACTGGAAGCCTGCATATGTCTACAAGCAAGGACAACCAACTCTGAGCCCTTCACTTTCAACAATGCACCCATCAAACATCCATGCAACGTGAGGATGGCACTAAAACGAGAGCGAAAAAGCACCATGCATCTACCACACAGAGCACCAAGATGCTACCGGCCGTGCATGGGAGAGTCACCTCCCATCACTTGTAACGCTTACAGATAGACACCATCGTCTAGAGATTCAACATCAGTCCTTCTGTGAAAAATGAGGTAACAGTCCTTTATATCCAGAATGCCCAGTGCTTTCAGAGAGTTTTTTATGCTCCCCAGAAAGCTGTCAAAGAATGACCATGTATGTAAAGTACCAAATATATTCAACGGGTAGAATTATCTCCCCTACTTCCTCACATCCAAATACTGTGGTATCTGGAAAGATGGTAAATGGGAAAATACGGGCAAATAAGATGGAAAGGAGGGATTCCAAGATCTGCAGAGGAATCCAAGGGATTTGGAGAGCTAGTCCTGATTACATTGTGGAAGCAGAAGAGCAAGGGGCTCTTAGGTGATTGTGCATGTCTCAGACACAGCCGTTGTGGGTTGGTTTATTTTTTTTGCTTTCTTTTCTTTTTCTCTGAGAAGCGAACAAAGCAGTTATCCCAGTATCAATCACCAAGCTAAGAATTCACAGATCCTCAATACTCTAAGCTACTTCTTAAATCTCAAGACCTTCCCTTAATGCCCTATTTAAAAACAAACTAAAGGCAGCTCAGCATCGCCAGGCAGAGCCATAATCCACAATGGCGTTTTTATCTAGAAAGTTATTTTTTATTAGCCTCCTATTTCTTAATAAGGACCCCTCGAGGGTTGGGTTGTGGAGAATTCACTGGCATACCAGTTCAGCTTCCCTACAACTGACTTAATATACGTGGCATCTGCCCTCTGACGAACATTATATCACCCATCTGGGCCAGAGGAGGAGGGGGAGTCGGAGCAGGGAAACACTGCTCAGACAGCATGCTTGCGTGATGATTAGGTCTGGTCCAGTGATCTGGAATAATAATCTGAAGGCTCACTAAGCATAATGGGTTCGGAGACATTCGAGTCCAGTCAAACCTTCCCATGAGCATCCTTTACGTGTGTTATCGCTGTGTTTTGCATGTCTCATCAGTGTCATGGTAGCTGACACCTCATTATGCAGCCAAGGTGGAAGTGGACAGGTACTGAGTGAGCATTAGAACTTTTCTTTCCTCTTTTATTATTTAATTCATATCTTCCCATTATCCAGTGTATCGTGAAACTGTGAACTAATTAAGTCCTGTGGGATATACAATCAGAGCTGGATTTTTTATTTTTTTTTTTCCCTCTACTTTTGGTAGGCTAAATTGCATTATATACCAATACAAAAATAATTCTACAACTCTTCCATAGATAATAATGGAGCAAGTTACCAACACTAATGATGCTGAATGCAACAGAGGGGCAGAGGCCTGCTGGTTACTTCACGTGACCTAATTAAGCAATACCAGGTAAAATACTTCAAACACAAAGTGAGGCAAGGATCTAAATCAGTTTCTAAAGAACATAACAAAAGCTGTACTTTGGGGGATTGTGGGACACAAACTAGACCCCAGGAAAACTCCAAGTTGGTGAACTCAAATTTTATTAAGTCAGCCATGCAACTCACAGATCACCAGCCAGAAATTTGGAGCTCCCAGAATATTTGGGGGTCCTCTGAATTCAAAATTGAGCTCCACTCAGACTGCAACATTGCAAGCAACAGCTCAGAGACCAGATTTGAAGGGACAAAATTTAAGTGATGGATTTTGTGTCATCTTCCAGAAAATACAGCTGTTTCCTCTTGCTGAGGATCCAGCCCAAAATGGGCTCATCCTGAACAGCAAATTCAGGCAACTGACTAAAGGAAGCAGCATGTGCATGAATAGGACAGCCAGCATTTAAAAAAAACAACCTTCAAATTTTTCATGATAGCTAGAGCCCAATTTTTTAGCAAAGTTACCTAGACATCAGAAGTGGAAGAGCTCTGTTCCCTGCAGAATTAAGCTTAGCTATCACATGCAGATCATGCAAAACTTAAGGTATCTAGAGTTAAGATCCTAATTTTCATTAAAATTAGCTCTTTTTATAATTTATCGGGGGCGGGGAGGGGGGGAAGGAGAGGAAGTGGGGGGGAAAAAACTGAACTGCAACGAGCGA
>WUAM01000395.1:22327120-22351723 GCA_024336885.1 Actenoides hombroni
GTGTCCCCAGAAAAATGAAGCTAAGACAACACAGGCAAAGCATAAAAAACTTAAGGTAACGAGGGTAAGGTTCTTAATTTTAATTAAAATTGGCTCTTTTTAAAATTTGTGGGGGGGAGGGGGGGGGAGGAAGGAGATGAAGGGGGGAGGAAAAAATGCACCTGCAAGGAGCGTATATCTAGGTATAATGATCTTCTAGTACTTGGAGTTTCTGTATATCTAAGACAATAAAAGAAGTTCAAAGGACAACTACCTCATTAAGTCACTGAGAAAGAGAGTTTGTGGTGTTTGTTAATCTCTTCAAATAATTTTGTTGTCCTTGATGCACACATGCACTTGCAATTCAAACAGACAGTGAGGAAAAAACTATGGTAATACATATGATATATTCTGAATGCGTCCAGTAAAATGGGGGATTGGGTCTAGCAACACATTGTTATTTAAAACCCAGCTTGCATGGCTAAGGCCTGACTCCTGGATGAGTTACAACAGCCATTAAATGCCACTTTTAGTCAGGGTGACACACAGGTCCAGGGTGAACTTACTGTCTGGATACTGTTCTTCAGAGTCACAGAATCCCAGGATGGTAGGGGTTGGAAGGAACCTCTGAAGATCACCTCATCCAATCCTCCTGCTCCAGAAGGGTCACCCAGAGCAGGAAGCCCAGGATCACATTGTCCAGGCAGGTTTGGAATCTCTCCAGAGAAGGAGACTCCGCAGCCTCTCTGGGCAGCCTGTTTCTAGGGCTCCATTGCCTTCACATGAAAGAAGTTTTTCCTTATGTCAGGCAAGAGAAAAAACGGACTATTTCCAGCACAAGGCTCCTGATGGTCAAAGAAGGCACATCAAACTGATGGACATGTCCCTGCCACTCACTGTACACCAGGATCCTTATGTATGAATTTCTGTTCAATGTGGACAAGTCATATCTGTGACCTATACATAACAGGGTTGCTAAAAGCATCATAGAAATACATACGTGGAACAAATCACCAAATCATGGTATTCGGTTCCCTGCTGCTGGCCATAATGTCAACCAGCCTCTCATATATATCCACAATGCTCCTTCCCAGGCATCCTTGGAGACTTCTGCCCAGCATCCTCCCACCAGGAAATTGATGCAAAACTTTGTCATGTTCATAGTCTATGTTCACCACATTATCAACTTACCAAATCCCAACTTATCACAATTAACTCTTCCTTATTATTTTAAGAATTATGGACAGGTCCTATTAGGTGTCTTAGAAAGAATGAAGAAAAAAATTACTTCACTATAAAGCTTGTGTCCCTTAGACAAACTTTCTTAGAGTTCTTAGAACAAACCTTTTAAGTGTTGGTTTTGGTTTGTTTGGTGGTTTTTTTTTGTTTTCTGCTCTGAAACCAGGTTGTTCCCTCTTCTTGCCAGTGCCCCATCCCGCCCATGTCCTTGAGAATGCAGACCTCTGTCAGCCTTTCTGCAATGCTGACTTGCTACTTCCAATGCCATCTTGGAGCTAATCCTGCTCCATCATCATATAATCATTTCTCCTCCAACACTCTCACAGAGCCCAGTTATGCTAAGAAATTGCTGAGTTATCAGCCTGCCCAGGCATCATTCAGCTGGCAGAAGAGTAAGTAGAAAACAAAACACTGAGCAGTGTAGCTGTGCTGAGAACAGCTACTGATCAGGCCCATTTTTTATGAAGTGCTTTGAGATCCTTGCATGAGAGTACAATAGAAGTGCCAGATGTTATTATAAAGAGATGCAGCCCCATTACTTGTACACAGAGCCGTGCCGCCTGCTAATAGCACCATTATCCTAAGGCACGTGGTGCTATTAATGCATTTCACTGCTTGGTGCTGAACCTGGGGACCATTATTTCCACTGGAAAGGTAAGGCCAGTTCACATGACATGATTTAAACCTCTACAGTGAAGCATGCATATGTTGCACCAGGTCGTAAATCTTAACAGGATGCTGTCAGCTAGAAAGGGACCAAAATTGAAACCATTTATCTGAACTCCCCACCCATCCACCTCTGCTCACCTAGGCCAGTTTTGGGAAGAGGGATAAAATGATTCCAAACGTCCGCTGAGTTCATTAAGCAGAAGCAAATCCCAGATCTAAAAGTGCTGCTGGTTTCATCCTGCCCTCCCTAAATGAATTCATTCATTCATTCAGGACACTTAGGACTTCCTCGGTTTTCTCCACTCTGAGCAGAAAAACCGTGGCAGGGACAAACCTCACTACTTCTTCCTAATCTTGCTCCCACCTGAATCAAAAGACAACCTGTCATCATCTCATTACCGGGACTGCAGGACCCATGGCACAGCTGAGCTGTACAGGTCACAGCCAACAGTAGGTAATAGCTTCTGTACGCTGCAGCCCATGCTTTAGGGCAGTAGAGATGCCCTTATCACATTTGGGAAGAAAAATATGAATGAATGGAGTAGTTACCATTTGATCTGATACTTGCCTGAGCACTTCCCTTCACTATCCTCCTGCAGTTGCCAATTAGTGAATTCTATTTTTTTGGCTTTGTTTTCTGGTAGCATAATTAGCAAGGCTGACTAGCAAACCAGCACTAACAGGTGAAAGGTTACATGTGACATTCCTTCGCGGGCCATGGACAGACTTAACAGAACGCAAGCAATCGAAATAGCGGATATTCAGCTGCAGTAATAACATACTTGTAAGGGAGATTTCCAGGGTAAACATTCAGAGACTCTTGTTAAGAGTTCTAGAACCTGATGCTAGAAACACATCAAAATTATTCTGCTAGGACACTGCAGCTACTTGTGGGGTGAGGTGGCAGAGTAAAGGAAATGTCACTGCAGAGAGCAGAGTTGAAAATTCCCATCATAGCTTTAGCATCAGTGCTGAGCAAATGAATTTCAGTTTCTCACTAAGAAGACTATGATAGTGATTCAATAGATTAAAAAACACCACTTGTTTTTTATCATAAGTCAGGTGTGTAACTTTTCTCACTTGCACCACCCTGTATTAAGTAGATCTCCATCACTTCTCAGGAGCTGCTCATTTAAGAAAGGATGGTGGCAAAAGGATAGTCAACCAAATACCCAGTCCCACTAAATTTCTTCTCATAGGAGGCACAACCCAGTATTCAGCTCAACACCGCAAAACTCTGTAACACCACAAGGACCCTAAAAAGGACATTTTGGGTTTGCAATGAACATTTTTAGATATAGAGCCCTACAATGATGTCACTTTAGAGTCATATTTTTCTGTCATTAAATTTTGCATGTCTGCCTTCTTGTTATACCCACACAACACTGGGAAGACTGTCCCATTTTACTTCAGACATCGAAGCGCAGCAAAAAACAAATGTAACCAGAGCTGCACAAATGCTGAATGTTCTCTGCCAGAGAGATGAAAGTCTTTATCTCATGGCTAAGATTTCTGCTCAAGTAACAGAAAATAACACTTTTAGAACAGACTTTGAATTTATATAAAAAAGCAGAGTGTTAAAAAAAAAAAAAAGAGAGATACATAACCCAGAAAATAAGGTAAATCTCATTTATGTCTCATAAAATACATGATTAACCATAGTTAACCATTAATTCAGCTTCACTGTGTTAGAACTGCTATTCAAAGTTGGAAAGCATTTAATATTATATATTGCTGCTGCTCAGCCTAAATTGTTTTGTTGGTTTGGTTTTTTTTGTCCCCTCTAAATGTACACAATATTACAAATTTAATTTTAAGCTGTTTGAATCAGTCTGTAAAAAAGATTTGATTATACCTGAGTGTTCTGGCCCCAGTTTTTCCATATCTCAGTAATCTTGGCGGTAATTGGCTGATTAGCTCCCTCACACTCCATCTCTGCCTCAGTTTCCATGGTAATGTTACAGGAGCTATTATAGATGAGAACTTCATCTCTTTCCACTTTAGGGCTGAAACGAGAAGGGAGGTTAAATGGGGTGTCATCAATCTTAATGAAATGCAATTATTTTTACTCTTATTAATCATTGCAAGCCATTAGCTTGTGGCAACTCCTGGCCACCATTTGTCAAACTTTGCAAATTTCTGTAATTTTGTTTCCATTCTTTTATTGTTTATTTGTTTTCCCCCCCTTTATCTGCACACACTCAGGATGAAAATACATGCAGTAAATATCTTTCAGTGATGCCTTCCTGCTTCCCCAAACTATTACAAACAGTAGCAAATGCCATTCTAGGACCACGGCAGAAAGCAAAGTGCAGGCAACAGCAAGGGAATCAGCAGTGTTAGGATCAAAGATGGACTCCTACATGGAGTAGGGTTTGTTCATGTCTCCCCCCTCCCCATCTTACTCACACTTAGCAATAGGGAATGAATAACTTGCAAGTTCCCTAGGGCAAGTGGAGAAATTGGAAAAACCACACAACTGGCTAACTGGTCCCTAATTCCAACTGTGAAAAAATGAGCTCATTTAGGGGTTCCAATTCCTGCTACCCAGCTGATTGCAATGATGCTTTGTTGCTAGCATTGGAACATTAACTTAGTAAATTAATTAAACTTACTTAACAGCCCAGACTAAGCAGATTCGATATATGTGCCAGTTATACTAACAGACATTTGCTCCAAAACCTCCCCTTGTGTAGGGGGAAGAAGCAATAGAAAAGGTGGTGGGGAGTAGTATTTTTTCCTTGGTCCTGCTGCTGACAGCTGCTGACTTTGGTGATGTTTTCTTACAGGGAGCTATAGGATCCAACATCCCTCAAAACAAGGAGAAAACTTCCAGATTTACTTCTATAGACTTTGGATCAGGACAGAATGATCCAATGTCACTTTCCATACTTTCTTTCATCATTGCTCCTTCTCTCTCCACTCCCCACCCCACCATCAGATGCACACTTGGAACTTGTGGGAAGGAGAGCAGAAAGGAGATTAGTTATGACAAGACCGATATAGATCACAAATTACACCACTTTTCTGAATAGCTAAGGACAAAGTTCATAATGTGATTTACACAACCAAACAGAGGATCATGTAGGTAATACCAGGATTTTCAGAAGTCTTCAGGATCCTGAAAGGCCCCTATACAGAATTTTCTAAAGTATCAAAGTCACGAGTTCTAAGTTCTACCAAAACTGACCCAGTTGGAAAGGCAACACTCAGAGATTTACTGGGAGCATGAACCTGAAGTTTTCAAACCTTGCTGAATGTGGCAAATCACTGCAGAAACAAAGATTTGCTCTGACAGTGCATTTAGGGGGGTATTTGTTTTGTTGCCCTGTTTCAGGATTAAAATGTTCAAGGCAGCAGTCACATTAGAAGCTACCAAATAAAAACCCAAATAACCAAAAAACCTTCTGCAAGTAACTGAAGTTTTTTAACAGTCAGTTTCTATTTCTATATTTAAATGAACCTTTCCCTCTGCTGTATCAATAATCAAAAGCCAGCCGTAGGGAACTGAGCTTGCTTTTGATAGCAACACTTTGAGAACTGCTCTTGTCCTGTACAATAATTCAATGGACTGGGCTATCTTTCAGGACTGCATAGTATTTCTTTTTAAATGCTATAAGAAAAAGCTTCATCTTTTAAATAACCAAATGTTTTAAAGGCAGAAGGGTGTCGTTGTTGGCTAGATGAAGGGCATGGGCCCAATTTGCCAGGCGCTGAAGTCAGTGCAAGGACCTTTGAGTGGTTGTTCACATCTGTTTCACCAAAAGGTAACAAGCTTTGCTCGTAGGCAAAGAGCCAATTCCTCCCTGTCCTCTAGTAATTGCATCCCGCACCCCTGATGCTGGCAAACTGTTGACAAATTGTTGTGTATTCCTCCAAAAGTTCATTTCTAGTTTGAACATTTTCATTTTCTAACACTTTGCTAAAATTCCGTTACTATTTTTCCATTACTAAACTAATTCATTTGAAATCTGAAAAGAATTGTCTCCAAAGGTTCTGAAGTAGGTAATCTGGATTACCTCAAACTCTCCCTTCTCCTATTTCTCCCCAGATTTTTCAGATCAGGAAACACTTGAAATCAAATAATCTTCTTCGCATCTGCTCCCCTTCAGATAGAACCACTTTAGAAATAGATTGACCAGGAAAAAAAAATCAGTACTTTGGGAAATCCCTCAGTAGCCCAAGTTTTAATTTCTAAGTACTAGACAAGCATGACCGCAACAGGGGGAAAAGTTAATGACAACAACAAAGAGGCTAAAGAATTTGGAAGGGCGGGGAAATAGTGAGTAAGAAAATGTTGATAAATATGATTCAGAAATATCTCCATGATAGGATTCCATGAAGGAATGGCAAACCCTGTCTCTAGGACATTTATGATTAAACTGGACAACAAGGAAGCAGTCAGCAAATGGACTTAACATGACTTTTCCTCCACAGTACCTGCCCAAACGAAGACAAGGAGCAAGAGGTAAAACAATTGCAGGAAGAGACTCATAGCAGGTGAATTTTTATCAGTAAAGAGCTGAGCAAAATTTTGATGCCCAGGGAACAGGAAGGAAAAGCCAAAGAGACAAATCTTGGGGTACTCTGTTTCTCTCAAGTTTGTAGGTTACCTGGTTTGTTGTCACATTGATGTGAGCAAAAGGAATGCAAAGTTGAGCTAGACAAGGCAAAGTTCCCGAATTTCTTGTTTTAAAACAAGTCATTCTGGGAGCAATAGAACTGATGAAACTAGTTTAATTTCAGGATGGTCAGATACATCTCCCTACTCTTATCTCTCCCCTCAAAAAATGTTTTATTCATCTCCTAGGATGTTATAGGACATTACTGATGTGACTTTGGACACATCAGCTGGCCAGCAGTATGGATCTGATGTTTGGCTTGCAGTTTGCTGGCAAACAACAGGAAAATAATTTCTTTCTGCCTAACACAGATTTTCTCAAAACTGACAAGAATTTCATAATTCTTAAGACGCCCGTTCCTTATGAAACCTGTGTCAAATTAATCAGCTCAAAATCTGGTGGGGAGGAAATGACAGACTGACAGGCAGATACTGTAACCATGTAAATCTTTTCTGTTTCTTAAAAAAAAAAATAAAAAAAAATATTTTTCTTTTTTTTTTAATTTGAAGAATTGTGCAACTTGCACTTGTCTGGCTTTGTTCAGCAAAGGCCATTTGATTTTCTTCCCTCAACACAGGGCATCTGGAACTCCCTCTTGTGACTCACAATGCCAGCTGTGGCTTAAGGACCACATAAAGATGAGGACCAAATCTTTGCACCTGGGCAGCAGCATCATGCACTGGCTAGGAAGGGATTCATCATGTACAGCAAATCAAGAGCAACACATTGAGGTGGCATTCTAATTCTCTATTTGGTTAGTGTCTTTTGGAAAGTTTTGCTCATCTGTTTATTCCTTGATTCAGACCTCCCTCTTACTCCTAGAAGTAAATGCTCTGCAGGTATAAATTCTCACCGCTCCATTAAAGGCAACGGTACTACCTTATACACCTGGGCAACTTGGCCTTGGATTTTCAGAGCCTGAGCCTTGAGTAAGGGTCTGAGCATCCTTGCTGAGTAAATATTTCACAGCCTGCTGAATTTTCTCTGCAACATTTTACTCATGAAACTGCTTGAAGAGAGGAAGGGGGGAAAGGGGGTGGCGGAGAAGAAGGAGAAAAAAAAAGAGACTTCTGCTTTTCATAATGCCTAATCTTTTTCCCCATTGGCATCCACCAGATGTTGCTTTGGATCAGAAGATAAATATTAAAACCTAAGAAGGAACAAAGCAGGCTGTTTACGAGATGGATTTTCTGATGTCTCTCAAATACTTTAAAAAGATGGAAGGAAAGGAGGGGGGACTAGAGATGCTTTGACAGACACAAGGAATGAATTTCACAACCCAGCGGAGCTCTCTAGTGGTCTCAAGGCTAAATTGCTCTATTGGCATCAACTTAAGAATTAAAAATTTGCTCTTTCGGACCATTATTTGTCAGGAGGCAATTCTGCAAAAGGTGGAATACCTTCTAGAGGATGTTGCTCATGGATGAAACCACTCAGCTGTTGAACAGACTTAGCACTAACCTGGCAAAGAGTCCAGCAAAATGCCTCTGAGGTGTGTTGATATCCCTCCAGTGCCACTGAGGTGGGCTGTCCTCACAGACATACAGGTAAGACACAGATCCTCTCTGGTGATAGGAACCCACCATGACTTGAACATCACATTTAATGAAGGTGGCTCTGTCTTCTTGGCAGTCAACAGCAGAATGTGTCAGGCCACAGAGAATGGCCAAAGAAGCTGTAAAGACAGGAGAGGGAAAAAAAAATTAACCCAAAGCAGCCTACCTGCCACTGAGATTAAGCACATTTTTAGATACTGACAGTTGTCATTAAGGATTCCTGATGTGCATGTCCCAACCTCCCTTTTGGTGCATCCTTTCTGAGGATGAGTGGGTCTCCATGCAACTCCATTGGCAACTCCTTCGGCAACTACTTCAGCCCCTTTTGCTTTGTGTGAGCAAGCATGTAACATCCTTTGTGAGCTGAGTGTCAGGATAGACCATCACCAGCAACTGAGATCCAATTGCTCTGTCCAGGAGGAGGTGATATATGTGATTAAATACGAGCATGAACATTTCTTCTGGAGAAGACAGACCATGGTTTACTGATCAGGCATAAGTCACAAACCTTTTACCAGGGAGATGTGGCAACTTAATATCTATCACAACTTTGCAATCCAGAAATGGGTTTCATGGAAGAATTACCATCACTTGGAGGGCTTCTGGGAATCTTGTGTGAACTGACATTTCTCACCTTGCTTTGCACCTGGGTGTGACTGAAGACGTGGTCTGAGTTTGACTCGATAGGAATTGTAATATGAGCAGCTGCTTTGCTTTGAGGTGTATTTAAGGAACAAGTGGTGTGAACAAAATCAGGTTTTCTTATTCTAAACCCAGAGAAAAATGTTTAAAAAAAAAAAAGTAAAAATAAAAAAATTATGAAGTATCACTGAAGTTCAAAGCAGTTGAAATGTTTAGTTTTAATAATTTAAAATAGGAATCCTTTAAGCATTAAACCATGCCAGAGTCAAAACTGTGTCTCTCAAAACCCTGAACTAATCAAACAATTGTAATAAACTTCTGAAAAGGTCTGTGGACAGTATTACAGTCTGCGCTGTAGTATCTAAGAGTGTTCCTCAAGTATCAGAAATGTAATTGATGGAAAATTATCAATAAGGGATTTTTGTTGTCATTGTTGTTGTTCCAGTTCCAAGTTCCAGTTTGTTCAAAAGGTGTTTTGTTCGTGGGGAAAGTGGCATTGCCAATAACGTCTTAGCTCCTAAGTAATTCTGAAAATGGGTTCTGAAATGGGAAAAACATGAAAATGCTGCATTTTCTATGTTAAAAGATTTAGCACTTTTTGCTAAAAATTATTTTTTCATATGGGGTGTTTTTGAGAAGTTTATAGCTGCTTAATATTTAAGGTGGTGTTTGAAATATTAAAACACAGTATTTCATCTGCTCTCAACTTCAGAGAGAGTGCTCACAATTTTTTGGTCTTTTTCTTCTCTGGGTTTAGAGTAAGAAAGAAGTTACATCTTCACAAATTTTACAATATGCTTAATCTCTTTCCTTCCCTGAATCCAGTGACAATTCTCTCGCTCGGCATCCATTCAAACACAGTCAGACACAATCCCTGCCTCGAAGACCTACATATAAACATGAGAGAGACAAGTAATAGACAGAGAAGCCTAAAGGGATGATGGCACCATGCCTATATTTTGCTTTTATTGTCCAAAAATAATGTCTAAGCCACCTCATGTGTTCTATAGTTCTCACAGAAGCCTTGTGTCTCCCTTGAGGACAGGCTGCCATTCCAAGGGCATTTTAAGTGGCACTAGATAGCTGTCTTTTGGCAAATAAACACCATCCAAGAGGACTAAATACCAGAAAGAACTTGTCTTCACAACAACTTGCAGCAGAACTAATTCATTGCAGGAATTTTCTTGTGTGCCTTTTTTATCAGCCAGTGAGAGACTGAGGCCTTCCCAAAACTAGCAAAGGTGAAGGACCATCCAAGCAGCAATGGCACTGCCCTTTCCTTCCTCCACACACCCACAACTGCTCTGTGGACAGAAGATATTTTGCAATAGGGTATGGCAGCTCCTTCTGCTTTCTTATTCTATTCTACTAGTGACAAACAAGGCTGTGATAAGCGCAGATGTGGTAATGGAGAATGTATAGCTACCTTAGATTAATAACCATCAAGAGCAATACTAGAGAAAGAATAGAATACAACCGAATCTATTTGAATCAAATAGAATAGATAGAATAGTATAGAATATTTTCAGTTGAAAGGGGCCTACCACAATCTTCTAGTCCAACTGTTTGAACAATTCAGAGCTGAACAAAAGGTAAAGGTCATATTATTAAGGGCATTGTCCAAATGCATCTTAAACAGTGACAGGCTTGGAGCATCGACCATCTCTCTATGAAGCTTGTTCCAGTGTTTGACCACCCTCTGAAGGTGGGCGGTGAAAGGAAGATTAAATTCACATTCCAGTTTCAGGAAAAACAACAGGTTGCTGAGCTAATCAAAAGAGGCTTTGGTTTTCTTTTGTGGTCTTGAAAAGGACATGGCAGAGTTTTCCTGGATAGAAAAACAGCTGAACCCTATTTTAGGTAGAATGTTATAAACCCACAGGATCTCAGAATGTGAATATTTTCCTAGATACCTTGTTGCTGTCATTGTTGCCTGGCTAACGTAGGCCACCAGAAGATAATTCCTGCACAGCCCTTAGCACTCAGCAAAAGAACAGATAGTCATCCTTTGGATACCCCCCAAAACGTTATGTGGAAATCAGGAATTCCTGATGTGCTCTCATGCCACCATCTCTGTGTTATGTGCCTGTAGGAACACAAGGCCTTGCATTCTGCCAACTGCTGAAATAATTTTTAAGTCAAACCAGGCAAACAAAGGTACTTATTTATAAAATCTAAGGTAAAAAGCATGGTTACAAAGGGTTGTAAAGAGATCAATTGAAGCAAAATCCAAGAAAATCCTGCTTAATCTCTATACCCCAGAATAAAACCTAGGACTACTTTCTCCCTGTCAGGGGGAAGGAGGGAGAGATCTCCACACCCTACAGCTGCTGTCCATCTGATGGAGATACTACTCTTTGAGGAGAAGTCCATTTCTCATCCCTTCCTTGTGGATCTCTGAGGTCCTCCTAATCCCCTGCACCCAGAGGATTTAATCTCCCCTCTCAGTTAGGAGAAAATCTTGACCTTTCATCTCCCTTCCTCTGATCATTAGATTTAAATACCCCTTGGTATTAATGGTGTTGTTATCTTCTGCCACAACAGTAACAAAAAACAGCAACTAAAGATTGCAACACACTTTATACATCCTAAAAGGACAGTCTTTCCATTCTGGGATGTAGAATGGGCAGACTTAATTGACTAGTGTTCAAACCCCAGAATGAAGCTTCTTTATGCTTTATATTCCCTATAAAGATAAAACCTGCTAATCACATGTAACACAATCCCATCACTGAGATGAATGCATTCACCCCATTACAGCTTCTCTTTTGAGATCAGACAAAACGGCAGCCAAATCTCTGCATGCTGGTAATGGGTTAGGGACCGACTGCCCTCAACCCTGTCTTTGAGGGATACTCTGGCTTAAGCCAGGATCCTGGGATGCTCAGTGCAAGGGCTTTGTTCTGGGTCACTGTTTAATAACAACTGCTGGATGTGTGATGAGGCTAAAACCTACAGGAGGTTCCAATGGCAGCTGCAGAATGATTGAACAACTGCCCATGGAGTCCCAGCACCAAACCACACATCCCCAGTTATCCACCAGTCACAAAATGAACTGCAGAAGATAACATTAACATGTGCTTAGCTGAGAAGACAAAGGTTAAAAAAAAAAAAAAAAAGGAGAAGAAAAAAAGAGACCTGTTAAGGTCATCAAGTCCAAACTCTACCTATGAAGAATTGCTTCCTAGGAGACATTCATTTCTCACAGCTGAGTTTCAGAAGTCCCAAGAGGTGACTTTGCAAGCATCTATTCCACCGCCTGATAGATCTTACTGTCAGAACGTTCCTGCCATATAATCAATATGCATTTAGATTTTTTTTTTCTCCTCTTTCTTAATTTCATTTCTGTCTTTGAAAGACAGAAGGGAACATTTGAATTCTTCGGTTTGATCTCCACAATAAACATCAGAGGCCCTGGCTTCTGCTGAGGTCTCAAATGCCACAACACATCCTCTTCATATCTTCTGCACTTAATTTCCCTGGCTGTAGTCCCCTTTGGTCCTAGCTCAGTGCATCTCCTCGGTACCTCTGCACTGCAGCATCCAAATCTCATTTGTCTCTCCCTTTCTGTCCCATATGAAGAGTTCCACCCTATGAAGGGTCATTTCATTTCTAGCCTTTAATCTAAATTCTCTTCCCTAAACATCTGCTTTTACCAGTGTAATCTGGGTAATAATAGTTCCAGGACTTGCTAACAAAGATCTCAAGAGCTGTTACACCAAAGCCCTCACACCAGACTTGTTACTCCAAGCACACTGATGCAACCAGGCAAATCAGACTCATTTTTTTACCCCAGATGGATCTCCTTATCAGTTTATCTCCTTTTAAAGGTGCCCTCTTGACTCTCACCACAATATCAAACACACAGTCTCAGCCACTGGCTTACTGCAAAATTTATATATGGTACCTACCCTAATATCGCTTAATTGGAATATTCAGTTACTTTCTCACCTGCCTCAAGCCTCCTGCCAGTCTTCACATCTTTCACAGGAGCACAACACAATCCCACAGACATTAATCGTGTGTTCTGTAAATTTAACCTGAGAGCAACGGAATCCACAGCTGTATTTCCACTCATCAACAGTGTTGTGACATGAGCAACAAAGCAAGAGCAAGAGAAGTGGAAAGCTCTCATGATCAAGGCAGTTATCTCCTAACCAGTCCTTTAAAAACTTGAGGGTTGGGGGTTTTATGGTTGTTTGGTTTTTTTTCTCTTTAAGAGGGTGTGATTTTGTTAATTTTATTCCATTATGTTAATTTTCTTAAGCTTTAAGGGCAGAAATCAAATCTTAACTCTGTTCTGATTTAATCTTTCTGCAGCTTGCAAAAGACAGCAGTTTCCATAAAACAGTACAGGCTTAGGTTCCTGTTACTTGTGCTCTGAATTGAGTGTGTTTCAGTACTCAGCGTGTCCAGCTCTTGTCGGTGATCAAACCAAAACCTTGCTGCAACCCCGCTCAACACCCATTCCTAAGACAGACCCCCGTGGGGCAGGATTATGGACGGATCCTGCTGAGACCAGTGGTTCCTCGTGTCTTAGAAAAACTCTTGTTCAATGGGAAAAGAAGTCACACTTCCTACCTGCAGAGCCTTGCCCTATGGATTTGATCACGAGCAAGCTAGATGGACCAGTTGAGGATTCCCACGTGAACATCTCTAGACTTAAGCAGGCCAGACACAACATGACCTAGTGCTGAAACCCCAGGGCAGCGAGCTGCCACCTGACATCCCGCAGCGCTGGAGGGGAGGC
This sequence comes from Actenoides hombroni, assembly GCA_024336885.1. Lineage (NCBI taxonomy): Eukaryota > Metazoa > Chordata > Aves > Coraciiformes > Alcedinidae > Actenoides > Actenoides hombroni. The sequence goes on from WUAM01000395.1 coordinate 22,340,578, forward strand.
ATTTCTGCTTCACAGGCTGCTGTAACAGAAGAAACGCAGCTTGAACTCTTCACTTCTCATCACTCGGTCCTTGAGCAACGCCAGGGAATGTCAGACAAGCAGCCAATCCGGCCACACCAGCCTCTGCATGGAAGGGGCCCTGGGGCACCACGGGCCTATCCCTCCCATCTCCTTCACGGCTCATGGTCCTGCGTCCCCGAAGTCACTTTGCCACCTCTCCCACATGGATGAAGCTGTGAAAGAAAGGTCTGAGCACCGGATGCGCGAATGCCAAGTGGCAAACTTCCCCAGGCAAACAGCAGCACGTAAACCACGAGGTGAGACTGGGCTAACTGCACTTAGTAAGTCTACTCATACCCTAAGTGATGTGGGGGTGGGGGGGGAATGCAAGCCCTTAAATATTAAGGGGAATGGTGTCTGGGAAGTATCCTTCTTTATATACAGATTAACCAGTGCCACATGTAGATGTGCCCAGGCTGAATACACCCGTCTTGGGGAGTACAAATAGCCTGGCAAATGCTCATAGATTTAAGCAGCCTGCAAAGCTTTTTTTTTTTTTTTTTTAATGAAAAAAACCCCAACATTTTCCTATAAATGCTCTACTGACAGAGAAACACTTTTGTAGCTCGACTGGTGAGACTTTCAAGTCTGGACACTGCAAAATGCGAGGCAGGGGAGAGAGGGGTTGACCTTGTAACCGGCTGCAGAGCAATAGTGCCTGTGTCCCCTCGGTTAACGAGGCAACGCATCCTTCCCATCTTCGCTCCAGAAAGGCAAACATCAAGCGATCGACATTCGCATGCTGACATCTAGTGTCAGCAACAAACATTGTGGGCCTGCCTGGAAGATGGTTTTTCCCCAGGCTCCCTCTGCCGCCCACCACTCTGTGACTTTTGAACACAGTTATTAATGTTTGCACAGTTTGGATCAATTTGATTACATTTTATTCTGCTATTCTGCCTTCAATAACCAGACTTCCCTGGGTTTTTCTGTGCTCTGATTTTTAAAATTTTCTTTCCCCAGCACTCTGGCATCATGTCTGTTCTCTTGTTGAAAACATAATAAGCAGGTTGGCAGAATGTGCCTGGATCTTGTTTAAAACAAAGAAAATGGATGCCTTACAGCTTCTCAGTGTTTTCTTTTAAGTTCTTCTGCTTGGGTTTTAAAGACCCTTTTAATTTTAATTTTTTTCCCCTTCCATCTTTTCTTATTATTCCTCACCGGTGAGAAAAGGAAATGTTCAAAATGACAGAAACAAATTTAGCATTTTGGAATAAGTGAGGCTCAGGAGAACCCCTGGATGTCTCTTGTCCCAGTCCTTGCTCAAAAGAATGTCAAATTTCACGTTGAATAGATTTCTCAGCAACTGATCTAGTCAACTTCTGACTATTTTGACGATGGAAATCCCACACACCTTTGAGCAAAACCTTGGCAATTTACCCTGATGGACACTCACTGCCACCTTTCTTCCAGGTCCCAAGAGGATAAGATGCTATGGATCTTTGGTCACCTGGATGATGGATCTCTGGATGGCCACCGAACAGCAAATGTTTCTGTAGATCTCAAGATGCTCTCCTACCATCAGAGCTACGAGGGGACTGAAGTGTTATGCAAACAAGTGTCGCAATGCGGTAGCATCAAGACAGGTGCTCTGTGCTTAGTGTTTAGGGAATGGCATATGTCTCAGGGGGAGATTTTAAAAAAATAAAAATCTTAAGTCCTGTCTGTTGTAGATCTTAGGAGCCTAATTCTGTGCTGCCAGTAGGAGAGGGAGGAAATACACCTTGTGTCAGAAAATTCCCATTTCAAAGAGTTTCCTCCAAAACTGAAGCAGGCTTGTTTATCTCTTCAAGAGAGTTGGAGGTCATAGCATCATTCCCTGCTGCCTCTCCCTAGTTAAGGAGGATTCTCTGCCCATGCATGATCCCATCTTCCTCTCAAGGAAGTCAAATCCTCATCTCCATCTTCCCAAAGGTATGAACTGGTTGTAGCACATAACTTGTTCACCCTCCCAGTTATTTGCCCTTTTCCTTCCATCCCTTTACTCCACTGAAGCTGCCCCACCACGCAGCAAAACACAAAATGTATGGAGTCACAGAAGAAAAGCTGGAGTACCCAACATGCATGCTTTATAAGACAGTTTTCCCAAGGAATAGCTGCAACAAGGAACTGCTGATGTTGTGCACATCTCGTACACACCCACAAAGCATGTGTAGCCACGGGTACACGGTGGATCGAGTCCAAAGCCCATGGCCACTGACACTAAAACTCTCCCTGATAGCAGCTGTCTTTGGACTGAGCTCAAAAAACAGAAGCCAGTGCTATGGGGGCTCCTCTCCTTTCTCCAGGGCTGCTACTGCTCTCTGTTCCCCTGGTATGAGATACACTGGGATCCCCCCACTTTTGGGTCAAGACAAGTTTTTAGGGGATAATTTTAACACAATGCCAGGTTTTGTGTCTTAACTGACCGTGTAAGCGTGGAACAAGGCAGTGTAGGTCAGTCATTGTCGTGTTGCCCAACGGACCACACTTGGTGCCACAGACTGAGACAGAAGTCTTCTCTGGGGAAAACCCAGTTCCATGCAGGTGAACTGCTCCTCCATTCAAGCCGCCTTGGAAAAGGACAGAAAATAGGATTTAAGCCAGATATAAATAAGGATGTTGTTTTGAAGTAATAATTTTTGTTCTCATGACAAAAAAAAACCCCAAACCCAATGACCACAGTTGCTCACACTGTACCCCATGGAGGAGCTGCAACAAGGATTCATGACTTACCCCAGTTGTGATGCACAGTTGTCACCACCAATTGAGAGGTGAATGTCAAGTTGGAAGAAGCCCAGCCCCTGTGGACATCCAGGCCCAATACAGGGTACTTGCCAACAGGGAGCAGAGGAGCTGAGCACTGCAAAGTAGAGCGAGTGATGACGACACCACTACAAGCCAAGTCTCCAACAAATACATAGATGGTGTCCATCCCTGTGACCCGTGATACTGTAATCGTTAAAAGGAGGCCAGTTGCAACAAGTGAGAGGAAAGCTGGGGTAAACTCCTCGTTGTAACTTATTTTTCCAAGGTAATGGGAGATTCCATCTACTGTTAGACTCAAAGCCCTATTCCCGTTGCCTGGAGGCACTGTGCACTGGATAGCTACACAGGTGACATTGAGAATAGGGCAAGGGCGATGATCAATGAGAACAGAGGTCATTCTCTTTCCTTTCAGTGCTGAGCCTGCTAAGGTGAGCAGGCCTCCACCGTTGGTACTGAAGTTATAGGGATAAAACCAGTACACCTGAGGCATGATGGTGAGAACGCTGGATGCCTTTCTGAAGCAAGCTTGCCCGCTTTTCCTGTTGGATATAGAAATGTGGTGCTCCCCTGGAGCAAGGCAGTCTGCCTGACACTTGATGCTGGTCTCATTCCAGAAAGTTACCTTGCAGACAGCCTGGTTATTCACATGTACCATGGGTCTACCACTTAGCCATGCCAACCTCTGTCCTTTGATCATCACATTGGTGATTGTCCCATTGGTCTCCCAGGTCACCAAATCTACAACGGGGGTCCACTGCTCATGAAGGTGCAGTTGACAGTCTCCGAGACAGACACTGCTGATCCCATTGACAGTCACTGTGACATTAAGAGCCCAAGATGCCTCAGCCAACCACTGATAATGCCAAGGATGAGCTCCTGGAAGGACAACACAACTAATGGCATCATTATCAGAGCTCTGGATCTCACAGGAATAATTACTCTCCAGGTTGACATGTACCAAATTCCTCCTGGATTTCAAAGCAATACCAGATATAGTGAGTAACATCCCACCACAGATTGATCCTTGTGATGGGAATATGGAGGTTATCCGTGGAGTTATCGTAAGGGCCTGCAGTCTTGCTGTCACACGAGCATAACCTAGCTCCCTCTGGATAACCTGGATGGGGAAAGTTCCAGGTTCCAAGCTGTTCAGTGGAAAAGAGCACTGATAAAACATTGCAGACTCGTTGCCATGTTGAAATTCAAGTTCACATTTACTGTGTCCAAGCTTAGCCACAGATCCAGAGATGTTTATCCCCTGGATACTCAAGACCAGGCTGCTGTCTCTGATTTCCATTTCAACAACAGCAATCAGAGGAGTTGAAGCTTTTTGATAACTAAAAGTGGTGGTCCTTTTTGGAAAGAGAGCATATTCAAGGGACCTATTGCTGATGACTACATTTACTCTTACAGAGATGTCTTGTGAATCTTCATTAGACAAATTAGCAGCTGGTGGGGTCAGGCACCACACTGTCTCTTCAGCTAAGTGAGTAACCATACAGGTTTTCCTGTCCATTGAAACAGAAACCAGAGCAGGATTTTGGCTAAAGCCCACCCCAGAAACCGTGAGCAATGTTCCACCTAGAAGAAAACAAAAAACATTATATTCAAGAAAGGAATTAGTCAGACTGAAAGGAAGAAGAAATTAAGTGCTTTTTTGGAACAAGACAGCTAGAGATAATCATAGAATCATTACGGCTGGAAAAAACCTCTGAGGATCCAACCATCAACCCAATGCTACCATGACCACTAAACTACTAAATGATAGTAGCCATGTATCAGGATAATCCTGTGTGGACAAGAGGCTAAGATATCAGATATCCAGGGACATTCATGGGAGTAAATGATGGTAGAAAGACATCAGAGAACTAGAGGAAGCTTCTGTGAGAGGACCCCTGAGAGGAACCAGGCTGAACTCTTCAGGAAATGGGACTGACTGTACAGGCAAATGGGGAGATGGTAGAGATGGTTTGATCCTGCTGTGTGCAGGGAAACAGAGTGCAGCATGACTGCTTTCAAACAAAAAGCCAGAAATGCAGATCTTCCCCTTCACTCTTCAGTTCTGCCTGGCCACTCAGGCAGAGTGCCAGGTTTGCCATGCACTAACGGTTACCTGCCCTTGAGGAGCTCGCTGGCCAGAAAAGCTGGTACACTGGTGAATGCTTCCAGCTTCAAGCCCTCCCCTACTTATATGTTTCCAGTCTGCACCATTTAAGATGAGTATAACAGAGAGAGAAGAGCGGTTCCCCCTCCACTGTCAAAGGCAACCCTGACCAGAGCTTCCTATGCATGGGCTGCAGGAAGTCAAGGCTGTCTGCTTTCCCTTGGGGTGACCTAGATATTTTCATTGCTTGAGCATCTACTTAGGACCAGAGAAGACAACAGTGAATGGGTAAACAAACTCTTGGTATGAATCAAGAGGGTCATTCATGTGGAAAAGCAAATCAAGAAGAGTTAGACACAAAGCTATGACCTCCAGCTGGAGTTGTCCATGTGTCTAGTGTTGGCAGCTGGAAGACTATCGTAGAAAACCATCACCATACACTGCTCCACTCACAGAATCTTCCTCAGGCATTCTATTTTGGGGTCATTCTGGGAGACAGGGTATCTTTGGTCTGATCCACACAGTTGTTCAAGGACAGGGCCTTGATGTCTCCATCTCCACATTAACAGGAGAGCAGCAGCCTTGGGAGGCTCTGTTACCACCCCGGCCACTGAGAGTAGGTGCTAATTATCTGGAATAAGTGTGAATCCTGACGTCTGGATTTCAACATTACAAAGCAGCTGTATCTGCACTGCATCCCAGGATGCTGAGAATAAGGGCAGCACTGCAGAAGCAGCAGTCTGGATTTTCGGAAGTGATAATCAGAAAAATGCAAACCCTTTGCCATGCTCAGCCTAATCTCATGCTTCCAAGCCCAGATCCCAGCTGAAGCCTCTCTCTGTCTTCCTTTAGTTTGCAGTATTGGTATTCCCAGTACCCTGCCGTGCTTCAACCTCTTCATCCATTAAGCTCACGCCCTTTCTTTTCCCATGATCTGGCTGAAAAATAAGTTGTTTTGTAATGGGCTTCCTTTTGAGTGAGCTCAAATCCTTAATCCAGATGACCACACAAGGGTTAGAGACAACAAAATACCAGAGATAAGGAGAGAAAGGACTGGTGCTTTTTGCAGCGATGAGATTCTAACTCGGCTTTAAGCCCATCATAAAACTACAGCCAAAGAGTTAATCAGTTCTTATTTAAATTTCATTTTGCCCTTAAAGACGAAAAGAAGGGTGCAATAATTATTTAAATTTTTTTTAGCATAGCTTAATCTTCAAAACTGATAGGCTTTACTCTCCAAGTTCTATACACGTTCTCATCTTTCAAGGCTTGGGCACTTCACAAACTATTGAACTAATCACGTACCATAAAGCCTCTGAGTTTTTGTAGCTTCAGATGTGTTGTGAGCCTGGTAAACCAATCTGTGGAGGACCTGAGGTGGCATCACAAGAATTTCTGTCTTCTATAAAAGCATTTCTAAGGGCTCATGTAAAATTCACTACAGGGATTCAACTCTCCCCCACCACCATCCAAATGACAAGATAAATCAACCACCCCAAATCTGTTTTTTAAGATTTCAAGTAAATCTTTTTTTTTTTTTTTTTAATCCAGTGATGTTTTGCTCTGAAACACACTTAAATTTTTTTCCAATGTTTAAAAGCCTGGAATGGGATTAATAAATATTTCACTTTTGATTAAAATTAACATTGAAAAAGGTTTCTTTTTGTCTTTTGAACTTAGCAAAAATGAACATCCCTTTTGGGATCACTTGAAATTATTGTTTGCTTCAAACCACAATTGTACCCTGCTTTCCACCTAACTTTCAAGTAGAAAGCCTGGAAAGATGGAGGCGTAATGACTGAAAGAAACAGCACAGATGAGTCAGGTGTGGGCGTGCTTTGTTTTCCCAATGGGAACATCCAAGGATACATGAGCAGACACTTGGGGAAATCAAATTCAAAGCGCAGGGAGCCCAGAGCCAGCCAACCAGATCGAGGGATGCTCACTACAATCCCACATTTCCAGACTGCTGCTGTCTGCCAGTTGATGTTTGCATAATAAAGGGTCACAGATTTAAAACACCCTCATTTAAACTGATGTGAAATGGGATGCCCTTTCCATTCCTGCAGGAAAACTGTGCCCTTGATCCCTTTAACCTCCATAAGTAACTGCAGATGTACCGACGCTGTTTACCCAGAAAGGAGCCACAACACGGCTCTATGCTGAAGATCTCTGAGAGGTACTGGATTAACGGCTCAATCCTGCAAAACATAAGCAACATAAAAGAGGTTTTGATGTTTTAGGGGTTTCTTTTTTTTTTTTTTTCTCTCCTGCTGCAGTGTTGTTTGTTCTTACAACTCCTGTGTTGGAAGGCCAAGGCCAAACACCCACCTGGCACATCTCCTTTGTTCAATGCCAATGACAAGACTACCCAAACCCTAATTTTTTTCCATCTGCTATGAACACTGTCTTAGCAAATGGCAACCCATGGTCCAGATTTTGTCTATGAAGTGCAACTTAATTGCACATCAAAGGAAGAATGAGGGTTTTTTCACCAAACAGATCCCACTGTAGCTATGCCAACAGACAGAAGTGCATTGAGCAAACATCCCATCTGCCTTCCCTCCTTACATCCTCCCACCAGACATCAAAGGTAACTGCAGCAAGAGGAAATACACAGCTACAGCCTCCTGAAGTCCACTCAGATAAGGGTGTTGCTCAGCTTCTGTTCAACCTACATCTATTTTTCCTCATCATCATTCTCCTTTCAAAAACACCTCCTGCCTTAAAAAGACACATTGGATAAGCAGACATTCCCAAGCCAGCAATCCAGCCCACCAGAGATCAGAGCTGTCTCCTGGGATGACCCATCTCTGTCCCTGGAGACAAAGTGATGGTGCTGCTAACACACTCCAGCAGCAGATGGGATGAATCCCTGCGTGTCATCCTACAGACCACAGGTTTTCTCCTTCTGAAGTTCATTTATGCAGCAAGCAGCTCAGTGTGGTTTGTGAGCAAGAAAAGCAGCTCCCTTCTCCCTAATACCATTGTTTCAGGATCATTCCTGGCAGCTGCCATTGAGAAGAGCCGAGGAGCAAAACCGTGTTACTTGGGAATCCGTTGTTGCATCCCACTTTCAGGTTGGTTTTCCCCCACATTTTAATACATTTATGCTACCTTTATCTATGCATGAACTTGAAGTGTCACCTTAAAAGGTGGAAATAGCATCATTTAAAAATTCTCCAAACAAAGCATTTTTTTATTATTATTATTTTAAACTAGTTTTCATTTTTTCCCATGAAAAGTGATTCTTTTCTTCTGTTGTTTTCCTACAGCAGGATTTATCTGCATTTGACCTGAATCCGTGAATACCTTTGATTGCCTGAATATGCATTTTTCATCAAATCAACTGTTTTTTCTAAAATGTTTCTCTCCTGCCTCCTACTGATCCAAGGGGAGTTAATTGACTAACATTAGGAGTTTGCTGACTTGGGATCCACAGATCAATAAATACCTTGATAATTATTCATAATTTTATGCCACACTGCAGATTTCACTGTTAGGTACAGAATTTGTGAAAACTCTTACCTTTCTTTGCAGATTAACCCTAAAATACCACTTAGGGTGGAGAATTAAATCTGTATTTTAAGGAAAGTACATGCATTCACACACCTGTTTGAAGCAACAGCAATGCCATTGATGATGACAGAAACATGGTACCATCCTGCAGCCAAGGCCGGAAGCGTCACATTAACACCACTGTCTGTCTGTGCCTGGATCTGTGCCCATGAGTCCCCAATTTGGACCTTGATATCTGACCCTTGGTAGCTGGCAAACTGGGATATTCCAATCTGGAGCTCCTGACCCCCTGAAGAGAGAAGGAGGGATGAATATATTTCAGTGTTTCTGGCAACAGTTATTTCAGCATGTGTAACCATTGCCTAAGGAAGAGCATGGAGTCCCATCATACCAGAACAGGTCCTGTCATGTTCATTAGACTAAAACAAAAGCTAGCAGACCACAGTAGTTCTGTATCCCACTTATTAACTCTTGGTGTCCCTGATAAAGGTCACCAGCCCCAAAGTTGGCCTTGAGACATTAGCGTGATAGACTTGGTTATGACTATCTATGGCTGCTCTCAGAACTGCTGGTACAGACACAGGATAGGATCCACATCCCCTTACCATACATGTCTATCCTATAAAAATCTGCAGCTGATAAAACTAAATCCAGTCTTTCTGAAGCTCATATAAACTAGAGCTGAGGAGTTCTGAGATTTCTCCTAAATACCTGATAATGATCTTTTCATACTTTTCAGTACTATGGAGCCATCTAAATTTAACAGGAGCCTCCCACAGCTAGATAATCAACCTAAAGTCAGATGTCCCTTGTGGTGGGTCCCTGCATGCTCCAAGGCAGCTTGTCCTTAAGAAACATGGCTCTGCCTCCTACTTAAGCTCTTTTGTGAGCCAAATTCTATTCAGATGATAGAGGAAACTATTTGTGCACACTGAAGTAATAGAAAAGGACAAGGGCAGTGGAGAAGGGAATCTTGTAACCTAAATTCCTCCTGAAATAACTTTAAAAATGAGAGTGGCATGCATCAGTCCAAGTAAATGCATTTTCACTCAGATAGCTATAGCTGAAGTCAAAGAGAAACAGCCTTTACAGTGGGATTCATCTTATTCTAAGGAAGACATTCAAAAGAGCTGTGATGAGTCCCACCACAGAACTGTGTACTGATCTTCACTAACTATGCAAGATATCTAAACAAACACAGCTACCTGTTTAGGGTGTGAATCTCACCCTCCTGTCTCCCCTGAAGGGTGTGAGGTCAATGGCACAGAAGCAGGAGTAAACAGGACAAGAAGGGGTCTTCAGGTCCAATTCCCTGCTGTCATAGACCACCATGTTACATAAATCCCTTTCCTAAATTATCAAGTGAAAAGTGTCAATATCTCTATCATCCCCCTGAACCAGCCAGCCTGAAACACTTTACCCACAGAATTTCTTCAGAACAGCTGGTGAAGATCAGCTGTCCCAGAACAGCTTCATTTTTGCCCGTTCCTCTTCTTTGTGAGCACACAGCACTTATCCCAAACACACAGGGAGGTAGTAGTCAGGAGCAGCTCATCTGCTTTACTCCTTCATCTCATCTTAACCAAAATTAACTTGTATAGGTGGATGCATCCCTACTAGAGATTCAGATCTGAGTAGCAATTCTGCCTCTCAAGCAGAGGACAGGGTCACTTGGCTTTACATCATCTCTACAGCAGATACAGTCATCACTACCATTCAGCTCTGCAGCCTCAGCTTTGGAGAAGTCTCTGCCTTCCATGAAGCAGGAGAGTCTATGCAAAGCTTTCCTCATCTACCAGCTCCTAAGCAGGTCCTGAAACCAGTTCTTTTCAATTCTGCATGCACAAAGAGTCAAATAAAGTTTGAAAGCCTGCGAAGTTGAATGTATTAATAACATGAACTCTTTGGGCTCTTGGTCAATTGTCAGCTTAATCCTAGATGCCTGGAAGGCATCAGTGTAATTTATTTATTCTTTTTATTATATAGGAGGAAAATTATATTAAAAGACGAAGCCATGGAGGTTCTGAATAGGAGATTGAACTCGGCCACACCACTGTTCACGAGACGCTATAACATTAAGGAATTCCTTGCACCTGGGCTGCCTGCGGCTAGAAAAATCTCCCCTTGGTGCTATGGTATCTGAATAATATTCAGATGATAAAGGACGTTTTCTCTTATTTATGCATTCTGGAGTAATAGAAAATGACAAGGGCATTTGGGGAAAGGAATAGAAATGCAGGGTGTGCAGGAAGAAGCGCATTTCGTCACTGGCAGTCACCTAAGTCCTTGAATCCCCACCAAGTCCAGCCAAACTGCTGAGTTGGGGGCAAGCTTTATTAAGGTGTCTAGTAAGGAAGTTGCAAAAGAGAAAAAAAAAAATAACATCAGATGATTGCATCCTTGGAAGAATGGGAGTGGGATATGTAGGAAAGCAGGAATATTTCTGTCTTTCTCCTATATTCCTTCTCTCCCAGATTCTAGGAAACTGGTGTCTGGTTGCCACATAGAAATGCAGTAAAACTTCTTCCTAAAAGACTCATCTGTAAGAGGACACTACCCACAATTAATATTTTTCTCTTACCAATGCACAGACAAAACACTGGGGGGGGGGGGGGGGAGGGCTCCCGCGTGAACAAAGAAAAAAAAAAAAAACCACAAAAGAAAATTTAAAAAAAAACGACTGTATAATAATTCATAGTGTACTACTGGGAGTGT
>WUAM01000395.1:22351823-22390725 GCA_024336885.1 Actenoides hombroni
GGGGAGGGGGTGAGGAGGGGGGTGGGGGGGGGAGGGCGGGGGGGGGGGGGGGGGGGGGGGGGGGGGGCGAAAAAAAAAAAAAAAGAAGCCCAAGTAGAAACTTTCAAAAGACAGGATTGCTAAATATTCCATGTGAACTACTTGGGATTTTACACCCCACAAAATCCATGAAGTCTCATATTCTAAAGTAACAGATCACAATGGCAAACTGGAATAAACAGTTTTGTTTGGAAATGGGAACTATCAAGACAAGAGTTGCATCTCTTCAGCTTTCAGTAACCCAAAATGGACATGATACACTTTATGATCAACCCTTTGGGATCTTGGAGAAGGAGGCTCTCTAGAGCTCATTTCTCTTAGCATATCTGAACCTATTACCAGGAAGGAACAAGGAGGATAATTTCAGAGTAGAGATAGAGAGAGGTGACACAAAAGGAGCACTATACCACCATACCTGACATCCTGTGGACATCATCCGTACTGGCCTAAGGCAAACAACTCATTATCTCATGTATGCTAGAGTAAAACCAACACAAACCAACCAGGACTTAGCAGGACTAGCAGGAGACAAGTTAAAACAAAATAACTAAAACCAGTGTTGGACCACTAAACCCCATAGGCCAAAATTCCCTCTGCCCCACCACTGTCATCAGTAACAGCACTGCTACCGACAATGCCCAATACATGTCTGTGGCCTTTTCACCTGCTATGCCATTTCTGTTTCTGCTCAGTGATACAACAGCAGGGTTTAATGAAGGATCATACTGGAACAAGTTCATTACTGTTGTTGACTGGTACCCAGAAATTAGCGTCACATGGACGGCAGCATCTTCTGTTCCCTAGAAGCAGAAATGAAGAAAATTTCAGGGTTAGGAATCCACCAATAAAATAAGTTATTCTCTATATTCCTGTATCTCCCATACTTAATAAGTGAAGCACACGGCACTGACAAAATTTCCATATACATGAGAAGCTACTTAAATGTGTCCAGTTATGTTGACTTTAAAGGAACATCTATGGAGAGTTAGAAACCTTAAAACAGTCCCACACTATGGGAGATTTTCATTCTCTACATCCAGACTAATAAATTAAACAATGGTAAGTCACAGGCATAGACATTTATCCCTATTCTTTAAACTATTAGCATCACCCTGGGTATAATTGTTCCATGAAGTAAAAGAACACTGCTGCTAACAGTCCCGAGGTGTGTTTTTGCACAACACAGAAAATGCCCAAAGGAGGTCTGGATATAAAGTAAAACATTTGAAGCTGAGGAGGGTTCAATAATGTGAGTAAAAACTATTGTCCCAGGCATGCTTAGTCACAGAATCGGAATTGTTCTGGTTGGAAAAGACCCTGAAGATCAAGTCCAACCATTAACCCAGCACTGCCAGGTCACCACTAAACCATGTCCCTCAGCACCACATCGACACATCTTTTCAATCCCTCCAGAGATGGGGACTCCACCATTTCCTTGGTCAGCCTAGTCCAGGGCTTGACAACCCTTTTCAGGAAGAAATTCTTCCTAATGTCCAAACCAAATCTTCTCTTGTGCAACTTGATGCCATTTCCTCTTCTCCTGTCACTTGCTACACGGGAGAACAGATCAACCCTCACCTGGTTCCAACCTCCTTTCAGGGAGTTGTCAAGAATTAGAAGGTCTCCTCTGAACCTCCTTTTCTTCAGGTTAAACAATCCCAGTTCCTTCAGGTCCTCCTCATAAGACTTGTGTTTTAGACCCTTCACCAGCTTCATTGCCCTTCTCTTGATAAGTACCTTACTGACTTTCTTAGAGTCAGGGGCTCAAAACTCAACCCAGGATTTGAGGTGCCACCTCACTAGCATTGTGTATAGGAGGACAATCCCTGCCCTAGTCCTGCTGGCCACACTATTAGCTGATAAAAGTCAGGATTCTGGTAGCTTTCCTGACTACACTTCTGGCTCATCTTCAGATGGCTGTTGACAAGAACCCTCAGCTCCTTTCCTTCCAGGCAGCTTTCCACCCAAGGAAACCTAGTAATCTACTAGTAGACAACTGAAAACTGAGACAGAAAACTTTGCTGGAGTTCAAAGCCTCAGTTTTGTTTATGTGATGCTTAGCTAATAATGATGCAAACTGAATTTTTTTTCTGTTCCACTGGTTTTCATAAATCACCGATCAGTTTATGGTTAATTATGCTGATCTAAGTCATCAGGGGAGTTCATAGTAAATTGTCCCACAGCCAAGACTTGTCTGATGGGCTACTATTTGCACTTCCCTCAGTGTACCTCAGGCCATGAAAGCATAGAAAAGCCTGTAGGCTGCTGAATGTTCCCCCAGAATGGTGGTTTCTTACCCGAGCAGGAACTTTACATTCAATTCGTGTTGAATTTCTGTAGTCCTCCAAAATTGGGCAAGGTTGAGATCCAAACAACACCAAGTTTATCCCTTCCAGATTGGTCCCCTTGAGAGCCACTCGCAGCCCTCCTACAAAACAAATGATTCCATTACATTCAAGATGTGAAATGATATCTTTTTCTACACAAAGGATTCTTTACTAATAGGTGACTACAAAAGGCAATACCATCTTTCAGTTGATCTAATGATGATCTGTATGCACCTCATTGTGTCCAGCTTCTTTTATTTCACCACTCTTACCTATTTTTTTTAAATTCTTTTTCATGATACAGGACAACTGCGCTTGTTTCTCAGTTTCTTTTTTAATGACATAGTTATTTAAGCTGGCAAGGTCTGGCCTGTGATCTCAACCTTCGAAAGATCCCCAGCTCAAGAATGAAATAAGGAAGGAAGGAAGAATGACTAAGAATGGAAAATGAGCTTAACACAGCAGGTGCTTTCACAGTTCAAATAGCTGCCAAGCACCCTGCTGTCAAAAAAGCCTGTAGCATGTGTCTAGGAAACTTAGGTTAGAAAGGGGACTTGGCAGGTCTTGAGATTTAGCAGAGTTGTGAGGAAAGTCACGGAAGGCTTGATTCTGTGGAGCACTGAGCAACTTCAGCTCTCCCTTATGCCAGCCAACACTGAGCATCTTCAATCACATGCAGGATCATACCCAATACAAGTCAGACTTGCACTTGATCTTTCTGCAGCACCCAGTTCTGATGCAAAGAGTCAAGATGCCCCTCTGCTTTTTCAGGTGACTAGAGGATTCAGGCATGTTTCAAAGAGAAATAAGGAAGAGAACAGGAATGGATGTTAATGGTGATTCTAACCTGGACTTTGTTCTTCGATTCAGTTCAAAGATAATTAAAAAAAAACCCAGAAAACAAACAAACAAAAAACACACACACACAACCACAGAAAAAAAAAAAACCCCACAAGACAAAACCAACCAACCAGACAAAAAAACCCAACAAAACAAAAAACAAACAAAATAACAACAACAGAAAAACAACCACCAACCAGCTATTTTCTCTAACTAGAGAAAAGTTACTGCAGAGTTTCAGGACTATGGCTGGACAGACAGACTGCTCAGACAGGAACTTTATTAACGCAGCGTTTACATGGATGTGTTAGTATGGCCACATTACAAACCAGCTGAGCTTTTATAACGCTTTTCATGGTAAGTAAACTGTACCATAGAAGTCATGATGCATTGTTATTATTGTACCTTTTCCTCCAAGCATCATTTCCTGATAATTCTTTAAGGCAACAGGGAAGACTAGAAGTTTAATGTTCGCAATGTTCTCTGGCTGGCAGCAAAACCAGGCAACAGCAGTCATCATATACGTTAACAGCAAGCTCCTTCCATCTGCAGGAGCATAGTAATATCTTTAGAAGGGCATCCCGTGCTTATAGAGTTAGGTCACAGGGAACTCCCAGCACAGCCCCTCTGAGACCAGAGGGACCTGATACAGCAAAGTACATGACGCTTCCTGGCTTCCTCTCCTGTAACATTAAGTTTGCAAAGCCAGAAAAATAGAGAGAACTCTAAACTGATGCCACTTGTCTAACATGATAATTGTCAGATAAGGAGCCCCAGATTTAGAGTGTAAAATGCATGTGTGTTGTGTAAAGACTGATGCTTTTAAGTTTTGGTATCTACACTTAGATCCATATGCAGTGAAATTCTGCATATGTGCACTTTACGATAAGATTGAAGAGAGGTATTTTAAATGGAAGAAATTAAAAACACAGATGGAAGCTGTAATTCTTTCCAATTATAAATCTTGAAGGCATATGTAATGTAAGATAGCTTTATACTTGCTTTCTTTTTAATGAGTGACAGATCACTGTAATTGGGAGAAGAACTGGATTGTCAGCGGACAAAATGAGGAGCAAGGCCCAAGCACTAAAACTTGCCATGGCTTGTTTTTTCATCTTGAATTTTTTTTTCATTAAAGCAGTGAGTATCAGCCTTATATACTATATGACCCTCCAACTGGAAAGAACAAAAGAAAACCAAAAGAGGAGAGGAAAGGGTTGGGATCTCTTTCTTGCCATATACTCCAACAAAACAAAGAAAAGAGGTGGCTATGACTTCTTGCTTTTCAGCTTAGGAACCCTCTATTCTACCAAGACTATCCCACAGCTCATCCACACAGAGCTTCACAGACCATCATTCCCTTCCTCTGCCTGCTCCAAGGTGGACAGTTCTCCCAGCCACATGTTTGAGCTCACTGCATCCTTCGCCAGGGCAGTGCTCCTGCTCTCAGTGATGTTTGTTAGCATGAATGCAAAGTACCTCAATAATGAATCTAGGAGGTTTCCCCAGAAATAATCTGGATTACATTTACTGTTAGAGTCAACCTGGGTCATGTTGTTTCTAGACACATTCCGATCTGCTTTCAAAACAAGTCACACACTGAGACCATTGGTCTTTACTGCACAATCCAGGTATGTCAAGAGTGTAGTCCACATTTTTCATAGGGTTGAGGATATTCTCCCCTCTCCCAAAAAAGAAAGGGTGGCTCTTTACAGCCTTTGGTTTGTCTTAGCTACAGCTGACTAGTCACCTTGATGGAACTTCCAGGGGAAGTCCTCTCATCTGTGTCACATACAGAGCAGATGAGAGTCATAATGGTCCTTTGGCAAATCATTCAAGCTCTTGTCTTCAGGAATAGAATATATTATCCTTTATTTCCTCTTCTGTTTCAAGGAGAGGAAGGGTAATGGAAATTGAAGGAGCTTCAGCTTAGTTTGAGCTTCTCTAAGTTTCTTAGTTTTGTATCTAAACACAGAGGAGTTTCCCATTTTATCACTCAGAATATGAATTCACTTCAACTGGACAGAAATGAACCAAAGTTTAGCCATTTCACAATTAGGCCCGATGAATCCAAACACTACAAAGCTATGTATCAAATGAATGGGGAAGGTAAGCCACTAATAGCCTTCTGTGTTGTTGAAATAAATGCCTCTGCACTGGAACCTACAGTTCTCAAGCAAAGCTAGTCAGGAAACTCATTGCCTCCACAAAGAAGCAAGGAAAATCTGTCACTCTTTGCAAGAAACTTGCCCCAGTGCTTTGGGCTACACAGAATGTGTCCAGCCACATTATATCTTTTTTATCAGATGAAGACCTTGGTAGTCAAAATACAGAAGAACTGAAACACACCGTGAAGAGCAAGAACCTAAAAGCAGATGTCCCCTTAGGGCTGGTCTTGCATTCAGACCTACCAATCTCTGAAGCTGTAGGAGGTTCGATAGCTACCAGCTTTGGCTCAACTCTTAGGAAGATGTCTTCTCCTGTGGTGCCATTGAGTGCGAAGCCATAAGGTCTCACCAGTAGTGTCACCTGATAGACACCGACTGGCAGCCTCTCCATCTGGCAAGCCACTTTGGTTTGATTCAACGTTACGACATGGCACGTCGTGTTGTTCACTTCCACCTGCACAGCTGGCTTCTCCTCAATGAAGCCAGATCCCCCGATAACTACTGTGGCCTGGGACTCATCATCTGAAGGAATATAATCAACAAGATGACTCATAAGTTTTGGCGTAGTAGTGCCCAGGATTTACTTACAACCAACAGCTAAAAGTTTTTATCATCTTCATGAGGACATCTGAAAAAGTACAATGCTTATGATCTCCCACGCTCCTTCATAATGCCTATTCCTGCCAGTCCCTGTTCAGCTACTACTTTTTTTCTTAAATTAAAATGTCATCTTTAAGCACCAAGCTTATCACTATTTATCTCCCTTTACGCCTCTACCATCTTCTTTGAAGAAAAAAAAAAAAAAAAAAAAAATTAATAAAAGGAGTCTGTACTCTGTATTTTAAGACCGGAACTGATCGGAAGTACCCCACTAGAAAGTGCAGTTTCCAAAAAAAATCAGAAATTTCCAAAAGAACACACATGCATACAAAATCATCAGCACCTGACCAGTCTTCTTCACTGAACAGTGTTCTTGCCATTTTGTTCAGACACACAGCCCTCTTACCTGCCGAATACTCCACATTGCTGACTAAAGGCGTCAATTCCTTGCTGAACTGGAAAGAGCATGAACCAGAACAGTTTGCAAGGACATCGTTCACCACCACCACCACCTGGAGACAGAGAAGAAGGTTACCCTAAAGCAGGGTAGGAAACAGATGTTTCCTAGAGGCACATCTAACCTGGTAGAACTGCAGCATGATGCCAGTAGCCACACTAAGCTACTGAGAGCACTCTGTGCCAGCACAGAGCACAGTCTGACAGCTGTTTACCCTGCTGCAGTCTCATTATAATTTTAATTGCAAGGCTTGCTAGGGCTTGTCTTAGGTAAAGCAGAGCACAGCTTTGGAAGCTGTATTGCCAGCCCTTCTCAGTGTCTACAGGATTCTAACTCCCATCTTGCTGGGACCCACAGCACTTCCCAGTTCCTTTTCTTCTAGTCATCCATTGAAGACTCTGCTTGCCGTACCCCAGTTCTTTCCACCTTGTCTTGGAAACAAGCTGATTATGTTTAAAGCACCCTGTAAACCTAATTAGAATAAATCCCAGAATGTGTCTTTTCAGCATGCATCAATTTCATTTTTTCCCCTCGTTCATGCTGAAACAAGAAAGCTGGGCTGTAACCTTGGCTATCTAATGAGATAAAAGAGATCTCTTCTGAGATCTTGATGGCTCAGAAGATTTAACTGGTAAAGCATAGGGCATAGGAGAGCCCTTCATCTCTCTCCCAGGTATTAAGGGTGTGCCAGGAGAGTACACCAGTACCTGACAAAGGCAAAAACAGACCGTCTCCAAGAAATTCAAGGAGTGCAGAGCTGCAGAATACTCTGCTTGAATAGAAACACAATAGAGGGACATTTTTGTACTTGTTGCTAGCAGCAAGCCAGGATAAAGCTTGAAAAATGAAGGGGAAATCTGAGGCTGCTGCTGCTCTTTTGGTTTTTTTGGTCTATTTGAGTGTATGTCTACACTGCAGATGGCAGAGATATTGTAGGTGGTTGAGCTGCTGGAAGCAGGGCAAGTCTCATTGTCTGAGGAACAGGCTCACCAAAAAGAGGATGACCTAGCCCCAAGGCTCTACAGCTGGGCTTCAAGCACATCCAGCATCACCCTGTTATTGCTACAGTGCCCAGCAGACTTTGCTGGAAGCAAAACCAGCAATGCACACTGATCTGCAACATTGAGAGCAGAGTTTGCAGCACGCTTGTCCATCCAGCCACCTTGTTCAGCCAGGAAACCCTTCTTGGTCCCTTTCTACACATGAAAAATTGGCATCCACAGAGTCTGAGGGACTTGTCTAATTCACAAACTAGTACCACAGCCAACATCTCATTTATTTCACCCATGAGCGTAGCAGCGGGAAAGCTGCAGATGAATGGAATCATTCCCAAGTTTGGTGGCCAGCACCATATGACCCATAAGTGTGGGAGTCCAGAGATGAGTCCAGGGCTGTGTCAGCATCTTGGCCACAGCCTCTAGAGAAATACGTTGTCTTCCATCACCCATGATTATCATTCTCCCCACCTGCAATACATCTTGGAGGAAAGTTCTGCTCCACAAACCTGCAGAATATGACTGATTTATGGCAAAGAACAGAACAGTAGATTTCTGAAAGTGTTTAATGGCAGAAGTAGGTACTTGAGTACCTATGAGACTCCTGGATCTACACGATCCAGGTGAATCAATAGGAAGCATGACAGTACATCTCACCTGTGCTTTGTTATTGAAGGTAGCAAGCATGTCTCCAAATATGGGCCTGATAAACACACCTCCATCATAAACTACACGGCTAGAAATAGTTGGCTTTAGACCAGTGAGGTTTTCAGCAGAGACCTGGCAAACAGACCAAGGAATTTAAGTTTCTTGTCCATTTTGTTGGTGTTGTGATTTTAAATTAAAATCATTCTCCCTGAGTCAAGACATCAAATATCTCCTGGCAACTTCTCCTCAAGTTTCTTCCATGACTTCTGTCTCCAGGTCTGAATATTCATTACCCAAGACTTCACAATGCCTCCCTGCTCCCATTCTCACCTTTCAGGCAAGGTTCAGGAGCCAGATTTGCAAATAAACTTCTAATATTCAGTGATATCATTTGGAATAAGACACGGAAAGAGCTTTGAACATCTGCTTCTCAAAGACACAACTTTTCATGGAACAAGAGCCTGTGCTACAGCTGAAGATGCAGCTCAAGCTTTTTTCACCATCCAGGCTGATGTCTTGAGCTTGAGAACTCATTGCTTTGTCAAAGATAATTTTACACTTTTAGAAGCTGGATATACAAAGAACTAGTTTTTCTTTTGTGGGAAGGTAGTAGCTGAGTCTGAGTCCTTATTCAAAAAAGATCTTTCTGTGTGAAGCAAAACATAATAAATCTCGGGATGGGAAACTGTGAACTGAACCTTCATCTGAGACGTATGAGAAGCACATATGAACCCATATAGAATAGTTCTCAGAAAAAGACTTTCTAAGACCCTAAATGATGTCACAAGCTCTGCCGTTACTGTACTGAAATATTAATGTGATTATAATAACTTTCACTTTGGTATAGCAGTCCCTTTATTCTGCAGAACTGCAACAAAGCACAGAAATTGCATTCTAGCCTCCTCGTTTTGAAGCACAGACTCTGAAGATGAAACTTTTTCTCCTGCAATTGCTTTTTTCATCTAACCTGGATTTTGCTTAATCTGCTATTCATAATAAGACACTTATCTTAAGGTCCTACAGGTGTCTGCATAAAGATAAATGCTAGGAGAGTGAATCAGCCAAGGTCAAAGACATTGAATGGGGTTCGAAGTGGGTGTTAGTAAAAGAAATTACTGTACGTTGATAACATTGGGCAAGTCCCCAGTTTTTGTTTTCCAAGTCAGTGTCCAGATGTTTTCATAACAAGAGTTTGAGTCTTTGGTCACGATGAAGTCACTGGTGTTGAAGTAGGGAGCTGTAGAGTTATCTATGCTGTCTTGCAAAAGCTTGCGGAGATGGTGGGAGGAGATGTGCACTGAAACACCTGCAAAAGACATTAGGAAAAAAAGTGGATATCCTCTACCTGTCCCTAGGAAAGAAAGATGTTTCTTTATTAGTGTAAGGCTGTTGTGGTTCAAACTTCTAACTGCGAAAAAGCAGAAGAAGGACATTTACTGGCTCCCAAATGCCAAAAGATTTGCACTATTTAATAACATAGAAAACATCTCTTCAGTTGCGACCATCAGAAATTTCATCTAATACTTTTCATTATATGCAGCCTACATTTTTGGGAGACATGAAATTTCAGTGTGCAAGTCATGTTCCTTCAAAATCAAAAGATCAGGAATTTCCCAAAGAGAGGGGTATGTGTGGAGTCAGCCTTCCAAGGAGACATTATAGAATTCAATCCCAAATAAATGCAAATGATGTTTTATTTCTTTTGACATATATACCCATAGTCATTCAAAGCTGCAGATAAAATAAATGTCTCTAAACCAGTTCATAAGAAAGAAGGGAAAGCACAAGACCTGGGAACAGGACAAGAATAGAGAACTTTCTTTAAAAGGTGATGTTCAAAGCAGGGCACTATGGAGATGGCCTTCAACCATTGTGGGAAAACCTTAAGTGACAATGTGGAGGAAAGAGTTACTTCACAAATATTCTGAGGCTGCATTTTCCTCTTTTATTATTTGACTTTATAATTGAAGTCAAGAACTTTGGTGTTGGCCTTGCTCCAATTAACCTACTCACTTTCATTCTAAGCCTCTTTATATAAATCCAACACAAAATACCCAAGAGGTGACTATTTCAAATCAAGCAATTCTGTGCACAATAGCTTTTGTAGTATCAACAAATCAAATACCAACCCTAATAATCCCAGAAGAGAATGAATTTCCTGGTAACCTGAAAGTGTCTTGTCATACAAGATGACCATAAGGACACATCAGCTGGACAAACATCATCATAATGAAACCTTGGGATGCAAAATCCCATTCAAGAGCTGATCCAAAGTTCTTTAATAATAAGGCAAATATAGTGGCTGTATACATTTTAGAACAACCCCATACCTAATGTTTAGACATACTACCCTACCTACAAATCCTTATCTCCTGTCATGAAAGACATCAAATTTAAAGATCTAGCATCTGTTGTAATGGGTTTAACCTACCAGCCTGTACCCCAAGCATTTCCAAGCTTCAATATTGTCTTTATTCACTTGGTTTCCTGCAAAGGAAATCCAGGGTCTGTACTCTCATCTTCTCTTACCTGGTATCACTGTATTGGCCAAGTGGATGCGGAAGGTCCCTCCAATAGGTGGGGATGACTTTTGCAGTCTCTGAATGGTGAGGCTGACTCTCACATCCTCCGTGGAGACGTAGAGGTGCTCATACTCCTTAGAGCCCTCCCCAGGCAAAGCACCTCTGTGTGAGAGAATGGGTTCATATGAAGACGTTAGCAGGACCCTCACAGCCCACGTCACCAGAAGCAGAGGGATACCTATGAGAAAAACAGTCTCGAAGGTCCTAAGGAGAACACATTCAGATCTCAAAAAGAATTGAATTACACCCAACTTGTTTACCGTGTAAGCAATGCACACACAGAAAACGAGAGAAACACACCATTTTTAATGATGGTAGATTAAATTACTCACACAGCACCAAGCACAAGAAAGTCCCACCCCAGGACTAGTGTTTTTAAAGGACCAGCTAAATGCAGCCTAGGCAGTAGCTACAACATCAAGGCTAAAAGCTTTCCTACTCCATTCTGTAGTCTCCTGAAGTCTATCAAAATCTTAACACCTCTCAATTACCGCAATTATTTTGTCTTAGAGTTCACTCAAAGATCAATTTCTAAAACTTAAAAATATTTTTTATCACTTGTCACTAAATTCTCCTTTTTCAAAGGAGAAAGCCTCTCTGTGGTACAATGATGCCACCATGTGGTTAAGTGTCTGGGTAACACCTAAAGTCTCAGAACTCAGCCTTGGCTTCTGAAGAGCGTATTAAAAGAGTATGAATCCAAAAGGATCACTGAGCCTTCTCATCTGATATACAGTCGGTACCCCAGATTTTAGCTAATATTCCTGCCCTGATGGCAGCACATTAGAATCATAGAATAGTTTGGTCTGGAAGAGACCTTCAAGATCATCGAGTCCAACCTTATTCCTAACCATATCAAAAACCACTAAACCATGTCCCTAAGCACATCTAACTGCCTCTTAAACACCTCCAGGGATGATGACTCCACCGCCTTCCTGGGCAGCCCATTCCAATGCCTGACAACCCTTTCTGGAAAGAAATGCTTCCTGCTCTCCAGCCTGAACCTCCCCTGGTTCAACTTCAGGCCATTTCCTCTTGTTCTGTCACTTGTCCCCAGGGAGAACAGACCAACTCCCACCTTGCTACAACTTCCCTTCAGGTAGTTGTAGAGGGCAATAAGGTCTCCCCACAGCCTTCTTTTTTCAAGGCTAAACAGCCCCAGATCCCTCAGCCTTTCCTCCTAAGACACATGCTCCAAACCCTTTACTAGCTTGGTAGCCACATCTGGACCCTATCCAGAACCACAACGTCCTTCTTGTAGAGAGAGACCCAAAACTGGACACAGTATTCGAGGTGCTGCCTCACCAAAGCCAAATACAAAGGAATGATCACCTCCCTGCTCCTGCTGACCACAGCATTCCTGATCCAGTCCAAGTTGCCATTGGCTTTCTTGGCCATGATACCATTGGCCTTCTTGGCCACCTAGGCACACTGCTGGCTCATGTTCAGGCAGCTGTCAGTCAACACCCTCAGGTCCTTCTCTGCCTGTCAGCTCTCCAGCCACTCCTGCCCAAGCCTGGAGCACTGATGGGGGTTGTTGTTGAGGGGATAGAATGCACCCTTGGTAAATTTACAGATGATACCAAGCTAGGTGGAAGTGTCTGATTTCTGTTTTCATATAATCACAGTATGTTTGGGTTGGAAAGGGCCTTTAAAGGTCACCTACTCCAACCCCCCTGCACTGAACAGGGACATCTGCAACTAGAGCAGGTTGTTCAGAACCCCGGCCAACCACACCTGGAATGGCTCCAGGGCTGGGGCAGCGACCACCTCTCTGGGCAACCCAGACCAGTGTTTTATCACCCTCACCATAAAATAATGTCTTCCTACACTCTAGTCTGAATCTCCCCTCTTAATTTAAAACCATCACCCCGTGTCCTGTCGCAACAGACACCGGTAAAAAGCTTTCTTATAGGCCCCTTGAAGTATTGAAAAACCTCAATATGGCATCCAAGTATCTTTTGATCACTCTTGGACTACAGATTGCAGCTTCTCCTTCACCTACATGGTGTAATGGGTAACAGACCAAGATGTACCAAGATAGGAAGTTTCCTAGCGATGTCTTTAACCCAGTCCCCAGGGAGGCATCAGTCTTCCCTACAAAGAGGGTCTGCCTGGCATATTGGATCCTCTGTTCACCTCCGAAGGGAGACACCTACAACTATAACCCTTCTTTTCTTCCCTGTGGAAATGGTTGTGGTACAGGGGGTAGGCTCTTCTGACCCTGGAGACACCTCTGGTGTAGACAGACCGTCATCCACATCCTCCACTGACTGGCTTTCCATTTCCAGAGCCTCATACCTGCTGTACAGAGGAACCTGAGGGGTAACCTGATGGAAGAGCTTTTCAGTCTTCCTGGCTTCAGCATCACACACTGGTTTCTCTTACAGCTTCCTCTGTGAGTTGGAGAAGCCCATCAGTGCCAAACACTTTGTTGTGGTTTTTTTTTCCTGGTGAGGGATACTGCGATCAATCTGCCTCTTAATTCTCTTTTTGATAAGCTAAACAGATTGAGCTTCTTAAATCTTTCTCTCCAAGGCATTTTTGCATCAGGCTTTTCCCTTGTGATGACTTGAACTCCAAGAGGTGATTGATTAATTCACTAAAACCTTGGATTTCACCAGGAAATGCAAGAACTTGGCTGCCCTGGGAACCAAACAGTCTAATTTTCTTCAGATCTTAGCCACCTCTGAAAAGAGAATCTAGATGCCTTTAGAGCATTCAAAACTTATGACATATTGCTTTGCTTTTGCTTGAAAGAGGAGAGACCACAAGGTAAGAAACCAAGGTAAGTTACAGCAGATTGAGGTTCACCTTCTTCTGAAAGGAGGTTTCCTGTGGACATCTGAGCAAGCCACTTTGGGTGTAGTAACAGAGCCAAACCAACAGCCGCCTGCTGTAGAGGGGAAGAGGTTGCATTGTTCCAGCGTCTCCCTTGCCTGGCTCTATTCCCATCAAGTCCTTGCTGACTCAAATGGATACAATCCATCTTTTACAGGACTTATTCCCTGCCAATATAGTCCTTTAATGTTGCGCTCTCTGATCCGGTTATCCCATGATTCTGCCTTCTCTTTCATTGTTGGGACTTCCAGAATAGAAGCCGTCTCAGTAAATAAGGACACAAAGTGGATTTCCATTGTCTGCTATGGTAATTAGTGTCATTAAAGGTGTTTGGGACCATTTCTGGATGATCTGCATCCTTTGTTCCAGAAGGGCTTAAATCTTCTTTTAGTCCTACATCATATGTTGGTGGCCCATGCATATCCTACATACCTCAGGTTAGATGAAACATCTTAAGCACCTGTGGTTTGGCAACTGAATACCTCTCATGCAGTGGAACTTCAATACTAGTATGAAATACCTTCACTAAGATGTTAGAACAATATATGTTCAAAATCCTACATGATGAGCAAAGTTCAAATCACTGATGTGCTGAGAGTTAAATAAAGTATCTTAATTTAGAACTGCAGTCTATCTAATGAGTACAGACATCTGTGCAGGATTCAGTTGTCCAAACAGTTTGAATATGGGCCATTTGAAATGCCAAGAGAAGACTCTGGTGAAAGCACAGGGATTGCCAAGCTGCAGTCTTACCCTCCACTGCCTCTCACATCCTGTCTTAGAAGACAACAAGCTCCTGGCACATCAGGAGGAACTGGAAGAGGTATTACAGGGTATGGAGATAATCTGCTCACTGCCCCTACCGTAGTGAGAGAAGGGGCAGACTTGCACCACAGCCAGAGACCATCCAGGACACATTGTAAGTGGGAGAAGACCCCACCACAGATATTGCTTCAACTATCCTCCCACTTGACCAAGGTGGTTTAGGATCCCTCTGAGAAACTGAAAGAAAAAGAGCACAAGCATTATTAGAGCAAGGAGAACGGCTGTCCCTAAGCTTAGGTTATTTTCACTTCATAGCTGGAAACATACCTCTTTGGGGTTTGTTTTTATTTTATTTGGGTTTTTTTTGCTTTTGGACTTTTTTTCTGGGCAAAACCATTGAAGAGTTACATTTGTAGAAACACATTTTCAGATAAACCAAGAAAACTAATACTCTGTAATTTCTGGTTGAATTTTTTTTTTTTTTTCCTCCACACACACAAAATTAAGTTCAAGAAAATAAAATTTTTGAGCCTGTTGTGAAATACTCTTCTCCTTTGAAAAAGTTGCAACCAGTCCTGTCACTAAAGATTTTAATAGTGTGTCCCGGAAAGACACTGGAATTAAAAGAATAGAGAAAAAAGACTTCTTTACCAGTCACAGCTCTGTCTGCGATGATAACTTCATCAAGGTAAAATGATCCAGATGTTTTCTTTCGCAGCACAGGGCTCAGCAGGTCTATCTGATGAACATACACTGTGGAGTTGGCAGAAAGGTCCTGCAGAAGTGGGGAGCGATTCACACACCCCTTCCAGAGGTCAGTGCAGGTAAACGTCCAGCTGGAAGACACCAAGGTTGAATCTCTCTCTTGCTGTGAGGTAGCAGCAATAACTGGCTTTTGAGGTGCTTTGTGAAGCTTCCAAGTGCCATCAGGTGCTGGTGCTATTACTACTGTTATTACTCATACACAAGACACTCGCTCAGTGGCTTGTGACCAATGTCTACATGTCTCTACTGGGTTCCCCATAGCGAGAAATAAATCTCTAGTTCTCTGCTTAGGTATCTTCCTGTGCATCACAAGAGTGTGATGTGGAAATGACTATCGCTACTCTATTTTTGGCAAAAAACCACTATGATAGCATCAGTGACCTCAACATGGGTCAATTCAGAGGTCAAGAGCCTTGGGAATACTAGATGATTGCTCAAGGCTCCCAGCTCTCTCCACCATATAGTAATTTAACCCCAATCCCCTGCTACCCTTCCAGAAATGCACACAGCCCCCTCATACAGCCTTACAGATACCCAAGCTGCCAACTTCACTTCCTGAAGTTCTTCAGAGACTTCTAATTTTTTATGTCTGTCTGCCCCTAACTTTTCTTCTAACACCAAATGTTTTCCACTCATGTAGTCTAAGGGAAATAAAGAAAAATCAAAGACTACACCAGCTTTCAGAACTTTGTACTGATGATCTCCTAAGTTTCCTGGGGAAAAAAAAATAAATTACATTCATCTGTCTCACTGCAGAAAATCCACTGACTGTTATCAAAAAAACCAAACCCTTTAAATTAATGTCTTAAGAAACCTTCTGATGTGCCTGCCAGAGACAGAACTGTCCGTCTGTACATCACTGTGGTGAGACAGTGAACATAACAACAGGCACATTTACTCAGTAAATCCCCAAAAAGAACGGAAACACATTGCAGGGACAAAGGATCAATCAGCTCACCCCAAATGACAATCTGTTCCTATACAAATAAGATTTTACGTCTCTCACTTTCCCTAGTACACTTTCTTACTATGGCAAGTGTCACCTCTGGAAGTGATCCTACCTTTTAGAGCTGGTTTCATTGAAATCCCATAGGCAGGTGAGGTTCCTCTTCACTGAACATAAAGAGACGTTGGTGTAGGACACTGATATATGAAGGATATTGTTCATATGGCCTTTATGCGCAAAACACACCTGCAAAAATGGGGGGGAGTGGGGAACAACTTTCACAAATCAAAACAGGTATTTAATGAGTAATGGCTGTGGAAAATAATATATTCTGTTTAACACGGGCAGGGAAACATTTTGATCAAGGTCAGCAATAAACCCCACCCTTTAAGGCCAAATTGCCTTGAATAATACCTAGAGGTGATGGTGTACTAGTACTTGGGTGACTTGGGTGACATGTGTGCCACCACATAGCCTGAAACTGATCCCTTGGGCCACAGTGAGATCTGGGGGCAAAACACAGCTGGGAAGCACCAACAGGGATTTCAAGTATCTGGGAAGGAAGAAAGGAGACTGCAGGAGTTTGTGAGCTTTGCAAGTTACAAGGTTTGGAATGGGTGCCAGATAGGGAGATAGGACTGGACAAGGTCTGTGAAGGGGAACTGGAAAGACAAGAGGAGGTTTTTTGGGATGAGTCATTCCCTCCTTCCTTTCAGTCCCCAACTATTTGTATTCCCCCAGGTAGCAAAGAAAGGGTGACAGAGTTGCAATCAAGACCTTATTCCTATTAAAAGTAGGTGTAGAAGGTGAGCAGAAAATAAAGTGAGAGTAGACCCCAGATTAGGAGGAGAGTTTTTTTCCTTGTCAAAATGTGATCATCCCTTCACCTTCTATTTTTTCCCGACACCATCCCACCTTTTCCTTTCCCTCAGCAAGGTTTGCATCCCCAGAAGCAGATAGCAGCCAGATGTGTTAAACAACCTCTACATCTCTACTATCCACTCAGTCAATAAGACATTCTGCTTTGTCCACAAGCGTTGCCCAACGACATGATCATTTGTGGATTTGGGGAAGTCTAAGCAGACCATATGATTTTATGTTGCTGATTGGGCTCTGAGTATCGAGTCTCCAATGCAAACTACTCATCAAAAGCAGCCACTTACATGTGTGTATTGAGTAAGAACGTATCTTGGTAGAGTTGATGGGGAAGTTTTCACCAGCTGACTTGGTCTGTGAACACTGAACCTCCCACAGAAAGGCTCTGTTCCACTGACAATGTGTCCTGTGGTAATGACATCCTTCGTATCTGACAGAGAGAAACAAGAGAGGGTGAGAAGCCTGAAAATGATTCAGGAGACACCAGTATGGTCAAGACATTCATGAAAATACAGGGAGTGAGTATCCAAAATTTGTCAAACAGTCCTACTCTTAAGTATTCTCCTGCCCAGGTGAATAGTGAATATCCACAGGGCAATGGTTCCCCAGCTTAAGAGTGCTGAAAGACAGGAGGAGGAACCATTAGATTACTGTTCTGGCCATAAAACCTCATGAAAAACAACACTGTCTTTAGCAATATACAGTATGTTTGACCAAGTCCTTCCTTCCTTTCTAGAAAACCCTCAGGCGAAGCTGGAAATTGACGTACAAACCAACAGCAAATCCACCGTCCCACCTGGGATGTTTGTTCAGTTGGTCTATCAACTTTGCTGCTGAAAGACTGCCAGGATTTTTTTACCTAATACTAAAAAAGACTTTTTTTCCTTTGACTATGTACTGACAATTCACCTTTTCTTCCAGGAAGAATAATAAAGCCTGCAAAATGAACTTAACAGAAAATTTGTTTGTTTGCTTGTTTGGTTGGTTTTTTCTTTAAACAAAGGCAAAAGGTGTTAACTGTGGTTCTTTGCACAAGTGTTGGACCAGTTGAAATATTCACTGGAAGAAATTACGAATATAGTAGTTTACTTGTGTTCAAGGGCAGACTGTACATAAGGAAGAGAGAGACATGGAAGGTAATTAAATTTAAAAACCTATTACACTGGTGAAATTAAGCTGAAAATACTTCATATTTGGAGGAAATTAATGAGTTCTTACATAGTCATCCAGTTTTTACTGTTCTATAGACATCTACTTTGGTTTCTGCTGTAAAGGGACTCTAGTTCTGAATGTGTGGTGGTTGTTTTATTTTCCATTCACCACAACTTCACCATTGTTCTGCTGTCCTTAAACATTACCTATATTTTACAGTCAGCAATAAAAATTCAAGTTCTCCTTTATTCTATTTGTTAGGCAGCAATTTTTATTCCCACTGTACTGCTGGCTTTTAGCTCAAGTTTTTATCTTTCTTGCTCGCAGAATTGTAGATTTGGGATCACATTAAGAATACCCATTTGCTATTTTCATTTTTTTGTCAGCATAAAGCTTCCCTCCCTTTCCCATTAAGGTTGAATAATTGATTTCCTCTACTTGGAGGAATCAATCACCGAATATACACCTGCTTTGGCAGGGGGGTTGGACTTTATGTTCTCTAGAGGTTCCTTCAGCCCCTACAATTCTGTGACATATATTACCATCTGAGACCTGTTCTTTCTCTCTGTACCAAACACAAGAATGTGATATGAGGCATCTTGGCAATTACCCTCTTTTTAGCATAGGATAAATATACTATTATTGCTGTCAGATATAGAATCTTAGAATGCTTTGGGTTGGAAGAGACCTTTCAAGGTCATCTAGTCCAACCCCCCTACACTGAGCAGGGACATCTGCAACTGGAGCAGGTTGCTCAGAGTTCCTTCCAACCTCACCTGGAATGTTTCCAGGGATGGGTCTTCAACCACCTCTCTGAGCACTTGATGTTTTATACCTTGCCTGAGCAGTCAAGTATACCACCACTGTTTCACTTTCAGTCCTCATGAAATACTGACAGTGAAGATGTCCAAAGTCACAATCAGCCTCTTCCACAGCCTGAGCTGTTGCTGTGGGCTACAGCAGGTTTGCTTTCCCAACAGATATATTGGAACGTGAATAATTTCACATGCCCCAGAACTTGCACTTTTTTCGTCTCTGCTCTGAACATTTCTAACAACCAAACTGTATCTCCTGCTTTGATAAGTATGTTGAAATATGAGTGAGTCATACAACAGTAAGAATCTCATGTTATTAATTATGTTGGTTTTAATATTAGTTCCATAAACTTCCCCATCAAAATACATACAAATAATGAATGTCTGAGAAACATAAATGTAGGTACTTCAATGCATTAAAAGTGTAAATTTGCTATCACTAAAAGTTTTAAGTACGTTTATTTCATAAAAGGAAATCAACTCTCACAGCAAATACTGCTTATTTTTCACAACAGTTCACTACCTTCTTTCTCAAAGCCATCACGGAAAAGGATTTTAGCAGAAGTTGGCTCAGTTTCACATCCTACTGAAAGAAGTTCCTCTATTGCTGTTTGCACCTTCAAAAACATTAAGAAAATGAAAAGCAGTCACAGTACAACAGCGTCCAGATCACTTCAGCAGAGAACTTCAACACACACATCATCACGACATCTTTCATCAGCTAAAGGCTGGTGGCAAGGCAGCTCTGAACAAGCATGCAGCTAAATGGTAGCGAATAAAATTCAGCTCAATGCGACGTGTAAACTCCCATGTCTGATACACTTCAGGAGTCTGAGATGTCCTTTAGGTGTCCAGCAGCCTCCTCAGAAAGGTGCAGGTTTCTTACATGAGCTATAGCACAGCCTGGGCATCTACATGCCCCAACAGGCTCCACCAATTGTGCTGACTAGATGTTTAATGACTACCATGGAGCTATCACCCAGGACAGTTTTAACAGTGACCAACTACTGCATCAAAAGACTATGGAATTTTGAAGAAGCCCGATCAGTGCTGCAATCTGAAGAAAGCCCCGTACACTACATATGTGGTCTCAGAGAAGAAGTCCAGGGGTCTGGTATCTGAAGATACCACATACTACATTGCAAGCATTTCAGGACAAGATATTGTGATATGCTTAGAATATACCTGGGAGTCAACCCCCACAAAAAAAATTCCAGTGCAAGACACTTCCAGTAACAATAATCACCCCTATGTAACGTAAAATTTATCTCAGATTTTGGGTGAATTTCTTAACTTCCATCAAGTACCAGAGCTCCATCAACTAGACCCCAGCAGAGGACTGGGTTGTCAGTGTTTAATGACATTTACCTGGTGAGCTGTAGCATTTGTAGGGATCATCCTGCGCAGTGTGTTATTCCAGGAGATACTGAACAACCCTGTACCAGACACAGTCAACATCTGGCAAGCAAATAAGCACATAAATAGATGAACATAGATACCAACTGCATGAGTTGCACTGACTTCAAACCTGGTATCTTCTACCAAGGAGGATTTTATCACCAGCATTTTACTTCTTTAAACCTCTGTAAATCAAGAGTCCCTTCAGCTACTCAAACTTCTTGTCCTCCATGGTCTCTCCTGACACCAGCCTTGGGCTCCTGTTCTTAGATTAATGGGAGCACAAGGGATATACAACCTGTGCAGACACAAAAACAACCACAAATGCTCTCTAAAGGTCCTGACCCACAGCTGTGGGCTTTAACTGCTGGAAAAAACAAAACCATTGCTGAGCACTTCATCAAACTTATCTGACTACGATATAAGATTGACCAGATAAAACATATCGAGTGTGTTGTCACTAAGGAGGGGAAATAAAAATTATACCAAACTTGTACATGCATTAGTTAACAAGGTGAGGCATTAATGAGTGAGATAAAACCAGAGGTGAGATCAGTGTTTTTTACACGAAAACACGTGAGCAGATTGTAATGCAACCAAAGGGTTCACATACGCCCACCAATTTGTGTAAAAACCACAATCACCTTCAGCTCAGGATCCTATTCTAGTCAAATATCTCAGCAGGTTAAAACCAAGGTGGGAACACACTTTCATGTCTAGCATCGAAGAAGGCTGTTATGATTAGGATTTGCTGTCAGTCATGCCAACAGAATCAGGGTTAGTCCAGCTCCAAGGGTCAAGCACACAGCACTGACCTGCACTTCAGGAAGGCGTAAGGAGCGAGCCCGAATTTCGTGCCTCTCGATGTAGTAGTTGTTAACCACATGGGGATTCAGCCACGTGTTATGTATTTGGACTCCAACCCTCATCCCATTGCTGGGTGCTCTTCCATGATGCAGCGCTTCCAGGTAGTACCTCGAACCAGCAGTTAGCTCAAATTTCTGGGATTTTGGCTGCCAGTGCTCACTCCAGTTCTTCACCCAGTTCTCAGACCACTCTGAATTGCCAGCAGGGAGAGAAGCTACTCTTCTCTGTGCCAAGAACAACCAAAGCAATCAGAGACATTTCTCCAGCCCCAAAAGACATTTTGTCTAATACCACAGCTCCAAAAAACTAGTCTTGTGTTATAGCTGATAGCTGTGGGTTAATGCTTGACACATTCCTTCCTATTATACAGGAAGAAAACATCAGCTCAAAGAGCTTTAATTCTTGTAAGTTAATTCTTATAGCTGACCTCCCCCTAATAACAGTTGCCCATGAAAGTTTTCATGGATGATTTAAGTTCTACATCTCATGCCTAACAAATACAGAAGAAAGGATTATGTCTACAGACATCTGAGATGTAACATGTTACCATTAGATTACCATGTCAGATCAGTAATCTTTTTCCTTTTTCTTCTTTTTTTTTTTTTTAATAGATAAGAAGACCTTTATATTTCTTCTAGCTCCGCTGAGGTACTAGGCTTAAGAATAGCCTGGAGAAATAGATCACCTTAATTTATAACACTCTTTTAGTTTTACAAAAGGCAGGACCAATGTTTTCAAAGGGCAAAATTTCAACACGCAAAAAAAGGAGGTAAACTGAGGAAGTCAGCCAGCAAGCCTCCAGGTCCTGTTGCACAAGTTGTTAGTGATGGTGATGTGCTGAATTAACAGAAAGGTCCTCTGGAAATGACACTCAAAGACTCTGGTTGCAAGAGTGAGTTTTTCATGAGCCAAGCAGCTGATAGGCCAATGTAAAACATCAGATATAATAATACAGATTTCATTCTGAAGCAGATTCATAATAAGAGCCAATAAGCCAATTTACACTGGGGAAATTCCCACTTGTCATGACCTTAATTAAAACAATTTTTTATCCTGATCTCTTTTTTTTCTCTGCCAAGAGTAATACCTTATGTCCTGGATCTTGGGACAAACTTAAGTAGAGAGATGCCTGGCCATCTGCCTGAATCCAGAAGGTATAATTGTTGGTCTCAGGAGCCACAAAAAATCCATGAAGCCTTGAGCTAAGCAAAATCAGAACATCCATAATATAACAAAGAGTTACTGGAAAAAAAAAACCCAAACCCCAAAACAACCCAGCCCTACAGCCCACCTTCACACATCCATTGAGTGACAAGAAAAGACTGTGAGACCAAGTTGTAACAAAACAAACTCAGAGATTTTACAACTGAAGGAACCTCAAAGTGATCCATTTTTACCTTAAATGTCACTTATGCTTTACAGAGGTTTAAAAAAAACCAAACAAAAAAAAAAAAAAAACAAAACCCAAAAAAAACCAAAAAACAACCAACCCACAAACCAAAACACCACCTCCATGAAACGAGCATGGGGTTTTGGTTGGTTATTTTTTTGTGCATTTCCTCTCACGTAAAGTCCTAACCCTGGACAGGCAGGAAAAGGCTCAAAATCACATAGAAGATCAACTGTGAAAACCAGAAAAGTGTTAGAAAAACGAAAACATTCATGCTTATTGCACAGCTTTCCAAGGATGTATCTGAAGAGGCAGTGGGCACAAACATGGTTCAGATATTTTTGCAGCTTGGGACAAATCAATTTATTTCCATTAGCTCCACCTGCACTGCAGCTGCCAACATCAGCTGAGGATCTGGTCCTCCACATCAGGCCAGAGCTCCAGCCCAAGGCAGCCTCTAACTGGAACTCCATCTACCTCTGATACCTCTGCAGCAATTTCTTCTGTGGTATTTCAACATATCTAGGCCAGGGAGAGCAGAAATTCTGAGTGAAAGCAAAAGGAGGGAAAAAAAACCACTCCACTGTGTATTTTGAGCTTCAAAAGAAGCTGGGAGTAGAGGCTTTGCTTTGATTTGTAGGAGCTGTGCAGTAACGCACTTCTGTAAAGAGCTGTCAGGTGTTATTTCTACACCTTACACTGCTAAAGGTGATTGCAATGGCTTCATCTCTTTTTAAGATCACCAAGTACCTGAAGGACTTCTTTGCCTCAGACAGCAATCTTTCTGAGGAACTGGCATTAGGTACAAACTGCCATCTATATCCAGGACCTGCTTCTGTCATATCAGAGGCATCATCCCAGACTTCAAAGAGAAGCCCTCTGTTTCCTAGAAAGTCAAAATAAAAGCCTTCTCAGTATAACAGCCAATGAAAATCCCAGAGCACATGCCAAAATTAGCGGTGTAAGGAGCCGGGCCAGAACAGAAAATTTTAGTAATAAATTTGCTCTGTCTGTCAGTCTCTTTTGCAATCCAAGATAGAACATGGATCTCGCTTTTGGGAATTTGTTCTACCTTGAAGTACTCCGCCACGAAGAACAAAGGTCTGCAGAGAGCAGAGCATCCAACCAAGCTCAGGTCTGCTCTTGCAGGAGAAGGTACCGAGATGACCCACAGTCAAAATGAGCAAAGTCTCATTTTATGCACAATTATTTCCTACTACAGTGCTCCACTAAGCAGTGTCCCAAAAGCCTCTGTGATAGCTCTAGTTCAGCTGTCCTCCTAATATATTATCCATACTTTTTTGCCTTTCATTTTCCACAATCCTAGATGCCAGACTGACCTTCATCCCACCATCACCCATCTGCAAGTGCTGGGATGAGCTCTCCACCTTGTCTTTTCTTGCTATAGAAACATAGAACAGTTTGTATGGGAAAGGACCTTTAAAGGTCATCTAGACCAACCCCTCTGCACTGAGCAGAGACTGCTACAACTAGACTGGGTTGCTCAGAGACCAGTCCAACCTCATCTTGAGCATTTCCAGGGATGAGGCATCGACCATCTCTTTGGGCAACGTGGGCAAGCGTGTCACCACCTTCTTTATAAAATTTCTTTCTTCTCTCCAGTCTAAATCTCCCTCTTTTAGTTTAAAACCATCATCCCTTGTCCTACTGCAACAGGCCCCACTAAAACACCTGTCCCCATCTTTCTTATAGGCTGCAAGAAGGTCTCCCCAGAGCCTTCTCTTCTCCAGGGTGAACACCCCTAACTTTCTCATTAGCCTTTCCTCATAGAAGAGATGTTCCAGCCCTCTGATCCTTCTTGTGGCACTCCTCACCATCAAACTTAAGAGAAATTGGCTTTAAGTTGAAGCAGACAGCATTTCAGAAAGTCTTGTTTCTCGATTGCATTTATCACCAAACAATTTCTGCCTTCCATTTCCATGCACTCATTTATTTGGATCTTCAGTTATTTAAATACTGTACCTGGCTGGGGGGCACCAAGCCCCTTGCCCTTGCCAACAGGCTCAGTGGTACATCTGATTTGCTGGGGAGAGACATGCTTGACTTTACAGGGGACACCTGGCAGCAGGAAAAAAAAAAAGAGAGACAAATGCGCTGTGTAAGACTTGGAAACACATCTGAGCTGCAGCATGAGCCCATCTTGTTTCCAAAAGGGGTCAACACTTTGCTAAAAATCTGGGCTTCTGCTATCAAGCCAAGCAAAATGGTTTGCGCCCACAGTCAGAATAACCAGACCTTCCTGATGATGACTCCTACAACTCCTACACTGGCGGGGTCAACATCAGCTGGGGTTTGGGGTCAGGGCCATGACATCATATTGAAAAACAGTATTTCAAACATTTCCCTTCTTACCTGCAACAATGACCTGCACTGGCTGCTCAAAGAAATCCCCCATGACAGTGATGTCCGTGCCTCCTCCAAGACTCCCACCAGCTGGGAACACAGAGGTTATCTCTACAGAGGAAGATAAAGTGGAATGTGAAAACAAAGCACTGGAAAGGTTAATCCCAGACCTATTTCTGTCAGAGCCAGCAGTGCACTTGCACTGTTTCCAGCCAAAGCAGGGTCCCGTGAACAAAACCAGCATCTCACTGATCATTCACAGAGGTTTGGGCAGCCACTGGGATTACACCAGGAATGAACAACATGGATAACTTGGTCATGTGACAGGAGAAACACTGTAATGCTTGGACTGTTATTTAGTAGTGGCTGCATCTGTCATGCTCAGATTGCAAGCGAGTATATTCTGTGCTACTGAGGAGCTCTGAAAAGAAAGAAAAAGAAAAAAAAATAAAAAAAAAATAAAAAAGAAAGTTGGAGTGAAAACTTGTTTAATTCTTTTGACCTTCTCTGACTCACTTCAATTTAGCCTGTAGGTTTGAGTGTTACCACAATTTCCATTCATCCCTTAGGCTTCTGGGACAAATGAAGGGAGTTGAACATCTGACATCTGAGTGTCCACATCATGACCACAAGGATCTTGCAGGATTTACTGCTGTTAAAATCATGCCTTTCCACAGTGGAAATGTGTTTTTTTCTTTGATGACATTTACTTGCTTTGCACTCTGACATCCTACTTTAACCACCCAATTGCACCTGTATAGTTCTGAAAAAAAGGCTAATACAAAAGATGAGGGATGTTGGCCTTTACCTCCATATCTTTTGTTAATTCATCTGGTATTTAAACTTTTCTTTTACAATATCAAGTTCTAGCACATTACAGCCTACTGGATAGATCTGGCAGATCATCCTTCTGCTGGTGCTCTGCCAATAGCCAACTTCATGTAGGGTTATTTCATTTTTCTGTGCCTCAGTTTGTAAATAAGGACATAAAATCATTCTCCTTTACGAAGTGTTTTGAATTTACAGGCAAAACAACCTGTATGCTATAAACTATATACAAAACATAGGCATATATTTATGAAGGAAAAAAAAAAAGTTTTTGTTACCTTTTGAACCAAGCTTCTCAGATACAGCCCATAAGGAACTAGTGCAATCATTACATTAATTTCTGGTCAACTTAATGGCAAAAACTTGATGGGACCTTGCTAGGGACCTGTGAAGGTGAGCCAAGTGGTCTTTCAGCTTTATGAAACCTCTGATTAAGGTCAAAGGCTGCCCAGTGTTCTGCAGTCCCTGATCCACTACTTCTGCTTTGGATTTGTTGAATCTTGAACACTATTTGTCCAAGACCATTATGTTGACTGGATGGCTCAGGATTTCATTGTCTGCTGTCTATAATATGTCTGGAAATGTCACACAGAGATTATTATTGTCGATGTACCTTAATTTATTTTCTTTTAAAATCATAGAATCTTTAAGGTTGGAAATGACCTTCAAGATCAAGTCCAGCCATCTACTAAATATTATCAGGACCTAGACCATGTCCTGAAGTTCCACATCTAGATGGTTTTTGAACCCCTCCAGGGATGGTCATTCCACCCCCTCCCTGGGCAGCCTCTTCCAAGGCCTCTCCACTCTCTCAGGAAAGAAATTTTGACTAATATCCAACCTAAACCTTCCCTGGAGCAACTTAAGACCATTTCCTCTCGTCATATAACTAGTTACCTGTGAGAAGAGACCAACACCCACCTCACTACAACCTCCCTTCAGGTACTTGTGGAGAGCAAACTTTTAAACTAAAAGTGCAATAACCTGCCGTTCACCACTTATCCAGAACTCAGCTCTTTGAGTGATTATAATCATCTGATCCTTGTAGATCATGTGGGTTCTATCTCATCCTATGGTTTGTATTTCTAAAATCTCAACTTTACCAAATACAGTGTGATTTAAGAAGGAAAGTTTTCCCTAAATGCAACATCTCTGTCTACAACTGATCTGACAGGAAAAAAGAACAATGATAATCCCCAACCCTTTCATACTGCTGTTTTCTGGCTGACTTTCTCAGGTTAGGCTGTCCAAAACAAAGTTCTAACATATCCTTCTTTGAGAGGAACATTAACTCACTGAGGATGCAGGATACAGCCCATGGCAGCGCACCCAGCCTTAGCATATAACTCTGGTCTTCCTGAAATTTTTGATCTGCAGTCAAGCCCATACCAGGGGAGCGCACATCCAAAATGAGAACACAACAGGATTACATCCTTGGGAAGAGCACCAGCAAGAGGCTTTTTCTTAGATCACGATGGGACTACAAAAAACCAGTGTGGTTAGTGAGGTGGATCAGTGCAATACCTGAATGCGTTTGATACAAGAAAAGCTCCTGTTTGGCACTGATGAGCCAAGCACCTTTGTGTACGGTTGACCTGCAAGAGAGAGAAAATGCCTGAGAGATCCTTGGCCATTTAAGTACACCTTTTGGTAGAGCTGGACACTTGCTCTCCAGAGGAACCTTAGAGCAAGGACTAATACCACATTTCACCAGCACATTGTGTCATTGATTCAAGAGACTCCATTACATGTCTGAAACTATTAGAAGAACTGTCCCATTTTAAAATATGGGTTTGACAGTGTCAGACCCCAATTTCACCTCCTTTTATGGATAAATTCTTTCCTATTTGGATAGCAAGTTAAAAGTGAGGTGAAAGGATTTTATTCAGTGAGGATTAACAGATGACTTATGTTTTGGGCACTGAACCTAAAGTGTTAAAACTTCAAAGTGGAGATGCACTGGGGGAGGAACATTCTCCCTTTTCATTCCCAAAGTGATGATCATCTTCTCAAGACAGCAAAACTCCATTTCTAAACAATGAAATGCAAGATTCAGTAAAAATATCATGCACTTGACCTAGGTTCAAATTCAGGTGGTCCCTCATACACAACCACAGAAGAGAGAGGAAGATTCTTTTACTCACTTTCCTTTGTTAAACACCGAGAAGCTAACATTGTGGGACCCTGGAGGAGAGAAAAGTTATATGTAGACCTCCTTCAAGACCTCCATATTTCCTCTGACACCCCACTGGAGAGCTCCTAGATACCCTAAGACATCTCAAAAGCTCAGGCTATTGTATTGCACCATCAGTGGCTACATGAGAGCTAGGTATCAATTTGTATTTTATGTATTTAACTCAGATCACCTTTCCCAAGCAGGAAGCTTTCCGATCAAAGCCTTGAAAGGAAATTAAAAGTTTCTTCAGAGTGCTTGGAAGCAATGAAAAATTAAAGGGATCCAACCTGCTACGAGGCAGACCACAAACAAAAGCAGGTACCCAATTTATTTCTCTCTGATAACTGAGCAGTAAAGGGAAGGTTCATCATATACAAGAAGGAATAAAGTAAAAAAAACCCAAACAAACAAACAAACCACAAAACCACGTAATCTGAGCAAAAGCCCCAAATCACATTGTTGCTCTCGGCAATGTTCACATCATTTCTGTCATGGTTCCACTTGAGCACTGCACTTCATTTTCCCCAAGGCATCACTGCAGCGCTTGTGTTGAGCTGTGGTAAAGCCCTGACGTGAAGCAAGATTTATGGACTCAACCCTGAGCTAAACTTCTAACCAGAGATGGCAGGAATTTGGCAGCCTCCCTCTGCCCTCTAGAGTTGCAGGAATAACAGAACCCCAAGCTTTTTACCCCCTTTTCACCAACCTATATGGTTGCCTTCCACTCGGCACTGCAGGGTCCCCAGCCCATCCTCTGTCCGAATAGGGTAGCTGTGGAGAAACAAAGGACTTTGATAAGCCTTGTGAGCAAAAAGTGCAAAATATAGTGAGAATCACCTAATCAAAGATGAGGACTTGCACACCTGAGTCACACTTAGGTCCCTTTAGAAACAAAAGGGAGAAGCAGGTGAGATGTGTGAGAAACAATCCCTCTCCCCACTGACCATCAGGGCCTCAGTAGATTAGGAGGAAGCCTACCAGCAACACTCAGTACTCAAGAATGGCCTCTTTACCCTTCTTACCAGAAGCTGATCCTGTTGGTGACCCCATCTGAAATAAGAGCTGAGGGGAGACAAGTCTGGGCACAGGATGAGGGTGTACAGCATGACAATAGTGTTTAACCTCTACTTGCACCTCTGTATGTCCCTAGTATGTAAGGAGGTGCAGGTAGCAATTAAAATATGTTGACATTACATCAGCCTTCTGGAGATGTGGAATCACAGAATGGTAGGGGTTGGAAGACACCTCTGGAGATCATCTGGTACAACCCCCCTGCTCCAATCAGGGTCACCACGAGCAGGTTGCCCAGAATCACCTTGTCCAGGCAGGTTTGCAATCTTTCCAGAGAAGGAGACTCTACAACCCCTCTGGGCAGCTTGCTCCAGGTCTCAGGCACCCTCACAGTAAATATTTTTTTCATGTTCAGATGGAACCTCCTCCATTCCAGTTTGTGCCCATTGTCCTGTTGCTGGGCACCACTGAAAAGAGAGTGGCCGCAACACCTGGCTCGTGGTTAGCATGACTCAAGTCCCATCATCCACTCGCCTTTGCATCTAAGTATACTTCCTGGGAATGAAGAGGAATTTTAAAATAGAATAAGAGGGTCCACTGAGGAACGCAGGGGCCTTAGCACTGACTTCTGTTGGAGCAGGTTTTTCCCCTTGCTCCCTGTAAAAGCAACCTCCCTTTTCCAGGCTCACAGGCACTGTGAGAATTGCATCATTTATAAAAGAAATGCTGCTGCAGAACCCATGTTTGGGTTTGTTTTTTTTTTTTTGCAATTCAACATGGTACAAGAGACAGCAATCCAAAGGGTCTCCTGCAACTTACAGAAGACAAAGATACATTAATACCAATAAATGAACAGTGATGGGACCCAGGCACCAGAGCCTGTTTGCCTATATTGTTAAATTTTTAGAGCTCTGTTTGCCCGGTTTGGACTCAGGTCAACAAATGCACCTTTGAAATGCGCGTCTATATGTTAGACACTAATTAGGTTGTAGTTAGAGAGTAGGAAGAAGTTCTTTACTGTGAGGATACAGGTTGCCCGGTGAGGTGGTCGATGCCCCACCCCTGGAGACATTCAAGGTCAGGCTTGATGGGGCTCTGAGCAACCTGCTCTAGTTGCAGATGTCCCTGCTGAGTGCAAGGGGGATGGTCTAGATGACCTATAAAGATACCTTCCAACCCAATGTGTTCTATGATATGACTGAAGACAACACGTTGGCCAAGGTTAATAGGTAGTTTGTAAATGGCTACACTGTTTTGATGTCTAAAGAGTTGAACAGATATAGCCAGGGCACAGCTTACTTATCTCCAGGCTAGAGAACAGCCCCAGGTCCTGCCTGGTTACGGCTAGAGCCACAGAGAGCCAGCAACCCTCCCCCACCCCTGTCACACACCATTTGGTCAAGTCCCCATTGTTCTTTCTCTATCTTAAGCCAAAGCAGAAGAGCATCTCAAAAGACCAAGGATTTTTTTGTGTGTGCAGAAGCTTTGCTGAGCATTTACACCAGCACAAATGAAAGGTAAGTCAAGAACTGACATGCTTCCAGCTCGCCTGTCAGCAAAAGAGCAGAGACTGGTCCATCCATCCCCTTCTGCCATAAGGATAGCTGGCCTAGGCAAAAATAAACAAGAAAGATGAGATATGATGAGATATAGAGCTTCACAGATGAAAGCCTGATCCTATTAAAATCAGCAGCCAATATTGTCAAACTGGACAGGAATTTCCCCTCACTTGTGTCTGTCACTTATTAACCTTCCAGGAAG
This sequence comes from Actenoides hombroni, assembly GCA_024336885.1. NCBI lineage: Eukaryota > Metazoa > Chordata > Aves > Coraciiformes > Alcedinidae > Actenoides > Actenoides hombroni. The sequence continues at coordinate 22,382,435 of WUAM01000395.1, forward strand.
CTGGACAAGTTCTAATCTCTTTATTTATTTGCCTGCAAAGTATATTCCCCAAATACTTTGAGAACTGCATCACTGTAAAGATTGTGGCAGGACCATCTTTAAGACACACATGCCAGCTCTGAATAACCCAATCCCTCCTGCCTGTAGGGAAGGGTTGGTGATCAACACTCCAGGAGGACTATACCCACCCTTACCTTGAAGAAGCAGCAGGCAGCACAAGTACAGCATTATGCTCATACCTGATTCAAGATTTAGCTTAGTCATTTCTTTATTTTTTTGAGGAAAAAATACTACAAACAGCATCTGTTAGAAATCATCCAAGCTACTCACAGCAAATTCAAGTATCCTCACCTTAAAGAACCATTATGGCAAGGGACAACTTCCAATGGAGAGGAAGAATCAGGTGGGAGCAGTAAATTCACAGTAATTAGCATAATAAGCAAAGGTTGGCAATGATGCTTTGAGTGTTAACAGACAATTAAGAAAATATGTAATTAAAACCTGTAATGAAAATACTTTGCTGTGACCCATACTTCAGAGTGGAGTTTTATGAGGTTTTCATAGATGAGTTTGCTTTTTTTAATGCATCTTGTTGATATTGAAATGACTTTCCTTTCAAGGATGAAGAGGAAAAAAACTCACTGCTACAAAATGTTTGCTTCAGCATCACTGGACCATTGTTTTCCATGCTTTGTATGGGATGCAATGCAGAACACACTTGAAAGTATAAGAAAAAAAATGGGATTTTTTTTTTTTTTTCCTCCAAATCCTGAATTGGTGTGACCCAGTGATAGACTTCTCTGGTCAAGTCCATGTCCCCACCTGATACGTATTTACTAACGCACCAAAAAGGCAAAGTATTCATGTGAAACTACGACATGAACCTGTCTGGTATGTTAAGATTTGGAGGCTATTTCCTTCCTGGCAAATGTGAGGTGAAGCTGTAAATGAGTAATCCAGCAGTGCAGCATGTGGGCACGTCCAACCTGCAGTCAGACAGACCAGCCTTTCTTCCCACTGATCAAAGGTTTCACAGTTCCACTAGCAGCAGGTAAAACAATAATTAATAATGAACAAAGGATGCTAATGTGCATCCAGGGAGCAAAAGTATAGGGCTGATAAATGGGTGCAGCTGGTATGGCAGAAATCTGCACTGGACTTTCGTTCATGCTAGCAGAGAATTTAATTACTTAACAAGGGACATTTTCATTCAGCTTGAGAAGTATCATAGAATCACTAAGGTTGGAAACAACCTTCAAGATCGTCAAGTCCAACTGTCTACTAAACATTATCATGACAACTAAGCCATGTCCTGAAGTGTCACATCTACTTGTATTTTGAACCCCTCCAGGGATGGTGATTCCACCCCCTCCCTGGGCAGCCTCTTCCAAGGCCTCTCCACTCTCTCAGGAAAGAAATTTTGACTAATATCTAACCTAAACCTCCCCTGGTGTAACTTAAGCCCATTTCCTTTTGTCCTGTCACTAGTTACCTGGGAGAAGAGACCAACACCCACCTCACTACAACCTCCCTTCAGGTAGCTGTAGAGAGCAATAAGTAGTTAAAAAGCATCTCATAGCTGAACAACTGCTGCAACTAAAATTTGCAGCTACTGAGAATACACACCTTCCCTGGCTCCTGAAATGATCCTTAAAATGCCAGCACAGCAACCGGAGATAAACAGTTTATCTTCAAAATACTCACCTGGGCTTAGTTCTTCACTGCCATTGACAAAGATGCAAGGAAATCACAACTCAGTAGTATGTGAGAACACTTCCATATGTATGGAAATGCATATTATAGACTGCAGGTCAGCATTCATGCTCATTTTGGATTCACTGTGCTTAAAGTGCTGTTGTCCTGACGTAAATTTTTCAAATCTACCTGGTTTGTTCCGTTACATGTAACCATAGAAGAAGCAGAAAATAAAAACCAAACCTTCCTTCAGAACAAGGAAGTGACTAGAGAGAGTTTAAAGCAGTGAACAATGAAGCCTTTTGTCTCAAAATACTTCTGCTTTTTCTTCTGACTCACCAGAGCATCTGCTTCAAACTAATAGGGTTTTGGTTTTTTTCTAAAAATGCAAATGGAAGGGAAAATTTATTTAACTTTTAGATTCTGACATTATTTTAATTAGTTAAATTTTAATTTGCTAGCCAAAATAAAATCTACAACAACCAGACGCAATTACAGTACAATTCACACTGAGCTGTGATTGACTGTGCTGCCAGTAAACAAACCAACTAGCTTAATGGACCAGTTGCAATTAGATTAACAAAGTTTGCTGGAGCCCAACTCACGAGCTGCAATAAACCACAAAGGAAGTAAATGGCAATTCTGGGCCAACTGGTTGCAATTTATTGCTGTCAAGGAGCCTGATGGAAGAAATGTCAATTTGCAGGGACTGGGTCAGATGGCAGCCTATATATAATTACCCATCAATATAATCCACATCGAAGTCCAGGGTCTCATATCTTCCAGCAATGGTCTTCCCATAAATCTCTATTAAATTTCCTGTTTAGAAGGAAATAGCAATTGAAGGGATTCTTTTAAAAGCAGAGAGTTTATTTGCAGATTTTGTGAGCCGAACAAAAGAAATTCTCGGTCTTTGCAAATTTCAGAGAGAGGTGCCCAACTGGCTGCACTGATGGCTACTCTCAGCTTTGACCATAGTTCAAGGTGACTTTGCACTTAATTCACGTTTCCTAAGACACAACTCTGTTTCCCACAAAAAACCAGTCCATTCCTGTTTTTTTAGCAGATCTCTAGTATTTGTACTGAGAAGATATTTCCCTTCCCTCTTTTGTTAACTAAACTCCACATTCTAACCAAATTCCACTGCAGAACCTCATGAGGCAACCAAAATGACATCGTTTGTACACTGGACAGGGTGAAGGTCTAAAGAAGGACCTCAGCATATATGTGACCAGCCGAATCACTCTCAACACTCCCCCTTGACCACACTGGGTGACAGCTTGATTCTGTTGCCTTCACAGAGGTGTCTTAAATCATTTGAGGCACCCTATCCTTCCACCGTGACTCCAGAGGGAGTGAGTCCTCCTGGTTCTGTGTCTCATCTACCTGCTCCATGCAGGTTCTTAATGTTCCAGGACATCTCAAATAGCACTAGACACTTAGTGTTTCCTCTCGTGTTCTTCGCTGCCTACACTAGGAGGTCAAACACCCGGCTAACACATTGAAACCGTCAAACAAAGCATGAGGATCAGTAGCTGAACTGCACCTGAAAATACTTGGAAATGAGGAATGGACTTAGATTTAGGAGTATCTGTATGATCCAATCATCCAGGTACCTCTCTTTACTCTTCAGAGCCCAAAATGTTTTGAATTGTCTTGACAGAATTTCAATTCTCTCTAAAGCAGCCTGCAAATGGGGAGGAGATGGGGGAAGAGGGAGTCTTCCATACACCAGCCAACCATTCAGACCAAAAGCAGTGACTCTCTTCTCATGTAACTTCCTTAAAGTTTGATCTAAAGCCCGACTAAGTAAAAGGTCTGTATGGCAGACAATATCATAACACAGCTAATTCTTAAAAATATAACTAAATAAACAGGGCCAGATGACTCAATGCTTTAAACTGACTAGACTTATCCACCTGTTGAACATCATCTCTCTACTCTGCAGCTGGGTTCAGGAACCAAGTACCAAATAACCTGGTCTCCATATATTGCCTGCTTCCCTCATACCCGATGCTGCAGTCTCTCCCCTTGTGCAAACCTATTTTCCTGTTCAGCAAGAGCTTGGACATTAAGTACTGCTTAATCCCCAGCAAGACATATCCCTCGTATAGAGAAAGACAATATGGAACACCAAATAATAATTTAAGTGGTCTCCAGCTTAAAGAAATATCCCGTACCTGGGATGCCAGATGGTGGACTAATTTGGTAAACCACAGGTGTCTGCGCAGCAGAGAACTGCAAAGAGAAATTCGTGGTTAAATAACAGTCATTTTCGCAGCACTCCAACAAGATCTGATTACGTGTTGCTCACCACACAGTTGGCAAATGCATTTCAGAGGCTCACAATTCAGATCTGATCTTCGAAGCAGATTCCTGCTCTAAGAAGGGAGGAAGTACAAATATCCCCCCTTCTTCTCCACTCCACACCCTCTGCATTCAAGTGTGTGGCTTGCTGCTATTCACAGATCCTCTTTTGTGCCCAAATTGTCCTCTCTGTCTTGAGTCAATTCCAGACAATAGGGTTTAATATACTATAAATTTAATCCATGCTTTAACTGAAGTTAAGACCTCCATTTTATCTGCGCTATGGCACCATGTTTCTTCCTAATAGCATACTCTTAAAGACTATTTCTACATCACAGAAGTGAAGTTCTTCAGCTAATCTTTAGCAAGCCTGTGGGGTACCTTAAGGCAGTGTAGAAAATGTTTGTATTGGCCCATTTTAATGAAGTACAATGCATCAGAAGTGTCTTTGGGCAAGCACTTCCTTGGCCTCTGAAGGAAGAACAAAGAAATACTGGAAACCTGCTATGAGATACTATTTTTCACTCAAAGACAGTCCAAGAAGAAGCAAAGAGATTGTGCTTAAAAGCAAGCCTCTCAGAAGATAGGGAATGCACAGGAACCATTTCCAAGTGGAGGATGGTCATCATCAGCCTCTCAAAGTAGCCAAGACACAAAGATAACCGACCTGGTACATGTTTTGGCTGCATTTTCAACAAGTAGAGCATCCCTTTCACCCCTTTTCTCCAGTTAACTCCAAAATCTGTGAGACTTTTTTTAACCAAAATTACTCTTGAGATTTTTTGCCTAAGCTGACAAGAATCCATCCCAAATGACATTATGTATGTGAGCATTACTAATCTCCAGAGATACATGTCCTCCACATGCTGTTAACTCACATGGAATCAATGTTTTCTGCAATTATCAATGTCCCTCCCTGAAAGATGACTAACCAAATGGGACAAATAAATGGATGGCTTCAGCAGCTAAAAAGTGCCTTAGATCCAAATCGAGCCTCTGGACCCCAGGACTAAAGGAAATAAAAAGGCAGTTGGAACATTTTGGAAGTGTTTTTAAAAATCTTGCTGTGGAAAATGAGTTGTCTGCACTGAACTAGGTATTTATCCAGTGCTGGGTTCGCAGCATATCATCTTGTAACAAGCTGATGTATCTGAGACAGTGTGGTCTGGTGTCAGTAGGAATGTACCTGGACAGGCAATGAAAAAGAGCTGGATATCTTGGGAAAGCCAGAGTTATGGAAGGGGAAGGCAAGCTCTTCAACTACAGCTATATGAATAAATAAAATAACTTGGAACCTGCTATTTAGAGTCATAGAATAGTTCAGGTGGGAAAAGACCTTTAAAATCATTGAGTCCAACCATCAACCCGGTACTGCCAGGTCACCACATCTTCATGGCTTTTAAACAACTCCAGAGATGGGGACTCCACCACTGCCCTGGGCAGCCTGGGACAGCCCTTGACAACCCTTGAAGGGAAAAATTTTTTCCTAATGTTCAATCTAAACCTCCCTTGGTGCAACTTGAGGCCAGTTCCTCTTGTCCTATCATTTGTTACTTGGGAAGAGATCAGCCCCACCTGGCTCTAGCCTCCTGTCAGGGAGTTGTCGAGAGCCAGAAAGTCTCCACTGAGCCTCTTTTTCTCCATACTGAACAACCCCAGGTCCCTCAGCTGCTCCTCACCAGACTTGTGCTCTAGACTCTTCCCCAGTTTCATTGCCCTTCTCTGGACACGCTCATCTTCACCATCTTTTTGAGCCCTCTCCTGTCCTCACTCACACTCACAAATGTTTCTGTCAGCCCAATAAACAGAAGAAAAAAACAACCCTCATTTGCTAAATCAAATCAAAAACACCACCGCATATGTTGGGGTTTTTCCTTGAGCTCTCCTTGAAGTCCATTCCCTTTCAAAGCTCAGTCTTTTCTTTCCCTCCTCTTCACGGTCATGTTGAAAATGGATGAGTAGCCTCAAACTCCCTCCAGTGATGGCCACTTCAGAGAAGAAAAGACATCACCACACCATAGCCTGGGCTGGAGTTGATGCAGAGAAAGCAGCCAAAAACAGCATGAAAGCTGGGGCCACAAGCTGACACAAGTCATCTTCTTCTGAACAGGCTTGTTGCTGCCTGCAGCAGGCTTTTACAATCTAATGTGGAGGCAAAATTATTTTTTAATACACATAGCTCCCAGGTCCCAGTCCCAAAACAAAGAGACACATTGTGCTTTATTTAGCTTGGAATGTGCCTCATTAACAGCATCCCCTGGTGATTTTTCATCAACTCTCTAAGCTAGCTGAACCACCCAATGACTCTTCAGCTTTAATGTGCCGTTTACTGAAAACACTGGGCTTTCTTGCTCGACGCTCAAAGTTAGCACAGAGATGGGATGCGACTTCTGAACCCACCAAACCTCATCTGAAAGCACACAGCTACGGTTAAGGATTCTGCTGTGCAAGAGATCCTGGCACCATTGTCATTAACTGGTCTAATACCAGCATGCCCTACAATGTCCTAAGATAACATGCTTTGACATTGAGAGTCAAAGGAAAAATACTGGTCTGAAGGGGGGGGTAGAAAGCTCTCAAAATAACTGAGTAACAGTTAGGAAATCACAACTGAGGTGTGAGCTTTCTAAATCTTCCTCACCTTAAGTGTGGAAAGGTATCCTAGACCTGAAGAGATGTTCTTTCCTGGAAACAGTTGTGCCTGTGGGAAGTATTCTTGCCTGTGATTACTGTCAGTACAGACCACTAGCTGCCACCCTGCCAGCTTGGAGGGTAACACCAGAACAAGACAGCATAGGGTCTTCTGACACAATAGAGTCCTCTGAATGTGTGGTTTAAGTGCAGAGACAGATTAACTTGGACTCAGATTTTTTGATTCTGAAAGGCTTCTTAGGTGACCTAGTCTATCCAGTGTCAGACTGAGGAGTACCTTGATGCACCTAGTTTTAAGGGACAGGAGCATCCTAACTTCTCGTCCTGATGTGCCATCAGACATACAGTATATGACAGACAATATTTCAATATATTCTCTGTGATACTCTGAAGTTTGACTCCTTTCAATACTTTGGATTTTTTATCATCACTTCTATACTTGCTTGGTGGTTACCTTGAAAGTATAGTTTTCTTTCTCCATCTCAGTCAGACTGTTAATCACGTGTCCTTTAAAGATGACCTCCACATAGTACACTCCTTCTCGGGGTGAAGACCTAGGTGGTAGAAAGTGTGTTATGTTATATTATTTATATACAGATTGGCTTTCTTATTTAAGACCTGCCAGGTCCTTCACAGGCTCTCCAGTCTTAGCAGGTCCACTGAGGCTTCAATAGAGCAAAATAAATTTACCCTATGAACCCAAACTTTACACACATGTTCCCAAGCTCTAAAATTATGATTTAAAAGAAATGTAGAGGCACAGTGAGAAATGACCATGAAGCGCAGAAGGTGATAGGACTATATCAGAGCTCTACCCAAATTGTACATTAATGCAAACCACAGACATGTTTATCAGATGCGTTCAGACAATAAGTATCAAAATAACCCAAGACTGCCTGGATCTACAGGGCATCTTGATTCTGGTTTGTAAGTTAACGCTGCATCTTTAACACACAGTTTCTCAGCACAGTTTTCAACAGACTTAACTTCTACCCATATCCTCACCCAGAGGTGTAAGAGACCCATTGGGGTAATTTTTTACAGCCTGGTGTGAATGAGAACAGAAGTAATTCTGTTCAGTAATTTTACTTTTCAACTCAGTTCTTCTAGCTAACTGCACTTTCTGAAGTTAGTAGCCTGTTCTTGCAGACAGTGTCTGCTTCTAGCAGTGATTACACCCCATGTTTAAAGTTACTACCAAGGATTGGTGGCAGACCAAGGCCACTGCTGGATCATGTGTACCACATTAGGGGGTGCAGAAAGTGAAAGGCTGCACCTGCAGGTAGGAGTGGACAGGACAGGTGACTCTCAACTGACCAACAAGGGATTCCATCCCATATACATCATATTTGGCATAGAACTGAGGGAGCTGAAGGGTCTCTGGACTCTTCTCCCCTCTTGGACTGTTTTGCCAGCTTTGCCTGGCTTGGCTCAGGTCTTCTTCTGGTTCCTTTCTTGGAGCACCCAAGGAGGACTATGTTCATTCTGCCTTCAATCTTGATTGGTGTGCTTCTGAACCCAGTACCAGAATCCAGCTCTTGAACACAGCTCCCATCTGCTTCAGGGCCCAGTCTGGGATTCCCCCGCTGCCTGCTCCACAGCATCAGTGGTGATGGTGATGTAATTACCATCAGGGG
>WUAM01000395.1:22400093-22417976 GCA_024336885.1 Actenoides hombroni
TCTCTCTCTCCCCAGAGCAGATCCCTGGGAGCAGAGGGTCAGGATCCCCCCCTCCCCTGCTGCCCACGCTGCTGGGGGTGCAGCCCAGGATGCCAGTGCCTGCTGGGTGCCAGCGCACAGGGCCGGCTCAGCTACAGTTTCTCCCCCTCGGCACCCCCAACTCCTTCTCCACAGGGCTGCTCTCCATCCCATCATCCCCATCCTGGGTTGATACCAGCAGTAGTCCCGACCCAGCTTCAGGACCTTGCACTTGTCCTTGTTGAACCTCATGAGGAGCTGAAACATGAAAAGAAAGAGGGAAGCTGGAGAAGAGCATTGTCCTCAACAGCCAGAAACACAGGCCTATGATTCAGGTCATGAGAGAAATGGTCGAGTCACGCAGGAATCTTGTTATATGAAGTGTAAATACTCTCCCACTACAAACTGATGACTGTATTTAGGTATGATTACCCACCAAAGAGGAAAGCAGTACAGTTTGATGAATAAGGGCATGTTTCTGTATGTGTGCAAGCCACTTTTCTCCTGCTGGAACAACGTTCTACTCAAAAACATCACCCCAGGCTATATGGTTGTGTTTGTTTGCAGCTATTCATTTAGAGGTTGTGGATTTTAGACGCATGAGTAGAAACAGCCTTACAGAAAGGCTCAATATCTGGGAAACATTCCTGCATTGCAATCGGAAAGGACACAGAGAAAAGCAGGAGGTGTGAGCAGTAGCTTTCAGTCACTAGGTGGAAGTATGGAGCCGTTGAAGACCTGGCTACCACTTGGAACGCAACTGAAGGCTGCCCAAGCTGTTCTGTCTGACACAAGACCAGTTTCTGTTAACGCTCTGAGCTTGAGAGGAAGGCCACGATCAAGCAGGCAGAGCACAGGAAAACAAGGTGTGGGACCTATTCCCAGTTCTTTCACTCAGTAACACATGATTTCGGCCAAACAGCTTCATCTTCAAGTCATCTGCGTGTGCAAAAAGGAGAGAGTAAGTGTGCTGCCCATGAGGCAGGGCAGGTGCTCTCAAAGGACAGTAGCGTGGGAGACTGAGTTTCCCTAGGACTTCCAGCATTTATGGGATGGAAGAGCTTTGCAGGAGCCAAGCCAGGGCTCCCCTCAAGCATCTCCCAGCTATCTCACGGCGGCCACCTCGCGAGAGGAATGTGGCAGTTGTCGAACACCACATGGCATCTCCCAGATGAACAGCTGAGAGGAGGATAATGTGGGATAAGGCAAGGTTTAGCAATTTTGTCTGCAATCCCTGAGCTCTCCTCCTCCTTCCCAGCTCTCTGTGCACCACCCTACGTTGAGGGCACCAGCTTTTCCTGACTGCTCCTCACCGAAGTCAGACAGCATCACGAGGGAATGACGTGGGAATGCTGCCTGCACTGGAAATTCCTGCACCCACATCTGTAAATAGAGCGTGAAACATCCCAAAGGAAAGTAAACCTAATGGGGTCATTCTTGGACCAGCAGCAACATGTTTCCCTATTTCAGCCAGGAGAAGAGAAGGCTTCGGGAAGACTTTATTACAGCCTTCCTGTACTTCAAGGGGACTGACTGTAGGACAGATGGGGACAGACTTTTTAGAAGGGCCTGTTGCAACAGGGCAAGAGGTGATGGTTTTAAATTAAAAGAGGGAAGATTCAGATTTGAGAGAAGGAAGACATTTTTTTATGCTGAGGTTGGTGAAACACTGGCCCATGTTGCCCAGAGAGGTGGTCGATACTCCATCCCTGGAACCAACCTGGTGAGGTTGGCCGGATCTCTCAGCAACCTGCTCTAGTTGCAGATGTCCCTGCTCAGTGCAGGGGGCTTGGACTAGATGACCTTGAAAGGTCCCTTCCAACTCAAACCATTCTATACGATTCCATGGTCATGGCTATTGACAAGCATCCTTCCCTTCAATGCCATGCTGGACACACAATGGGCAAAACCAGAATGAAACTGCCTGAATTCAGGGATTCAGTCCAGACACAGGTCTTCAAGAAAGGTCTGTGCTTTCCAGCCTGACACTATCCATAGTTAGTGTCCTCTTGCAGCCCGTACCTACTGCATTTGTCATCTCTCCAAGCAGCCTTCAAACTGTGTGTGCCCAAGAGGAGATGGGTTATACACTCACACCCTCACCCTCCTGACAAATCAAATCAAGCCTTCTGCAGGATCTGGAGCAAAGCTCCCAGGCTTGGAAAGTCCCTGAAGAAGATTTCTGGCCTGCCCACAGGCCAGCCTGTGCCTCAAAGTTTATGGATATACCTGTGATTGAAATAAAAGGATAAAGGACTTAGGCAGTACATCTTTATAGTTCACAAATTGGAAACGTGATCCCCTGTGTGGTTTTGACCCAGATTAGTTCACGTTAGTCCAAACAATTCCCAGACATGGTTTAGGAGTCAGCACGGCCAGCGCCTGCTCCTGATGAACAGTATGGATGCAGTGAATCATAGAATCATTTAGGTTGCAAAAGAACCCTAAGATCATGGAGTCCAACCATTAACCCTACCCCACCAAGTCTACCACTAAGCCATATCCCCAAGCACCACATCTAGACAGCTTTTAAACACATCCAGGGATGGTGATTCCACCACTCCCCTGGGCAGCCTGTTCCAATGCCTGACAACACTTTCAGTGAAAAAAATTTTCCTAATGTCCAGTCTAAACCTCCCTTAGTGCAGCAAGTTTGCAGCACATGACCTAGTTTTTGAGGCTGTTTTTGCATGTAATAACATAGTCATGGCAGCAGAAACAAGAAAGGGATCCTGTAAGGTTGGATTGCTAGTAGACATGTAGCCTGGCAGACTTTACAGGCTAGTGTGTTCTGCAAGAGCAGCTCCTGCACTGGCCACTCCGTGCAGAGCTCTTACAGCTGCTCTTTCTTTCTATTAATACTTTACTTTTTGTGTACACACACAAACTTCCTAGCAACCAAGGTCACAAGAGAAGGTGTTAAGAAGCTGAACTGATTGATAATAAATGCTGGGGTTTGGAATCTTTTTTTCTTGAGAGGCTCATTAGACAAGAGTGGGCAGGGTGCTGAGCCGGGATTTCCAAGGGAACCCAAGGAGATCTGGAAACCCTGCTCTGATTGAATTTCCCCCTCTGAATCCCAGCCTTCCTCTTTCTGGTCCTCAGCATCCAGCTGGGTGAAGCTACCCATTGGAAGGTGAGCTGAGACTGTGCAGTAATGATAAGGAAGGATCTGGCATCTATCAGCCATGCTGAAAGTTGTCCCCTGGGAGTCCACAGGGGTTGGCTTTCTTTAGGTGTAATCAGGAAGCAGTAGTCTCCATAGACCAGGTAAATACCTCCCACTGCTATAGGGTCCCACCATGAAGGGGGGGCTACACCTACTGCCCCTGTATTTTCAACAGGCCTGATTATACTTCAGATGGGACCAGAATCACAGACTTAAGCATCTTCCCTCACCAAGCCACTGTGTTCAGTCCTGGATTTGCTGGAACAAGCTGAGTTGTCCACTGTGGTGAGAACCGTGACCTTTCCATCACAGTCCTTGCCACAGGAGTATGGCTGAGAAAAACTGGTTTATTGTAAGATAACACATAGAAAACCCCTATCTTTCCTTCTGAGTTTCAGTGTATTTAAGTCACTAGTCACATACTCATCAGTAGAGCAAGAATAGTCAGCCAGGGGTGTTCAGAGGGATTTCAGAAGGAGTGTCTGCTTCTGTGACATTCATTCTCTCATTAAACACCTTCGCACAGAAATCTGAGTATGAAAAAGCCAATACAGCTAGTTCATGAATATTTCCCAAGTCAGGAGAAGAAAGAAGTTCTAGGTAGGTCAGGAATGTCACTCGGATCTCCTTTACTCCAGTGATTGAGACACCAGGCCAGAATCATAGAATCATAGTATTGTTTAGGTTGGAAAAGTCCTTTAAGATCATCAAGTCCAGCCATTAACCCAGCACTGCTAGGACACCACTAAACCATGTCCCTCAGCACCACATCTCCATGGCTTTTAAGGCCTTCCAGGGATGGGGACTCCACCACTGCCTTGGGCATCCTGGGCCAGCCCTTGACAACCTTTTCAGAGGAAATTTTTCCTCAGCACCAACCTAAACTTCCCCTTATGCAACCTGAGGCCATTTCCTCTTCTATTGCTTGTTCCTTGGAAGATAAGACTGACCCCACCTGACTCCAACTTCCTGTCAGGGAGTTGCTGAGAGTCAGAAGGTCTCCCCTGAGCCTCCTTTTCTCCGGGCTGGAAAACCTCAGGTCCCTCAGGAGCTCCTCACCAGACTTGTGCTCTAGACCTTTCACTAGCTTCATTGCCCTTCTCTGGACACAGCTGAGCTGTTCCCTTGCTTGCCATCCATGGTTTACACCAGGCGGGATGGTGAAGGCACAGGATATTAACATTAATACTTCATAAGCTGATCTAGGGAAGATAATGAGACTTTCACAGAAGAGGATTGAAAGTCAGCTAAGAAAATGTAAAGCAAAAAACATCCTTTGTATATATAGGGCAGGCCTAATACTTCCAACTCTCCCTTTATTCCTGCTCCTTTTCACTAATAAAAGGAAAAGCACTTTTTTTCCTGAACATCTTACAGGGCAGTTCTTTTAAATTTTTCAAATTCAAAACCATTTTATTATGCCTATTTCTATTTGCATTTGCAGCCTGTAACCGAGCTGCCTGTCTCGCCTCATTCATTTTCTAGCCGATATGAAACAGGCTTAACTCCTTCCTTTGAGAGCAAAAATATTGGTGATTCCAGGGTCCTTGCTGAATGTCTTTACCAGGTCACTTTTCAGTATGATAAAATTCTGTTGAAGCTGTTCCCATAGCTACTCTCGCTGCATTTTAAACAGGCGATGAACTTCTTTAAATACTAAATTTATTGCCAGTGCAGCTGCCTTAATGACAGGTTTGAGCCTTCTTTGTTTTCAAGGTTGAGTGTGTTTCAGCTCACGTCCCCTGTGGCCGCACGCGTTGTGAAGGGGATGCGAGTAACCCGCCTGCCCATGGCAGATGCTGGAGCCTGGGGATGCACAAGGCAACTGGGTAAGGAGAAACCAGCACCTTGCAAGGGATTTGTCTGCTGCAACTTTGGTCTTCTCACTGGCATGTAGAGGATGCTCCCCTGCTCCTGTGGGATCTGTGAAGCACAGAGGATGGCCAGGGAAAACAAAGGTCAACTCTGACTCCCAAACCTATCATGGCATAGATGTACTCCTAATTAAACAACACAGCCACAGGGAAAAAAAAAATACAACTTTGTATGAAGCACTAGTTGCATCTGTACTGTGAAAAACCATCCTGGTATTGAGGGCTTCCCAGAGATTTTCATCTGCTGGGCTGCTTGTAGACACCATCTCATTCACACCTCCCCATCAAGCAGGGCTCTGTTTCAGTGTGATGGACCTTCACTCCTTCATCTCTGCGTTACAGGGCTTTTTATCATGCTAACAATAGTATCCAAGAAAGGCTACGTCTCTCGGGCGTTGAGTGCTCTGTAACCACACAGTACCAGATAGTGTTTAGCCTGAAAAAGCTTTCAATTTAAATAGAGGCAAGGAAACACAATCCCACATAGCTGTGGGAAAAGATGCCTGCTACAGACTCTGTGAACTCCTTGATAACATCCCCACACAAGACCTGCACAGGTCAGACCTTGGAGGCAGTGTTCTCAGTTGAAATCAAGAGGGGTAGCTTTGATGGAGGAAATCTCCCGGGGAAGTCTAGGCAGGCACTCATGCAGACTGAAGCCATGGCATTTGCTTAGACAAACAGCTGGTAGGGGCTTGAGTTTCTGAATCAAACTGCAACCCAGCACCTACTGAGCTTCATCCATCACTAGCCTTTCATTAGGAAACTTGTTCTTGGCCCAGTCCCCAATTCTCAGAGGTATGATTCAGGCAAATACCAACCTCAGTTCTGTGTCCAGCAGTGTCTGTTCTTCTGCCCATCCCTATCCTTGTGGCAAGCTGGATGCCCACTTGTTTCTCATTTTAATATGGAACTCCTTCTGTTCGATGAGTTTTCATTTTAAAGGCTGCCACTGCCCCATCCCCTCTGTTCCTATTCCCCATGTCTAAGCAGGGGGAACAGGTGGGACAGCTGACCCTGGTGAATGAAAGGAGAGCACAGTTGACCCTGGTGAATGAAAGGAGAGCACAGTTTCGCTCCCTTCACCCCTTTCTCACAGCCTGCCACTGCTGTCAGTGATCCCCAAGCCCCCGGGGGCAGGGGATTTGTGCATATTAGTCACATGAAAGAAAAGAGCCTGCAGCAGGCTGCTCCTGGGCTTTGCTTCATCTCCAGGCGAGGGGATAGCTTGCCACTGTATTCCTCAGGGCTGGAAGCAAGTGACAGTTTTTGTTTTGTTTTGTCTTGTTTTGTTTTGTTTTATTATTTATACAAATTGGCTTCTATGAAAGATGTGCCACAACTCTGAATAAAAAAAAAAATAAATTAAAAAAATAGAACAGCTTACAATGGTACCAGTTGTGCAGGGAAATGCATAAAGCCAGCACTTAGTAGAAAATAAGATCTTTTTTCTGCCATCACATCTTTGGGACAGGACTTGATCTCATTCATTCACTTTGCATGAAGCTCCTCAGCCTGTTCTCACAGAACAAGTTTGAAAAAAGCATTAATGGTCCCTTTCAGTCTTAAATCTATATGTTGATGTCACACACAACAAAGTCCCAGAAGGACCCCCCACGAAGGTGGACTCATGTTTATATTTTGACCAGTGAGACATTTTGTCCTTCTCTCAAAAATAAAACCCACAAACCCATGGAAGTCACATGGATGAACAACAAACCTGTTATACCACAAGAAAGCAATGCAGGTACCTTAATAACTATAAGTCTGCTCTGTATTGCCAATGCCAAAGAATAGATTTCACCATAGGCTTGATTAACCTTGGGTTTTATGGACATGCTAATTGCCTGCCCTAATTCCAATAGGTAGAAGCAGTATTTCCACTGCTCTCAGATATTTCTGGTTGCTGAAAGCCACAGAGCCCCCACATAAGCTCAACAACAACATTTACAATGTGAGCAAACAGTTTTACCCTCCATCCAGCAAGAGCAAAGCGTTTTTCTCAAGTATTTCAGGTGCTTGAAGATATGAGCTCTGCTTATGTACCAGCTTGGTCAGTCCTGTAACCATTTTCAGGGAGAAATACAGGTTCCTGAAAGCAGAGGGAAAGACTCAATCCCAACAGGCTGAAACAATAACATGTCTATATAGATGAGACACTAAAAAAAAAAGAAACCTTGGCCATTGTCACAAGCATCCTGAACACTGGTACAACTAAGGGACAGATGTGGCAATTGCATATGGCTTTTGTCTTTAACGAAGGTGTCAGTGATGATTCAGGGCTCAGTTTGGGTCCCCTGATGGGTTGGCCATTGCTCTGCACGCTTGCTGTTATTAGTGCTATGAATATCAGTTTGTTTTCCCACTCAAAACAACTTCTTTCACATTTCCTTCCTCATGTTCACAGGGTCTTCATAAACTGCCTGAATCCAGCAAGAAACCATTTCCTACCCAGTCTTAAAAAAAAATACTTCTGTTAAACCACATCAAGATTTTGTTTTCCCCACAGCTTTTCAGTACTTCCAGAGATCTAAATAACTGCTTATTCACACAGCTCTAACCAAGATAACCTTGTGCCTGCTGCTGCACAAACCCATCAACCCAACAAAGAAGAAAAAATATAGAAGAAGAGAGGAAAAAAAGCACACAGGTGGGATGAGGGAGGAATCCTTGGTCACAGCCTGCTGCGTTAATGCTTTAATTTAGAAGCTTTGCACGGGTTAAAATGCAAATTGAATCAATATTCAACCCCCCCAAACCCAAGATTATCCCCTTATTTTTAGGGAGGGGTTGCTCGTTCAGTCCAGTCAGATGCTTGTCAGACAGTCCAGCACTGTATGTGCGTGTACAGGGGGGGAGGGCCACGAAAAAAGAAAAGTGCCAGTGTTCCCACTGTCAGCCCTTTACCCACCTGTTCCTCTTTTAGCCCAAACGTGTCCACCTCTGACCCTGTTGCAGGACCAAGGCTGCACCCTCCCCAGCAGCTGTGTAAACCTCAAGGGCAACAGCTGGGCACCAGGGATGATGCCTTCAGCTCCCGGGTGGAGGTACAGCAAAGAGCATCTGCAAGGGCTCTGAATCACAGGCAGGATGGTGGGGACTCTTTTTATTAAGGTCTCACAATGGTTGGCACTACTTCCACTTGAACCCCGTGCCCATAAATCCAGCTCAATTAGCCCTCAAGACATGTTCTCGACACAGGGTGTTAATTTGCTAATTGCCTTCCCTGCGGGACTCCAGGTTGGGGTTTGGGGTTTGGGGTTTGGGATCTGCTCAGCCATGCTGTGACCCCAAGAGGCTCCCGAGGAACCCTTGGCCACTTGCTCATTGCAGCCAGAAGAATGGAGAGGGGAGAAAAGGGTGAGATAAACTCTCCTCTTGAATACTGGATGAAGATCCAAAATTACCTGGAACTTGCAGGATTTTTCCATCCTCTGGCAGTCAGGGACAGTAAATTTCACACCCTGACTTCAGAAAGACAAAGCCGCACAGGTTGGTGTGTGTGCCTGCCTGTCTGCAGGCTATTTTCCAAAAGCCTACATGGAATTGGGCCTTGATGAGATCCTCCTTAATCTGCTTAATTATAAAAACACCAGTGGGGTGAGATCAACACACTATCCTAAGGCACCGCTTTATTTATCCTGTCTAAATACGTGTCAGAACTCAACAATGTTTCTCCAGGATCCTTTTTCCTGCCTTGAAGGCAGATGGAGCTGTCCTGCATGGAAAAATATCCCTGTACAGAGGAGATGGTGGCAGGAATCCACTGTTCCTATTCTAATGCCAATAAATTAAGGCAGTGACAAGCTGTGCAATTCAGCAGATCAGTGGGACATTGGCTTCCTGGCTTGGGCAAATAGCTAGAAAAAGCAGCCCTACTGCTGCAGTGAGTCCTTGGCCATGCATCAGGGCAGCCTCCTTGGTGCTCCTGACCTTCATCGTAAGAGGAGCAAAGAAATGCAGACCACTGCCTTCCCACCAGTCTTGCCTGACCCACCTTTATTACAGGATGGCCTCAAAAATCTCACTCCTCTCTTCCTAGCTTTCAGAAAGCATCTGGAGACCTACAGTGGCAACTCCACCAATTCAGCCTGGATGTCCTAAAAGGTGGATTTACCAGGAGCCCAGGTAGAGATGTCCCAGTTTTACAGGCGACCTTGGGTAATTCACTTAAGGTCTTCGGGGATTATCTAGCAATAAGGATGACAGTGGTAAAAATATGAGATTGTCTCATTAACCATTTTCCTGTCATCAGTCCAACATCAAAAGCAGATTAACATCCTCATTATGTTCTACATTATTATAAATATTGTCATCTTCCTTTATCGTATCTGTGCCCATATCTGGACAGCACTATGCTGCTCACATAGATCACTGTAGTCTTTCTATGTTTGAACCTTGATTTCACAAGAACTAAGTGCGCCAAAAGGCATCATGATGGAATATCAACCTGATGAAGTAGGGAATAATACTCCAGATCCCTTAGACTGGGAAACTCCTAATAGAAGAAACAGGTATCACTTGTCACAGGAGTTACTGGCACTGCTGGAGAGAGTTGGGGGCCTCTGCAGCCTTTGCTCTGTTCAAACCCATTCAGTGGAGCCCTACTCAGATGCCTCCAAGCCAAACATGTTCAGGAGACTTTGTTAGGAGATTTATTGAATATTGGGTGCAAACCAGGCTACTTCTTGTACTTTTTCTGGAGATTACCTTCTCCTCCCATGCTGATGTCCCTTAATAATGGTGCAAGGGACTATTGGAGTTGAAGTTCTGGTAGCTGGAATTGGACTGATGATACCTGTTGGCAGTTGCTGTATCAGGCTGAGTTCATCAACTTGCTCTTCACATCAACTAACCCAGAACATACGCTCAAAATCAAGCAGATTCTCTAAGACTGGGTGTCTTCCAAAGGGAGAGGATTTAATTTCTACATCTAGGCCATAAGCATCCCAGGTTCAAATATCCTTTTTCATTATGGAGCCTATGCCAACTTTCCACCTCCTTTCCCCATCACCTACTGTCCCAGGCAGCGTGCAGTCACACTCCCCTACCCGAACCCTCTCCAGCTCAATCAGCTGTCACAGGCCCCACATTCCTGCAGGACTCCCAGAATTGGCAGCTCTGGACATCTGCTCTTTTCCACCCCCGCAAATATGCAAGCAGGTGTGAGGCACCACAACTTTCCTTGTTCCTAGCCACTTTTTACCCAGTGAATGAAGGCACAGCCAGAAGGGCAGATGATCTGTTCCCTCCATCCTCATCACATCCCTCCAGGGAACATACAGAGACAAAAATCAATCTCTTCACCACCACTGAAGCAAACCCAGAAAAAAAAAAGAATCTTATGTGGCTGAATATAATTCCCCTCTACCTCACTCTAACAGGGAGTTTACACCAATGATGAAAATTAGAAAAGTCAACGGCTTTTGCTGTATTTGGTATCCAGAACATGTGCTACTTAGGTCAGTAAAACTATGGAATACTGTGCAAAATCAACTCCATCTGTTATACTCTCACACTGAAAGGACCCTTAATGAAGGGATTCTGAAGAATAACAGTTGCTAGTGAAGACCAAGATGGAAAAAACTCCAAATTATTCACTACTTAAGAAAAAAAAACAACCCCTGTTGGTTGTTCTCCTCCAACCAACCAAGCTGTAAGGTGATGGTAGGTATTGAAGGGTTACAGTGGCAAAGAAAATGAAGTGGCAAAGAAAAATTACCCTATTCCCACCAGCCAGGAACATCAGAACTACCTCACAAAATTGCCAGGAGATCCAGATGATCCCATCATCACCATGAAGAGAATCAGGCTGAGCCCCCTCCCCAGTGTCCTCACTCAGCCTCTGGCAGCAGGCATGCTGTCCCATCATGTCAGGAGAAAACCCCGTGTAACTCTACTCAATTTATCAGATCAAACACAGCCACACCACAGAACATTTTCACTCTGGACTGGAGTATCTGTTTATTTACCTGCCACAGCAAAACTTAACATCCCTGTGACTTTACATCTCACATAATCTGTACTTGCCTTGCCACTCCAGCTCATCCATCTGAACACTTGTGAAAAGCTCCAATATTTATAAATCCTTTCACTGATAAGATTTTCAATCAACTGTTACTGAATAGATGTCCTACACTGGAAGGACATATTAGACAACTACCCACCGAAAACTCCAGAGAAAAGGTGTCTCACCATTAAAGAAAGAGTTAGGTGTAATCCCCACACAGAAGCATAGAATTATTTTGGTCAAAAGAAACCTTTGAGATCATTGAGTCCAACTATTAACCCAGCACTGCCAAGGCACCACTAAACCATGTCGCTCAGCACCACATCTCCACGGCTTTAAAGCTCTTCCAGAGATGAGGACTCCACCACTGTCCTGGGCAGGCTGGGCCAGCCCTTGGCAACCTTTTCAGAGGAAATTTTTCCTCAGCACCAACCTAAACCTCCTCTGATGCAGCTTGAGGCAGTTTCCTTTTGTCCTGTTGCTTGTTCCCTGGGAGAAAAGACCAACCCCACCTGACTCCAACCTCCTGTCAGGGAGTTGTCAAGAGCCAGAAGGTCCCCCTCAGCCTCCTTTGCTCCAGGCTCAACAACCCCAGGTCCCTCAGTTTCTCCTCACCACACTTGTGCTCCAGCCCCTTCCCCAGCTCCGTTGCCCTTCTCTGGCCATGCTCCAGCCCCTCAATGTCCTTATGGGAGTGAGGGGCCCAAAGTTGAAGGTTTTGGTAGGTTTTTTGCTTTAATTATACAATATACTTTATTATAGTGATAGTTATACTTTACTAGTTCCAATTGAGTCCGGTCACCTTACACAGAGCTTAGTGTCTTCTTGGTTAATGGTACAGTCATTCAAATGCTACAAGAGGAACAGCTGCCTGGCAAGTTTATAATTATCCATCGTACCAATTGTTTAATGAATGATAATGGTCATGGAGCATTGTAGAGGACTAGTTTTACCTAGACTCCAATGAATCTTTAAGTGTTGAATAAAAATAAAATAAAAACTAAGGGAATGTAGTTTGGGCAATTTATGCTTTATAGGTCAGAGAGGATTAATATTATGACCACACGAGTCCATGTGGTGTCTTTGAGCTAAACTGATGCTCTCAATATTGCTACAAGGCGTATTGGTAGCTTTGAATAGAAAAACATCAACTTTTTACAGCTTTCACATGGCCGCAGAAGAAGTTGTGTGCCCAGATGCCATCCCTGCATCCTCACGAAGCCTGGCACTGTCCACAAGCACTGGCACGCTACAGTGACACCAAACAGAATCACAGAATGTTAGGTGTTAGAAGGCACCTTAAAAGATCATCTAGTCCAAGCCGCCTGCCAGAGCAGGATCACCTAGATCAGGCCACACAGGAACAGATCCAGGTGGGTTCTGAATGTCTCCAGAGAAGGAGACTCCACAACATCACTGGGCAGCTTGTTCCAGTATCTGTCACTCTCACCATGGAAAAGTTTCTCCTTAAGTTTACATGGAACCTCCTATGTTCCAGCTTGCACCCTTTGCCCCTTGTCCTATCAGTGGATGTCACTGAGAAGAGCCTGGCTCCATCCTCCTGACACTCGCCATTTACATATTGGTAAACATTAATGAGGTCACCCCTCAGTCACACCACTCTTAGTTTCAGCTTCCTGTGTCCAAATCTAGCGGGTACCTACCCAGGGTACTGTAGGAGATCAACAGCCCCCAGCCACCCAAACAGAGTATTTCCATGGCAAGATTAATACAGAACCTGAGTAAATGACAAGAGGGCATTGGAAAGTTAACTATATCATTGTCCTTCTTTTGTAAATGGGTAAAGTGAGAAGTGAGTCTTCTGTCCCTGTCACATCCTCCTCCTTGCAACCTTGTATTGCTACAATGCACAAGATGTGTTGCCATCCCTTTTCCTTCCTTTCCATGGTGACCTTGCGCCCATGCACCCATCAATCTGATTTAGCTACAACTTTAGGAGAGAGGGAGGACAGAGCACCTATGTCTCCAGCACCCCAGTAAG
Source organism: Actenoides hombroni (assembly GCA_024336885.1). Lineage (NCBI taxonomy): Eukaryota > Metazoa > Chordata > Aves > Coraciiformes > Alcedinidae > Actenoides > Actenoides hombroni. Next base: position 22,413,167 of record WUAM01000395.1, read on the forward strand.
ACCATCACGCTTTTCAAACTGTGCTTCCCAGGAGAAAGTTGTCTGTGTCATAGCACTAACACCACTACAGCCACATGGCAAACAGTTGAACAGAAAGAACATAGAATCACAGGATCATAAAATCATAGAATGGTTTGGGTGGGAAAGGACCTTTAAAGATCATCTAGTCCAACCCCCCTGCAGTGAGCAGGGACATCTGCAACCAGAGCAGGTTGCTCAGAGCCCCATCCAACAGCACCTGGAATGTTTCCAGGGATGGGGCAGCAACCACCTCTCTGGGCAACCTGGGACAGGGTCTCACCACCCTTGATGTTAAAAATATCTCCTTCTCTCCATTCTAAATCTCCCCTCTTTTAGTTTAAAATCATCACCCCTTGTCCTGTCACAACAGGCCCTGATAAAATGACTTTCTCCATCTTTCTGACAGGCCCCTTGAAGTCCTGAAAGGCTCCAAGAAGGTCTCCCCAGAGCCTTCTCTTCTCCAGGCTGAACCCCCCCAGCTCTCCCAGTCTGGCCTCCCAGCAGAGGGGTTCCAGCCCTCCCAGCATTGCTGGGGCCCTTCTCTGGACCTGGTCCAACAGGTTCATGTCCTTCTTGTGCTGAGGACCCCAGAAGGACAAAATACTCCAGGTGGCGTCTCACCAGAGCAGAGCAGAATCATAGCATTACCTCCCTCAACCTGCTGGCCAGGCTTTTTTCAGGGCAGCCCAGGATGCCTTTGGCTTTCTGGGCTGCAAGCACAGGGGGTGTTCTGCAGCACTCCAGAGAGTGCTGAGCTGAGTGAGAAATCTGGGGAGCAAATGGTCTTGAGAGACAACGTCAGAGCTGGGAGCTGAAGTGCGCAGACACTGCTCTCCCTGCCTTGATGACAGGCCTGATGTGGCTTTGAATTTCACCCCCCTGTGCCAGCCCAAGCTCTGCTACCACGTTTCGGGTGCGCACACTGGTACGGAGGCTCAATTTTACTGGAGCCAACTGGGCTGCCACAGCACTTGTCAATTATGGCAGACCTAGAAGGGAGGCTGCATAGTAGTTTGTAACACCTACCTGGAGAGCTGCTTTCCCAGAGTAGTGTTTTCCTGTAAGAGATCACAGGTACTCCATCCTTTTGAATTACAGTGGTAGAATGGAGAGCTGATGACAGGCTGAATTAACGTGGTGCTCACCAACAATTGATATAGTCTGGGGGGTTGTCAGAGAGATGCCACTAGCCCAGTGCAGGATGCTGGCTGCCGTTGCTCTGAAGTGACAAGTAATAGGTGATTTTCTTAGATATCTCTCTTACAGTTGGGTGCAGTGAGATGGAGACCGGCCTCAAAGGGAATTTGATTTGGATCATCATAATTAGTAATGCTGTTGTGCTGTCAGAGCACCCTTCATGTAAATCATGGGCAGCAAGCCGGTTATTACATTTTTCAATTTATTTCCAGCAGTTTTTCTTCATAATTACACAAAAGATGACTCCTGAATGCCAGGGAACAGGCAGCCTTATTTCTGGTGTGTTTTGGATTACAAAATGTCTGTTTGAATTATACTGAAGGCATGTATGCATTTGTTGCTGTAAAGAGTTGATTAAATAATGTTCTTGGGGATAAGAAGAGTATGGGATTTTACAGTTCAAGAAAACAGTTGTATGAAAAGCCACTCCAGTAAAGAGTGGGGGAGGAGCAGAAGACTAAAAAAAGCTTTCTGGCTCCTGAATAGCACCGTCCATTCCTCCCATGCAGTGTGCCACATGTCCTGCCTTCTCTCCTCTCCCTTTCCTAGAAAAAGAACTTGTTTCAGTCATTTATTTTTTTTTAGTTTTAGGACTGAGGGATTAGGACTGTATGTACTCATTCCCTCCTTTTCTTAACAGCATGCATCCCTGTGAGGCAAATTCCCCTTAACAAACCCTTCCATGAAGCTTTGTCAGTGGCTGCCAGCCTAAGAAAGGAGATGATGATGAAAATCTCCCTTCACATAATACGTGCAAACAAGCAAACAAAACCACTCAGGGCTGCTTTGAGATTGAACTCTTGGAGCTACTTTATGTAAAATTTCATGTTCGGCGTGTTTTGAAATGAATGTCCCAGTTCTTTAGGGTATGAACCATATTTTGTCTGTGCTGTTTGTAAAGTTGCATAAAATATATCCCGTTTTTGTAGAAGTTGGAGAATAATGTGATAACTACCTGTATCTATCTACATCTATCTCTCTGCCTGAAAGCCCAGTAAATACAACTGTTATCATACCTACTGCCATTTTACAAATGAACTCTGACACGGGAAAATATCACTGCCTCCTCTCACAGCACCCTCAGCCTGCCTGCCTTCTAATCTGCAGGTTTCTAGGACGAGGAATTTTCTGATCTGGTGAGAATTCATGAGGCCACATGTTTTTCCAAGCCCATTAGGGATAGAAGAAAGGAGAATAATCAATATTTCTGGGGAATGAAAACAAAAGAAGCCCCACCCCCCTGAGTCACATCAGTGGAAGAGTTTTCCTGTGTACTTAAATCATTTGGATTATAATTTATTTTTTTTTTCCTTTCTCCTTTGAGTTGCCTAAAATGTGAATTCAATCTTGCTTTTTAACAACAACAAAAAATCTTTGTAAGTAATTCAGGTGGGATATTTTGACCAGTTCAAACTTCTCCTGTTCTTTTTACGAAGCAGAAAATTGGCTACTGCCAAGTCTTTCTCAGAAGCTACTACTCTCAAGAAATGAGCACTTCTCGTGTTGTAAAAATGTCAAAGAATTCCTTCTCTGTCACACAGGTCATCCTGGCCTTAGCAGGCCTCCTCTGCTTCCTGAGAAGTGTATCTGTTGTATTTCTCCAGTGCTTTTAATGGAGAAATCTCAGAGGAAGGTGACCCTGTTACTGAATGAAGAAAGGCTGTGGATGTTGCATACCCAGACATTAGTAAAGCCTTTGACACCATTTCCTACAGCATGCTCTTCATGGTTTGGGTGGGCATAGTCCTTACTGAGTGAAAAACTGGCTGAATGGCAAAGCCCAACCAGTGCTGGTGAATGGAGTTAAATCCAGTTGGCAGCTGGTCACAAGTGCTGTTCCTTAGGGCTCAGTCTTGGGGTCTGTTCTCTTCAATACCTTTATAAGTAAGCTTGCAGAGGGTACCAAGTTAGGTGGGAGTGTTGATCTCCTTGAGGGTCAGGAGGCTCTACAGAGGGATCTGGCCAGGCTGGATTGCTGGGCTGAGACCAGTGGGATGAGATTCAGCAAGGAGAAGTTTCAGGTCCTGCACTGGGGTCACAACAACCCTCTGTAACACTACAGGCTTGGGGAAGAGTGGTTGGAAACTGCCTGGCAGATAAGCATCTGAAAGTGTTGGTCGACAGCCACCTGAACATGAGCCAGTGTGTGCCCAAGTGGCCAAGAAGGCCACCAGCATCCTGGCTTGTATCAGGAATAGTATATAGTATATAGTAGAATATATTTACTCTGCTGCATACTTGTTTGTTTGCAGTCTCCTCTTAGCAAGCACGCTGTCTCCATGAGACAATTAGTTGAACAGAACATTGATAATTAAATTGCTCATTGAATCTGTCCTGTATTTAATTTGGTTTTTAAGTTTTGCATGGAAATCCTATTTTTAAGAAAAGCAAAGGCAGAGAAACGCAGCAAAATACCCATCCGTTTATTTTATCCAAAACAAAGGGCATGTACAGTATCATTACTGCCTTTTGAGATATTTCCAACTAAATTAAAATAGCAGATAGTTGTGTAGCACACTTGATTTGCTTAAGTCTCTGGATTATGAGATTTCAGACAGATTTTATAATACTGAAAATGTCAGTGGCACTCCTGCCTGTGAATGCAGTAAGTAGACCTTCGAGTTTGTTATGCACCTAGTGACTTCTAGGGAAGTCATTCAAAAGTCCTAAGATCTTTAAGCGTGTGCCACATGGCTGTGTGAATGGGATTGTGGTTCTGGAGGTCTAAGGCATATATATCTCTTATCTTGAAAAATTCTTTTGCTGTAAGGAGTTGCTCTTTATTGGTTCATATATGTTATGGTTGTACCTAGAAGTGTCTCCCCAATTATGGATACTACTTCAACAGATGCTCTGCACCTACCCAATAAAATACAGTCCTTGCCACACAGTTTGCAATTTCAATAAACCAGAAAGGAAAATTACAGTAACGATGGCATTATCATTTTTTTATTGTCAAAGAACTGAGACCTAGCAATCACTCTAGGAGTGTGTTTAAATTTAGGCTAGAAATGGTACGTACTTTAATAATTCTTGAGATTTTAAAGTTGCCTTTCTAGAGACATATTGAGACATATAGGGCTGCATAAACCAAGATTGCACTGGACTTGGAATTCCAAGAGTTATAAACATTTCTCAGTCAATGCAGCATTAAAAGGTAGTATTACTCATGACTGAATCTGTTCCTGCAGCCCTCACCCTGGCACTGAGCAACTTTCCAGAAATTGACTTTGCAAATGTAATGTTCTTTTAATAAGCTTCTCATATGTAATCTAATACTGAAATAAAATTACATATAAAAAAAAAAAAATGTTAATGCTGGCAATAGAGTTTTTATAATTGGTTAATTTCTCTTTCATTTACTTAACAAGGCATTTACTTGTTTATATTAAAAAGCTGCATCATGGCAGAAGACATCATATGAAATGTGAACCCCAAGGAAAATGAAGACATTTGTCCCCATTGGCCTCACAGAGACTAGGATCCCCACAAAAGAGATTTAGATACAAGGAAGACATGAAGGCATCAGTTATATGTCTGACCCTGAAAAATCCCCTCTGTAAAATAAAATTTAAAAAAAAACTACAAAAAA
>WUAM01000395.1:22418076-22430492 GCA_024336885.1 Actenoides hombroni
CAAGGCGGGGGTCCGGGTAGCAAGACCAAGTTTGCGGGGACATCACAAAACGGCTGCCTCCTACATTGATAGTAAAGCAGTCCAAGGAGGGAAGGGCCTTCTGAAGCAGGGGTGGAGGGACACGGGGGGCAGCGGGGGGACACGGGGGGCAGCGGGGGGACACGGAGGGACACGGGGGGCACCGCGGGCACGGGGGATGCGGAGCGTGCGAGGCCGGCAGCAGCGTGCCCTGGGCACTGGGGCAGGCTGCGCACAGGACCCGGCATCCCGGGTGGTTTGCGCCGTGACAGCTCCGTATTTTCCAGCCGCTGTGCCCCTCTCCCCGGCACTCTGGGCTCTGCCCCTCGGTTCTGCCTGCAGCCGGGATTAATTAGCAAGCCATTCCTTCCCGGGAGCTGCAGGCTCTGCCGAGCCATCGCTTGGGCAGCTGCCAGCGGTTCATTGTGCCCGCTCTGCAAACCCATCTGCGGCGGGCTGGAAACGGAGAGGAGAGAAAAGCGCCGGCTTGAAACACTCCGAGATTTTGCCCCTGAAAGGAATCGCGCAGTCTTTTCAAGGACATCTTTGGGAGTCACAAATATTAGCATAAATACTACATGCAAATAGAAAAGGAGCCTCTACAGCTCTGCTGCGAGCGTTGTTCTCTCCAGCACAATGCGTGGCACGATCGCTGCTTGGGAACAGCCCTGCATTCAGAGAGCAGTCGAAAAAAACAACTTTTTCTTGTTAAAAATAATTATATCTTGTCAAGTTCAGTGGCATCTGCAAAATATCTGTTAATCTAAATTATATGATACTTAAAGAGCAGAACTGGAATCTGTACTGATGGTATTTTTTTTCTCACAACTTTAGAAGTGGAATTAACATCTTCACACAGCCTGTGCTCCACTCGTGAAGGAGCTGTAGGAGCTATAGGAGCCAGCCTGTCCTGGAGGTCAGTACCAGCCCCGCTCCCTGTGTGACATGGGTCCTAACTCAAATCATCGTCTTAACAAAAGTCTTATTTGTGCTGAACATCCCAGGCCAGAAGGGTCAGTGGTTGTGGCCTTTGCAGTGGGGACAGATCTTCCCCTGCCGGGCTGCCCCCCACAGCCCAGCCCGTGCTGCCAGCTCCAGGGGAACCCCAACAGGTACCACAGGAAAACTCCCAGCCCCACTAGCCCAAAGCGCCTCTTGGCTTGGGGACCTTCCCAAGTTGCTGCAGCTCTGTTTGTTCATCCTTGGCAGGTTTAAATACGAATCTCTTGCTCTTTGCAGACCAAGTGAGCAAGGGCAACGGCAAAACGTTTTCAGCCTCCTCTCTGCTGTGCAGCAAGTGCTGTTCCCTGCCCAGGACTTTTGGGGCGCTGCCTGTGCATCTGCTGGTGAGTGTCTAAATATCAAGGAGGGCTCCAGACATGAGAGGAATCCTTTGGGGAGCCTCGGCTCTCTTCCCTTCTGCTTCTGCTGATTTGGGAGAGCCACTGTACGTGCAAAGTCAGGGTGTCTGGAACATAAAGGCTCTGGCGACAGCAGGAATGGATGAAAGTACCTGGTGCTACATCATGAGTCCTGATGAGACTGTGCACACATGCCAGGGAAGCAGAAGCTGGGAAGGACCAAAGAGCGGAATGTGGTGACGAGCAGATTAAACAGACAAAGCCGCCCGAGCCGCATGCGGCCACTGGGACTGCGCTGGGAAGAGCCAGTGCCGCTGCCCCGAGCTGGCTGCAGCTGATTACCAGCCACACAGACCAGGCCGCCTCTGCAACGGCACAATGAGCCCTGGCACAGCCACCGGCCTCTTGGCACCTCTGCTTGCTGGCTCTATCTGCACTCGCACATCTGTGCCACTGCCGCTGCTGCGTGCCAGCTGGGGGGAGAGCCAGCCCCGCCGTCGAGCAACTTCCGCAGCCGTCGTCCTCCCGGGCTCCCGCTATGCACAACATGCTGCTCAGCAGCTGAAGCCAAGACCTGTTTCCTGTCCGAGAGGATGGGAGAGTTTTCAGAGCACGCTGTGCCTGGATGCACCCCATCCTGGTGCACGGGCTGGGGCTGTGCCGTGGTGCCGGCATACGACTGAGTCAGGGAGAGGTGTGGGCAGGGGGAGTGGGGCTTTGGCTCCAGCACACTGCTCATTATCAAAACCTGTGAGACATTTGTTAGCTCGTTAGCACTCTCGCTCTGGACGGCTGCTTGCAGGCTGGCGTGAGGGCACAGGCATGCAGCTGTAGCACTCTGGTGGCATGGGCTGCTCCGAGTGCAGCGGTGCCGGGAACCTGGAGCTGGGGGCACTCATCCACTCCTGATGCTGCCGGTGCAGCCTGGAGATGAGCTGGCTCCTCCTTTGTGGTCACCATCCACCAAGGAGCAGAAAGCAGAGCCAGCTGCTCCCTCCTTAACTGTTGGAGATGTCTGAGGGAAGCGCGGGATTTGGGTCCATCCTTTGAGGATGCTCACCAGAAGCAAGAGACACTGCCTAGAGGAGCTTGCACTCACCAGTTTTCTCTAGTCCTTTTTAGGGTCTGCATGAAGTTGTGAGACATGCTACTCTCACAGCCAAGTTGCCAGCACTGCAAAGGGGGACTGAAGCCAAATTCGAGTCATGGTGCAACTCTCCAAGGTAAAGAAGTGCGTGGTCAGAGTCACGAAGTGCCCTTAGATTTCTCACTGATGCTCAGCTGTCACAAAGCAACCTCAATGGGGAAACTGTCCCAGGGAGTGCCATAAGCCTCATGCCAGGGGTGGCCAGGCCTCAGCTGTTCATGGCAGCACCTATGGCCGGGTGACAGCCACACTGTGCATACAGCCAGCAGGGCAGTGCTGGCTGTGAGGCCTGAGGGACAGCACAGCAGCTCCCTTGGGTGCCAGCACCCCGCACTTCCTCAGCCCTGGTCTACCAAGCACAAACCACAAACCCCAGCACCTGGCAACCCTGCCCACCCCTGGAGAGGGGAGGGTACCACCAGCAAGCCCAGTGCCTGCAACTGCTGGGGAGGTTCAGGGTCAGAGAGAAGCACTTAGTGATGGGGGCTCTTTGAACAGCAAAGGGCACCTGGGCAGGATGTGAGATGGACTTGATGTTGGGCAGCAAAGGGATGGGATGTCCACTGGACAGATGCAGGTCGGGGCTGGGCAGGCGCCACCACCACGAAAGTGCCTGAGGACATCAATGTCACCCTCACATAGCTGCCCAAGGTGAGAAGAAGCAAATCCCCAGGGAACAGGCACCGACGTTTCGGCTTTGGTCACGGTCGGGCAGCACCAGCAGCAGCACGGTGCTGGGCCAAGAGCTGCCATGGCTGCGGGACACGGTGAGTGACAGCAAACACCGGTGCCACGGCGAGAGGCTGAGTGGGCTCTGACAAACACTCACTAGAAAATAATAAAGTGGCAAAATAATTCCGCATCGGACACACTTACCAGAGCATAAAGAGTCTGAAAAGGAGACAACATCTTGTATCATCTATCTTCCTTAAATACCCAAGCTGTGACAAAGTGGAAAGCAAAATTATGATGAATGATCGGACATATTTAGTCTGTACCTGTGCTCTTTAACTAGGCCTGGTGAAATGGGTGCTAATGAAAAGCAGAACACCTACCAAAAAGAGGAGATTTCATTGAAAACAAGTCTTTATTACAAATTGGCACTTCGTTTTCATAAAGTGCATAATGAAGGTGCATATTGTGACATAAATTAAAACAGGCAAGTGATGGGTCAGCACTGCAAAACATTACACAAAGACAAATCACCAGTGAGCCCTCGACAATGGCTGTATCTCATTTACAATTTTTCGAGTACATTTTCAGATTGTGAGGGAACACGGCTAGGTTTTGTTCATAAACGGCATGCCATCATTTATTTTACTGCCTCATTTGAATATGATGAATACTGTAGCCCTTTATTTGTTCACAACAACCAAATAATTGTAGATCCGTGGGTTTCTGGGCAATTAATCACATTTTTTTCCTCCAACAATCCACTATAAACATGACATTGAACAATAAAGTACATTAACCTCTGCTTTGCACAAAAACTTTGCTTATTTAAACACAGCAAAGGTATCGGCTCCAGCTCTCCTTCAGGATGGATCCCGACGTGCCGCCCTGTGCTCTCCTCGCAGGGCCCGTGGGACAGGGCTGGGATGCCACAGAGGGGTGAGCATCCCACCGCATGCCAGCAGCCTGGGGGCACGGCAGCCCTCGGGGCCGTGCCAGTGTCACATCCACAGCTCTGTCACCGCCACACCATGCCACTTTTTGCCATCTTCCAGCGATGCTAAAAACATGACAGCCCCCTTGGCTCAGGCTGAGGCTACGCTGGGTGCGAGTGGGGCTGGCACAGAGCCGGGCACGTGCAGGGAGGCAGCAGGTCCCCAGTGATGTTCCAGGCACTGGGTGGTTTCTGAATGGCATCTGATACCCACAGCTGCGCTCACAGCTTGGCAGTGCCACCGACATCGACAAGGAGCCAACTCCTCCTAAGGGCCTGGAGGCCAAGCTCCCGTGTCCTTCTGGCTGTGGGCTCGTGGATGGCGATGGCAAAGCCGATCTCGGCGCCCGCTCCCGGCAGACATCTGTGTGCTTGCCTGGGAGCAGAACAACCGCAGGGATGGCAGCGTGCTGGGTACACAGGGATCCTGTGAGGCTCTACTGCATCTCTGATGGAGGCTCTTCCTTTGGGTCATACATTAACTACGGGCAGGATCATTTCAGTGAATTTTCTCACTCCAAAGAAGTTGGCAAAAAAGTTTGTCAGTGATTCAGACATCCTCTTTTTAAAAACAAAAATTCTCACTTTTCCTGAAATTGGAAACCTTTTCCACACACATTCCCAGCCCAGACAGCCCAGGGTGAGCCCCAGCAGCCCTCCGCCGTGGCCAGCCCGTCCCACCCCCAGCACAGTCCAGCAGGGCCATTCCCACTGCAGCGCCTGCTAAGTGAGGAGGTTGCATTGCTGTGTCTGTCTGTCCAGGTGTCCCCCCATCCTGCTGGATTTCACTGCACCCCATCCTGCCCCAGCAGCAGTATGAGGGGCTGCCTGGAACCCACCCACTCTGCTGTATTAAACTGGAACATATTTTTCTTCCATGTTGCTGTTTTTTTAACACTTTGAAAAATCCTTGTTTGTGGTTTGTGGTTTTCGTTTTTTTTAATCTACCACTGGGGATAGAGCCTGCCTGGAAAAAAATGGGAGTGCAGCCACTGTTAAGCCATGAAAAGCAGCGACTGGACCGTTATCTAACACTGTTGTAAGGTTACTATTTATCTAGAGCAACTGAAGTTGGCACTCACATCTGGCGCCTGGTACTTAGTGCAATTATTTATGATTTCCACCAAGATTTAAAAGCTCATCGCCGGCCTTGTAATGCAGTAACTGATTGCACTGCTAATGTAATTAAGAAAAGATTATGATGTCCACGTGGCACACCAGATGGTGGCATTCATAGCAATCGGCACACACAACTGGCAGACAACTGCACAAGGGCAGCAAGGCACAGGCAGCTGGAGCGCTTCGGTTGGTACCCTCTGCTCGCAGGCAAGGGAAGGCTTCCCACTGTTCCTTGCACAGTGCTGTGCCCCCACCCCGTGCACCCTCGGACCGGGGGCCTAGTTGTGCAGCACACCCTTGCACATTTCTGCACATGGGCTGCCTGGTTCACCCCTGCAAACACCCCACGGGGATGAACTGGACAACCCACATGCAAGGTCCTTCTTGGTGGGTGTGCATCCCTCACTTTGCTCAAGCCCACCCTTGTTACACCTGCGAAACCATCTGGGAGGAGCAGTCTCCAGTTTGCTGCTCATTGTCATTTCCATCAAAATTGCCTCCTGGGAAACGGCGACTCTTTCAGCTCTCCATGGTGTTTGGGAGGAATGAACCTGACTTTTTCTCGAGCAAGTATGGACAGCCTTGTGATCATAGAATCATAGAATGACTTGGGTGGGCAGGGACCTTTCAAGGTCATTTAGTCCAACCCCCCCTGCAGGAAGCAGCGACATCTGCAACTAGAGCAGGTTACTCAGAGTCCTGGCCAACCTCACCTGGAATGGTTCCAGGGATGGGGCAGCCACCACCTCTCTGGGCAGCCTGGGACAGGGTCTCACCACCCACACTGCAAAAAAATGTCTTCCTTCTCTCTTGTCTAAATCTCTTTGCCTTTAGTTTAAAACCATCACCCTTTGTCCTGTCCCAACAGGCCCTGCTCAAAAGTTTGTCCCCATCTTTCTGATGGGCCCCTTGAAATTCTGAAGGCTACCAGAAGGTCTCCCCAGAGCCTTCTCCTCTCCAGGCTCCCAGCTGGCCACCCCCAGCTCTCCCAGTCTGGCCTCCCAGCAGAGGGGTTCCAGCCCTCCCAGCATTGCTGGGGCTCCTCTGGCCCCGCTCCAACAGGTCCCTCTCTCTGCTGTGCTGAGCACTCCCCAGCTGGCCCCAGCACTGCAGGGTGGTCTCTCTCTTTCCCCAGAGCAGATCCTTGGGAGCAGAGGGGCAGGATCCCCCCCTCCCTTGCTGCCAACTCTGCTGAGGGTGCAGCCCAGGACTCTAAGTCCACGTGAAAGCCAACGCCAGGGTCTCAGTTGCCTCACAAAAATGAGGTGCTCAGATTTATGATGCCATTCCCTTTCATCCACCTTTGACCACAGATGGCTTTTGCAGAGGCTCCCGGGCAGAGGGTGATGTCCGTGTGCTCAGCACCCTCTCCTCTCTGGCTCACACCATGGGGGACACCCACCTGTTCTGCAAAGCATGCCAGCTATGAAGGCTGTTCGGAGGGGGCTATGCAGCCCCCACTGTGTTTGCTGCACCCTCACAGGCTTGATCTGTGATTCAGAGGAGCAAATGTCCTTAGGGAAGCACCCTGAGCACTATCCATGTAGTATCACGGATAAATGACAACCAGGAACACATTGCACTGCACAGCAGGAGCACTTGAGGTTTAGGTAATTTATTCATACTGCTTTGGAGGGGGAAATGTTCCTTCTCAAACTATTATATCCCAAGAAATGATTAAATAAGTATTTCTTCCGTACTACCCAAAAATGCTGAGCACTTGAAAAATGTTTAAAGAAAAAAATGTGGTTTTTTTCAAGTTGCATAGTTATATGTGATTGTGAATTCAGTATAAAAAACACCACACAAAGAAAACCTCCAAAACAAACATAAAAAAACCCAAACAAACAAAAACAAAACCAGAAACAAAACCAACCAAACAAACCAAAAACCCACAACCAGGAACCAGGTTATATCCTTTTATTAAATTAATATTCTTGTTGTTTGCCATGGGGCACGGAGCCATTGTTGTGCCAGATATGACAGAACGAGTACAATGCATCTCCCTAAGTGGCTCTTCTTAGTTTCACACTTTTTTCTTTTTTTTTTTTTTAATTTCTTTCTTTATTTTTTTTTAATTTCTTTATTTATTTTTTTTTCTCTTACATTGAAATTTGGAAACATCCACAACTTTCTCAGAGTTAAAGAAGCAAACTGAAAAGTAAAACTGTCACTCTGCTCCTTACCAGGCTCCTAAAAGACCTAACAAAAATACCCTTTAAAAATATGTATCCTTTTTTTTCCCCCCTTTTTCTGCCAAAACATTGGTGTTTAGTGTCAGTTTTCTTCTTACTTTAATACTTTTGAATTGTTCTTGGCTTTTTTAGCAAGGAAACTTTTTAATGTTATAAGCAGAGTGACCATGCAACCCTGAAGTCACTTCCAGAGGTTCGAATGCTCACTTAGGATAAAAAGGAGTAGTAGGATGGGCACAAAAAACAGGAAACAGGCTCTGTGGTGAAAGACAACCTGTGATAAGACTGAGCGAGCTGTGCCCTGAAATAAATGAAACAGGACAAGGCAAGGCTGCTGGTTGCAGGAACTCCATCATTCTCCCTGTAGGAACATCCTCACCATGATTTTGGCTGAGACAGATACGCTCTCCCAGGCACAGTTCAGGAGTTTGCATTGGATAAGACACATCTGGACAGTCATCTGGATGCAGAAACCCTGTCTTGGAAGTTAAAAGGTTTTAATAATACTAAAGTGGATCATTTGGCATTGGGGCCAGGGAACTTTGCTATGCATATTTATAGGGACAATCTTTTTTGCAGAGTCTGTTGGGACAGGACAAGGGGTGATGGTTTTACACTAAAAAAGGGAGATTTAGACAGGAGAGAAGGAAGAGATTCTTTTATGCTGAAGGTGGTGGGACTCTGGCCCAGGTTGCCCAGAGAGGTGGTCACTACCCCATCCCTGGAATCATTCCAGGTGAGGTTGGCCAGGGCTCTGAGCAACCTGCTCTAGCTGCAGATGTCCCTGCTCACTGCAGGAGGAGTGAACTAGATGATCTTTAAAGGTCCTTTCCCACCCAAACCATTCTGTGTTTGTATGATTCTATGATATTTAATATACTAGTTTAAATGCAGAGTAGATGTACTGATTTTTTAAGTACTTGCTGTGCCAAGAACTCCTTCCAAGAACTTGGGCATGTCACTCCGTGCCTCAGTTTCCCAACCATAAACAACATTTTGATAGCACTTCCCTCTCCCAGGATGGGATGAGGACCTAAGAGATATTCTGAGGCGCTCAGACACTCCATTAATATTAACTGCCAGGTAAGAGATTGGTCAAAACCTTTCTGCAAATATCCACTCCTACAAAAAGGTTCATTTCCAGTCTTCCAAGGACACTGTTGTTCAAACAGCTCTGATGGAGAAGAAAAAGTAATTATAGTTATTGGCATACTTCTAAAGACATGAGGGTAGGAAGGTCCCAGGGAATGGTTTGTATTCCTGGGTATACTGATGTGACATGTGGAGCTGGTTGAGCTCAGCCTGTATTGTCTGACTAAAACACTTGCAAAAACCCAGCTCCTCCTGTCCTGCCTGACCACGTCTGCAAATCCAAGAGCCCCATCAGGATTTCAGACCAGCTTCAGACCCACCTCCTTGCTCCTCCTCCTGCAGCAGCCCCCGGGCCATTAAAATATTAACCTGCTGTACCAGCAATTGTACCTCTATTGTCAGAAGCCTTTGGTGGGTTTTGTGTTTTTTTGGTTTCTGGTTAGGTTTTGGGGTTTTATGGGACTGAGCTGCAGCATCAAAAAAATGGATAAAAGGAAGAAGTGCCCTCCCGGCAGGGGGCAGCTGAAGCCGTGTCACTCAAAGTGCTGTCAGCAGGGTGATTGAGGAGGACAGGAGGGATAGGACCAGCCACAGGCTGTAAAGGACATGGGCAGGTGGGAGGACGGGGAGATGGGGTGGGCTGGCCAAGGGGGGTAGGAGATACAAAAGGGCCTGTGACAGCCTTCCAGGGCAGGGACCATGCGGGGATGACAGACGAGCTTCTTAGGGATAGAGCAAGGCAGGGAGGGGAAGATGCTTGTGAAGAGCCAAGGGGCGACCCAATGCCAGGGTTGCAGAAGGCTGGTCTGCCCTGAGTGGGATGAGACAGAAATACTAGTGTAAATCCTTTAGCAATAGACCTAGCAAGGGAGTGAAGAGGATGCTGAAGCAAGGTGGGGGAAATGAGCCCAGACGTAGAAAACTGAGTGAAGGGAGGGAATTTATCATGGATGTCACTAAGGAAAAGGCAAAAACAGAGGCAGTTGTACAGAGGAGAGTGGGAGAGGGAGAAATGCCCTCTTACACACAGAGAGGTCAATAGTATAAGCTGCTTCAAGTGCTTTTTTAGCCACAGCCTTTGCTAAGAGACTGGCAACTCCAGACATGTGCTGCTTGCTGGACAGCATCTTTGATCACACCAGCTCCTGTTTCCTTGGGGAAACCTTGAAGAGGAAGAAAATACCCCTCGCTGAAGATGCCAGCCCAGATAACAACCCTGGGGTGCTATGAAGGAACAAAGGACCCAGAAGAGGAGGATGAAGATATCAACTGCTTCTTTGCAGAAGGTAATGCCTGAAGTTTACTTTTTTTTTAATGTAATATCTCCTGTGGTTTAAGAATTGCTGGTATTTATGGCCAAGCCTAGAGAGCATAGGCAAGAGGCAGTGTCATGCATCCAGGGTTGTGTGGAGCATTGTAAGGGAACATAAGGAAATGGGCAGGGAAAGAAATGCCAAGGATGGAAAAGCGAAGGGTGGTGAAGTGGTGCTCTCATGGTCCAAGCAGGACCCCAGACTCACTACTGAGTTCCCAGGGACCAGACCACACTGCCTGCATGTGGTCTGTGTCTGTGTCTTGGAAGCATCCTTCCCAAGTGCATCTGTTCAGGCTCATAGCTATGGACATGAAAAAAAAAGGGATATGTTTGATTTTCAGGAACAAGGGTGAAAGAGTTGATGTTTGGTGCCCTGTTGACCAAATCTCTCAGCTCACGAACCAAACTTTCAGTGATCCAGGGAGCACAGGGATTGTTGAGGGACCATAGGATCTCAGCCAGGCAGCATAGGCTGGAGAGTCAGTGTCATCTCCTGAGAAGCTCTGCAGTCTCATACTGTTCCAGAGGAGCCTCTTTGACTACAAAGTGTGCCTACATGTGACTAACACCTTCCAGGGGAAGTGACCTTCTCATTTGAATTCTCACTTTTAAATAAGTGGTCACCAGCACATTTCTGCTAGTGTCTCCCTATCCACCTAAGCCAGCTGTTAGATTATATCATCTCTACACTGGTTTTGATATCTTTATCAGAATCCTTATTAGATAATGAAGTGCCTTCTCCATTTCACAGGTGGAAAGTTGGGGCACAGACATGCATAGGTCTAAATTTATCCCCATTACCCTTAGACCCTTAAGTGAGGAGTCTAAGTGAAAAGCACAGTCAACACTGGCTCCTTCCAGAGCCAATGAAGAGAGATGGCATCCTCTTGACACACTCCTGGGCACTCTCTGTGGGTCCTTGCTCTCCATGGGTGGCTGATCCTTGTATTTCCAGCCTGTTAGCAATATTGGTTATTTTAATTGGGAATGCATGAATGAAGCTGTCAAGAGCTCAGTGTGGGTTTACCTGCTCCTGACTCAGTGCATCCCCCCAGCTCCCTACGCTTGGACTACATGGGGAGGAACTAACTGAAAAAGAATCTAGAAGAAAAGAGCACTGTCCTCTCACCCAAGGCTTCACACCCACTCTCGGAGCATATCATTAAGCCTCCTGGCCTCCAGAAGAAAGCTCCAAGCTGGGGAAGGGTTCATGATATAAGGTGATTCAAAAATCTCCAGTCTTAGATGCAGAAAGAAGATAAAGGAAATTCCCCACCAGTGGCAAAAGTCCTACCAGCTTCTTGAGGGACAGTTATCCTAAATTGCACTGTTCTCTTAACTTCACTTGCTTTCAAGATATGGGAAAAAAGGGGAAAGCCAAGGGGTAAGGGAGGCCATGCTGAACCTGGATGGGCCTTGCTACAGGCTCTCCAGTTTGTTCCAGGCAAAAAAATTCACCTCTGTGCCTCAGTTTCCCCACCTATAATCTGGAAATACTGGTGAGCGGGCTTTGCTCAAGGGCCGTTATTCTGCTCGGGTGCAAAGGATCACACTGTCTAAATAAAATATGAAGGAGCTAAACCAAAGCCAAGACATCAGTTCAAAAGCCCCATTTATTAGACCAGATAAAGCAGAAAATATAACTTAGGGAGCCATAATGTGAATACCTTTTTATATTGAGTTAAAAGTGGTAGAAAAGCAAACAAGGAGACTAGTAGGATGGGCAGGCGTATTGCCAGGACAGATGGTGATTCTGACACAGCCTGGAAAATAACCTTGAGCAACTCACTTATTTTCTTCAGCTTTGTATTCTTGTATTCGTTTTCCAAGACATTAAATATCACACACTAGGACTGGATGTTTCAGAGCTGCTCATTGAGGAATTATTCCCACTGACTCCAGGCAGAGAGCTCGTTACCAAAATTGGTGGAGCAAACTCAGTTAAGTGCTGAGAAACCCTCACGAAACCCCACCAGAGTTTTAAAAACCTGGGCATACAAAAAACCCTCTAAACCCCAAGTGCCTAAATATAGTCTCTGGCTAGACACAGGCAGTATTTTGCAGATTGATGCACATCTGCTTTGCAGAGTTTTAAGCTTCCTGAAAGCTGTGGTTAGGACAGTGTTTAAGATGACACTAATTAGCCCTCCGGCATGAATATACCCTGAGACAACCAATTTGGTTCCCAAGGCTAAAGTGTTAACCTAACTGGTTTGCCCACAGCCACACAGAAACTTTACAAGAGAGGCAAGAACCATCTCTACATCAGTTTGTGCCTCATGCAATGTGCCTTTTGATGTAGGTAAGGAAACAATGAGGTGGTAAATTCCAACCATGCAAAAATCTGGGCTCAAATCCTTCCTATGGAGAATGGCAGAGTGTTCGAAAAGATTATGAAAAGAAACCATGGCACCTTTTAGCTCCCAGGTTGTGTGTGTGGGTGGGGGTGTGTGTCTCCCTTTTAAGTCAATGGGATGGCTCTTATTTACCCATTCCCTTCTTT
>WUAM01000395.1:22436302-22473163 GCA_024336885.1 Actenoides hombroni
AGTAAAGTGAAAGGGAAGAACACTATCTGTCACCTTTCACTCATGTGACTTGGTTTTTTAGATCAAATTGTAGTTTTTCATGATTCCAGGGCTCTTGGAACAAGCTCAAGACATGACCTGGTGTGCACTGCCATGCGTGCACATGAGATGCTTGTAAATGATGAGCGCTGAAAAATCTGAACCACCTGAAAATATACATTCAGAACGTCCCAAAATGACCATAGAAACCACTGAAATTGTAGGATTTTGTGCTGCCACTGCTTTTTCAAGGAGGAAGCAGACCACTAGCTCTGAAACACATCTGAGGAGCAACACTACCTCTTCAGCAGTGGAGGATAGACAGCTGCCCTGCTGCCCAGAGGTCACAATCCAGACTTCTCTTATGAGATGACATGCTTCTTTATATCCCCATATGGATTAGGCTGCTATGGAATGTAAGGAAGTGTGTGGTTTCAGGGAGACATCGCCAGTGTCCTCTGCTTCCAGCTACTGCAAGGAGTCAAATGCTTTTCTGTAACTGCATTTTATTTGAGTTTGACTTTGTTGAATATACTCAGGCAGCTGATATTCACTCTACAGTGCCCTCATTGACCATGGAAAGCACACAGGAATCTGCAAGTCTAAAAAGGTTGCAAACTCTTGAATCCATGCAAATGTGATAACAAAGATGTTTTCTGCACATCTTTCTCTGGAAAAATAAAAAATCTCCCATCTGACTATAGGCCCCATCTAAACAAAATATTATTTGCGCTGCCCTGAAAGTGCTTTTGAAGAACATCCCAAAAATCTCTACATCCCAGATGGCCTCAATAATCACCATCTATTCTCAGCTGGTGGAAAATGCTTTGGATTTAGTGACATGGAAAAAGAATTAAACAGCTCTGGGTAAGAATGACTTGCAAGGAGCATCATCGGTTACAAAGCTCTCCTCTTTACTCCTAGCAATCCATAACAATGTCTTCTCCAATGGGATTAAAATGCATGCTACAGCTATAGGAATTGCTGTAGTGGGATGATCAAGATGAATTCAATACACTGTCCTGAGAGGACGGTGATCGAGCAGGCTGCAGAAAGTCACCTCCTCTTTAGTGTGACATTGTGGAGGAGAGCAGGCAACCAGCCTTTCCAAAAATGGTGGGCTGTTCTTCCTAAATCTGTAATATCATAACTCAGGACAGTCTTGCCATGTACACAAAAGTCCCTTCCTCTTCTGAGCACTGCTTAATTCTTTGCTCCAGTAATACCGTGTGGCAAGAAGTTCAGTGCAAACTGCAAGAGAGTGGACCAGTTGCCTATCACCCATCTAAGATAGCCTGGAGATACCCTGGATCTCTCCAGGATATCCAGAATATCCTGTTTTATAGAGCTGAAGAGCTCAAACCATTTCTCATACATTACCATCTTCCGCTATAGGCCAAATATTCAAAACATTAAGCTGTTTTCTATCAGTCTTAATTTATTTTAAGGAAATTTTTAGGAAATCTTTTGAAGCTCTGTAGCAATGGGACTGTCGTTAGTATTATGGCCTAGGTGTTGAAGGGTTTTCAGACACTCATTTCCTCATTTTCAAGGGAAATTGTAGGAATTCCATTCCAAAAGGCCCTCAACAAACCAGATTTAGTTAGAAGCTTCAGGACAAGTCTATGCTGCAGTGATTAATGTTCATAGCTTAATTTTAACCTGGCTATGAGAGGTACTGCTAGCAGGTAGACCTCTTAATTCATCACATTCATACTCACGCATTTGTCCAACCTCCAGGAGAGTTGTGTAGTTCAGGCTGTCCACAGTCTGCTGTAGGCAGTGCCAGAGACAGCTGGTTTTTATCACTGTATATTCCTTAGCCTCATACTCCATAGAAGCTTTGGAGTCCAAATTTTACTGTCCACATCATCATCAGTTCACCAAATAGTGGCAGGGCCTGTGTTCTTGCCCTCAAACCAATGGGGGGGAAAAATGACTATTTATCTCTCTTACTTTCTTAAATAGATGATCATCTTCAAACTCCCAACTGGGAATGGTCTTTGACCTGCATTAATTCCCAAGCTGAGCTTGGAAGCTCCTAAGGTCAGTACTAGTTGACAAAGGTCAAAATTGTGCCAGCAACTGTGCTAAACACAGTAGAAACCACTGAGTTCCTGTGCTTGTATCTCAGCACTACTTAACATACCAATATAGACCTTGAAACCAATGACATTTATGTTCCTCAGTCACCAAGATGCTTTGCAAAATTTCGGTCTGAATCAAAACCAAGGCTTCTGTATCTGACCCAAGCTCTGTGGTCTCCTAGATGTAATTCAAATGTAAACATTATTTCATCCTGTTCTTCTACAGATCTAACTCTTAGGTTATGAAGACTAAGATTTCTCAGAAGAGAAAGAGGGTAGAGAAAAATGAACTTATTTTTCTTTTAATCATAACAACTATGCAGGATAAAAGGACATCCAATAAAAAGAGCAGGCAGGGATGTGAATCCTGACGTCTGTTCTCTCCTTGCCTTTCCTGATCAGTCTGTTGCCCATGTCTCAAACACAGGACTTCTTTTGTGCAGCTGATGGTGTCTTCATCTCTACCTGGCTTTGCTGATCAGCCCATTGCCCATGTCTCAAACACAGAACTTCTTTTGTGCAACTGGTGGTGTCTTCATCCCTAATGTGCTGAAAATGTTGTAGTTTGTGGAGATCTGGACTTCATTTAGTTACCTAAATAGGTGCTCCTAGTAACTTTCGAGACACCCTCAGAATAGTCCACTGGCTTCTAGCTCTTTTTCAGGTATGTCTTGTGCCATACCTGCATGTCACACCTGGGTGTCTCAGATGCTTATGTGTTGGCAAATGCTGCCAACCCTTCCGGCTGGTCAGCAGAACCTGTCCTTAGTCTTGACTGACTGTATAAATCGGGGGTTTGAATCTGGAGTGGAATCCCATCCCTCCTTTACTTTTTGCAGCTGTCTCCAGCCGGCATACGCCTGTTCCACTGGAGCCTGTGATCAGCATTAACTCTTGCTGCACAGCATGGGCCAGGATTAAGTTACGGGCACACACTTGCAAGGACACATGAGAAGAAATAATGCAGACTTGTCATACAAGCATGGGACTAATGTTTAGAAAAACAGTCTGTGGCTCAAGGTCAGTGTTTTAATTCTGTTCCTCCCTCCATCCTCTGGTTGGGCCATTCAGATCCTAACTGAAGGTAAAATTGTCAGATAGTTTAAGGATAGATTTTCTCCTCACTTCCACCAAGGCTGCAATAATCTGGTACTGATGGGAGAGTGAATGTTGTAGCTGATGGCTTGCCTGAGCTATTCTTTTGGCAGCAAGGTGAGTGTCTCCATAGGAGTTTATGTTGCTGATGATTTCCTTGCTAATGAATAGCCCTGATGAAGCAAAGAGAAAGCATGGAGCAAGAAAATGAGTCCTGAGGTTACTGGATTGATATTCCTCCCAAAGCTGAGAGGGCAAAGGGGAAAAAAAAAAAGCAAGCAGACAAAAGACCCTCCTAATTAAAATGTTTTTTTCAGAGGAAAATGTATCACATCCCCGAAAAACCACAAGCACATGGAAAGGGGCCTATGCACAGGGTTGGAAAAATGCTGCTTTTGTCCTTTTTGGAAGCTGCTCCGTGTCCCGCTGCTCATGGTCTCTGGCAGCTGTCTCCTTACTGAGGCTCCCAGGTACAGCTGGAGGGCTCGGGGCAGCTCTCTGAAAAGTGATGCCTGACTGACAGCTGGCAGGTGACGTCCCTTCAATTGACAAAGGAGGTGTCTTTCCACCCTTCCTCCATCCCGCTTTTCTTTTTTTTTTTTTTTTGTTATGATTTAAAAATAATGAAATGAAAATAATTAAAAAATAAAAATGAGAGAGAGAGAAAAACTATGAGAGATGAAGTAGGAAGAAAAGGGATGTATGGAGACAAATCTTCAGACACATGATGCTCTCCCTCAGGATGGGAAAATAGCAATCCTCTGAGCTTGAGAAGACTTTCCTCATTACCTATGTCCAGGCTTGTGAGCTGGGACCAGATTCCAAAACAAACCTGGACTCGATAAAGCATCTAGACAGAGATGCAGGATATGGCTCCAGAGGCTTATCCCCATTCTTAAATACTGTTGGTTTATGGAAGAAATTCACTCTTGTCCAGATAACCACCCATGAACTGGGGCATCGCATGGGTCATGTGGGTGGACCAGTTCTCAGCCAAAATGGATGTACCAGAATTCACCTAGGGTGGAAAGTGGTGTGATGCTAGGATAAAGGTTGGACTTGATGACCCCGGAGGTCCCTTCCAACCATAACGATTCTGTGTGATTCTGTGTGTGTGATGTCCTAAGTGATGCACCATCCTTTTGTCCCTCTAAGCAGTGTCTGACACCAGCGCTCCTGTCTAATCTATCTAATTCCCCTTGCAGGAAAGACACAGCAAAGACAAGAGAGTTGCATGGTCAGGAGCTATGCTCTGCTCTGGCTGGTCAAACGGAACCAAGCCCGTCTTCCTCGGAGGTTTGGTCCCCTTCAACCAGCTATAGCAGTGTTGAAAACATCAAGCCAAGAAGGTGTGCTTTCCATCGCCTCTACTCGACCCCACCAGCCCTTCCTCCTGTGTGGATCTGCTACCCCTCTGAACATATCCAGAGGTGCATCTGGGGATGAGCCACCTGAAAAGGTTTGGGGCAGATTTTTGGTTTTAATAAGCATCACTGCAAGGGTTCTTGACCCTGCAAGGGCACATACACGGGCCTGCTCCAGCATTCCCACAGGCCCAAAATATCACATGCAAGGCTTGCTGACTCCGCAGCATTCAGGAAGTTTCTAAGTCAATGTGGATCCACAGGGCCACTGGTGATGGTTTTAAACTAAAAGAGGGGAGATTCAGACTAGAGAGAAGGAAGGCATTTTTTACACTGAGGTTGGTGGAGACCCTGGCCCAGGTTGCCCAGAGAGATGGTCGCTGCCTCATCCCTGGCACCATTCATGGTCAGGTTGGCCGGGACTCTGAGCAACCTGCTCTAGTTACAGAGGTCCCTGCTCAGTGCAGGGGGGTTGGACTAGATAACCTTGAAAGGTCCCTTCCAACCCAAGCCATTCTATGATTCTCTGATTCCATAATTCTTTATTTCCCTTCCCTACCAAACATGCATCCCCACAGCCCCTTTTGCTGAGCACTACCAGTCCAAGTAATCTGTATTTAAATTAAAAAATAATTAAATAAAAAAATCATATAGAACAAGGGTAACATATCTTTGAAAATGCACCATGTACACCTGTCTTTTCTTATTTAATGCAATAAAGGAGCTATAAATAACCATAATTTACATGGTAAAGGTTTGTGACCCACAGGAAACAACTCATCAGTTATCCCATAGCCACTTAGCCCACAATGCACACATCACCTCACACATCTTCGTGCAGGGTATCTTCTGAATCTTCTTATCACACAGAGAAAAACGGCCAAATACCTTGAAAATGGCTTTGCTGACAGGATCTGACCTGTTCTCTGATCCAGGCAATGAATTTACATGTCTACCCTTAGACATCCAACTCAGTAAGCTGTTCCTTATCTTCATCTCATCAAAAAAAAAAGTGAAGCAATCAATAAATAAGTGAATGAATACATATCAATGTAAGTTAATTAAGTTAATAATTTATGATACCCTTTTTTTGCTGGATGGATGGGGAAGAGGAGGTATGGAGGCATCAGTCTGTCCCAAGCAGCTTGGATTTCTGCTACAGGACAGCAATGATCCATGGAGTGTCACATCTACCCAGCCCCTGCATTTTGCCTAAGGGATGCATTATAGCACAACTTCATTTTTGCCAGGTCTCCATGGCCAATGTCCTTTGGATGACCCAGACACACAGGGGTGACAGTACACAGGGGATAGTCAGAATTATGTGTGTGTGACAGACAGAGCAGAGGACAGCAGCTTTTAAGTCCCCAACAGCAGTGATGGTAAAGCCGGGACATGGCAGGGACATGACAGCTCACATTCAGCCAGCACTCATTGCATCCTAAGACCCTCTTGTCATTCAAGGAACTGTATTTTGGGGTTATCCAAGAGCATGTCCTCATCTCTAAACCCTTCAGTGGTGTTCAGCTCTCCAGGACCAGAACCAGTCTATATATAGTCCCCTATATTTGGGACAGATCTGTGTTGGATGCGGAAGGAGACACAACAGACTGGGGTCAAATGGTGAGCAGCAACTTAAGCTTCAACACGGAAAACACCAGCAGGAGACAAAATCTTCAAGGAAAGAAACAAGGACAGGATGCTTCAGGGCTCCCCCTCCTGCCCAGGGCCTGTTGGGCCAGCAAGGGCTAGACAAACATCTTACTGGGATAACCAAGATAATGTGTAAGAGCTTGGTCAATTCATCTTCATCCAGAGTCACTTTGTGCAGAGTGGGTACCTCTGTGGGACGACAGTGGTGGGTGACTCACACTGGGGCAGGGTTCCCTGCAGGACTCACCAAAGTGACTGGGAACACTGAGCACAATGTGTGGTGACAAGAAGGGAACTGGAGATGAGGTGTTGGGCTGAAGCTGAGCCAGCAGAAAGGGGAAGTTTTTTTCCCTAAGGGTCTTCTTAGTAGTTTTCTTTCTATGTTTCTCAATACCCAAGACAGCAATTAAGAGTTTGTTAGGGAGGGTTAACAAACAAACATTGATAACAACTTAAGATAACTGAATTTTCCTTAACTGAGACTCTCGTGTGCCACAGAATGGGTTTGAATGCATTGCCCCCACCCCCAATGCCATTGTCAGCCCAGTGCTACCTCAGAGTAGCATGTCCCAGCTCATCCCTACATTGCATCTGCCCATGCTTGGCCTTCCTTACACCAACACAAGTTGGGTTGTGATTAAGCCATGGAGCAGTAGTTTTGGTCAGTCCTGGGACTGCTCTTCCTTGTAGGCACAGCCTGATCCTTGCTTAGAGGCATTGAGAGGTCAGTGCTATGGTGAGCACAGTCCCTTATGGTGCTGGGGTGAAATGTGTTTCCCTGAGTCCTTGCTGCTCACCCACTTACATCCCTGCAGGAGTTGTTCCTCCAGGAGCACACAATGCAGCCTGCTGAGTGCTGGAAATCTCCTCGTGTTTGGGATGAGACATCCTTAAGCTGAGCCCATATCCACTCAGCCTCTTCCTCCCAAAATCTGCTGTATACCTCAGAAGTTCCTGCAGAAGGGCTTTCAGCCAGAGATTCCTTCACAACTGAAAATTCCTTCACAATTCCTTCACAACTGAAAACATGACCTCCATTCATCTGACCTCCTTTCCTGGAGCTGAGCAGTTCCTGCAAGACTACTGAAGACGTTAAGAGTCAGAGGTGGTCTCTCTGCTGCTCAGTGACTCCATTATGTGTGGATGGAGAAAGAAGCATAACCTTATACATTTGTAGCTCCTTTCTCATGGTTCTTCTTGTGGGACCACTGTACTGAACTCTGTTCCCAAGCAAAAAGAGTATTTTCCCTCTGCTACACCTTCCGTCAGGTTTCCCAAGCATGTGAAAAGCAGCAATACACCATTTTTACAGAATATCTTCTGAGCCCCTTTTCATCTTGATTTTGCTGACAAGCAGAAGGCAAAACCTTTGTCTAAAGCAATATAATACAGCAGAAACCAAGGCTGGAAAAGCCACCCCAGCAGGTCTTACTTGTCTCTGGATGGAGTTAAGCAACACAGGCTTAAACCCAGTCCTATTTTACAAAGAGATTTGTGCTAAAGTCCCATTGAAACAGATGCCTGAAACAAGATAAGTATTTGCAGGCTTCCCCAGCAACCAGAAACTGAGGTAGCAACAACCAGTGACACCTCTCATACACAGTTCACCCAAAACAGTGTTTCCAGGCATCTCACATCCCTTCTCTGAAACACCCAGTATCACCTCCTACAGTATCACCAGCCACTGCTGTCCTTCCCCTCAGATACTGTGCTTTTCTGTAATCTTTTCTATTATTTTTTGTGTCTCTGTGTGTGTTTTTTTTATTTTCCAGTTTACCTTTTCGGAGTTGGTTAGATTTTTTTTTTCTTCTTCTTTGTTTTCTCTTTAATCATCTACTGGTTTGTACAATGTGCATAAAGGGATCCTCCCAGCACCTCGAAGATTATGGAATTTGAATGCAAAAAATATTAAGAAGTAGTTTGGGAGGTTTATGAGATTTAAATGAAAACAAAAAATGGATTTTATTTTTTTTTTTGAAAGTGTAAAAGATGCCATACTAAAAAAGAAACAACCAAACAAAAAACAACCAAACAAAAAACAACCAACCAAACAAAAAGCAATCAAGAAGAAAAATAAAATAAAAAATAATCCCAAATATCCCAACACCAAAACAAAACCAAACCAAACAAAATACCAAACAAACAAAAAACACAGCAAAAAAAACCCCACAAACCAACAACAACAAAAAAACAACAAAAAAACCAAATGAACAAAAAAATCCACCCAGGAAAACCAGCACATAAGTGGAAATAGTCCTACAACTTAAAGCGTCAAAGAGATTTCAGCCAACTCTCCTGCCAAGTACCTCAGAAAAGTCCTGTAAAAAATGAATGGGGAGCAAAGGTATGTGGTTCCTTCCCTGACAATGTGAGGAAAAATAAAATGTGTAAAAAAAAAGACAGAAATTAACATTTAGCTTCTTGATGTGATGTTCTCTCTTGGCAAGCATCCTGGGCAAAGGATATCCCATGCTCATGTTCTTCCTGCATTTCAGCAGATAATAAACCCAGAGCTTTCCCCAAGAGATTTCATAGCACTGCCATAAATCAAAACTAACAAACCCCATAAACAACTATTAAAAAGAAATATCTTGAATACTCAAAGCCCATAGTTTTGTTTTATGATGATCTGGAACAACAATTTTGCTTTACTAAGGATCAAAAATCCAGTTTCCTTCCATGTCTTATAAAAAGAAATAAAAATAGTTCGGTTTCTTCTGCTTTCCAGTAAATTTGTGAGTCATTTTAATGTCCCAAGAAATGTTCTGGAAAATAAGAAATAGCATTGAACATTGACCTAAATGTGGTTCAGCGTTCTCTGACATGCAGTCAGCACGGCAGGACGATACCTCCCTCTGCTGAGCTCTGTAGGACAAGAGCATCCATTGTACTTAGTCCTGGCACAGCAGGAATGAAGAGGACTGTAGGCAGCAGCATTTTCACACAGACGTTATACATGTGATCTGACTGTCACTATGTCTCTTTTTCACTTCATCACTGTTAATATGGGTTTTTTCCACTGACTTAGGTAAAAAGACACACTCTTCCATTGTGTTTCATTAGCCAAATAATCGCCTGGAGAGGAGAAGGCTCTGGGGATACCTTCTTGGGGCCTTTCAGGACTTCAAGGGACCTGTCAGAAAGATGGGGACAGACTTTTGAGCAGAGCCTGTGGGGACAGGACACGGGGATCGCTTTTACACTAACAAAGGGAGATTTAGACTGGAGAGAAGGAAGAAATTCTTTTACACTGAGGGTGGTGAGACCTTGTCCCAGGTTGCCCAGGGAGATGATCAATGCCCCATCCCTGGCACCATTCATGGTCAGGTTGGCCGGGGCTCTGAGCAACCTGCTCTAGTTACAGATGTCCCTGCTCAGTGCAGGGGGGTTGGACTAGATGACCTTTAAATGTCCCTTCCCACATAAACCACTCTATAATTCCATGATGTTACATTCTACAGTTCTATGATTATGAATGAGATAACAAGGAGCAACAATGAGTAAATTCAGGAAAGAAATAATTATTAGAAAATATCGAGTTCCTTTGTATTCAGAGAGTACATAAGTGTCCCAATTTTTGTTTACTGAAGACACTTTAAAGTCCAAATCACTTTAGAAACAGCCTTCAGCAATTCTACATTAGGCAAACTCCCTGTACACAATAAATGAAAATACGGTGCAAATACCCTGGAGCGTAATCTGAAAAATATTTGTGGATGTAAAATAAAATGAAATTTTATGGGATATTAATTATCAGAACTATCTGTTTTCAAGAAGTGTTACATTCATCCCAAAAGGCCATATTTCACAGGAAATAAATATATATTTCTGTATATTCACATTGAAAAATTCAAAATGGAAGACTTCTGTAAACTTGATACAATCTATTGCCTCAGTCTTTCAAAACTAGACACTTATCATCCAAAAGCCTTTGGGCATCATTGTCAAGGAAGACCACTGTTGGCGTTTGCTTTCCAAGTGGAAGAACATCATTGTTCTCCCCTTTCTCCTAAAAATTCTCTCATGAGGAGAAGGACCAAGACCCACCTCTTGACCAACTCCCATTTGTCTGCTGTTCCACCAGCCATGTCAGGGTTCTGCCAAGGCACAAGGTCATTTAATCCAGTTTAAAATACCTTTTTCTCTCCCCTGAGGGAACAGAGGTCACTTGTGCACAGGCAGAAAGCGACTCACAATTCCTCCTTTGCTAAAAATAAAATAAAATAATGAAATAAAATAAGACAGATAAGCAATCACTCCACCATCTGATTAATGTTTTGCTTTGCCTGATGCAACTTTATATGGTAAAACCCTGCTTGAATCCTTAGCAAACAATCTTCAGACTGGGATGATGAGACATTTGGGTACTTTGCCTTCTTGTCTCCTTCCGTTTGTCTCATTTAAGTTGTTTATCAGTCATCAGCTCTTGTGCACCACAGAAGTCTTGTGATATCTGACATCTCCTGCACTGCTGCTCTAAGAGCTAAATCCCATCTCCTGAGCCAGCAAAGAGGAACCCCTTGAGCATCAGAGGAGGCTGCAGAGGTGAAAGCAGCGGGCATGTGTCTCTGCAGGGATGTGCCAAAGTTTTTCTAGCATCTTTGCAAGCTGTTAGAAAGCAGCAAGAAGATTTGTCTCCTTGGCTAGAAGTGTAGGTGTATTTCATTTTAATATTTCAGTCTTCACAGTAACAAAAATAAAAGGAGAGATAAAAAAAAATAAATAAAAAGAGACGTTAAATTTTGCTTTGGAAGAACTTTTAGCAAATTCTTAACTGATTACTTCAAGGAAATCATTGTTTTCTTATAGTTGTTCACGCAAGTCCAGTGTGTCTTACGCAGGTAACATGAAGAGCAATCAGAACATCAATCTCTGTTCATCCATAACTTTTATTTTCTCTCCTCCAAAAAAGCTCATTGGTCCTACCCCATTCAGCTTGTTCCTTCTGAGGCAATGGATTCCTCTGTTCCTGGGTGTATGTATGTTATTTCAAGGTTTGCTGTATCTAGAGACTTAATTTCAAGTGTTGGTGTTTTTAAAAGGGTGTAGATCTTCTGAAGAGAAGACTGGATGCAAAGGTGATAGTTTCTGGACTACTACCAGGATAATCATGTGAATAACCTCTGTAGTTCATAGATGATAATTTCATAATTTTTTCTACTTGTGGGGTAGGTACAGATGGATAAAACTGTTATTTTAATTCTGTGCCAAGAAACTGTGTCCAAATAAATACACAACCAGCCTGCAAAACCAAATCTGCTACTTCAGCTTACAAATGGAAAGTAAAAATAATACAAATATGTATCTTGCCAAGCTGGAGAAGAGGGCTTCAGCCCCAAGTCCTTTTCCATAGGGATACTCTCAATCTACTTATTGCCCAGCCTGCATTTGTGTTTGGAATTGCCCCAACCCAGGTACAGGACCTTGCACTTGGTCTTGTTGAACTTCATATTTGCACAGGACCACCTCTTAAATCTGTCCAGGTGCCTATTCTTGACATCCCTTCCCTCTGCATGTTGACCACACCACACAGCTTGGTGTCATCGTCAAACTTGCTGAGGGTGCACTTGATCCCACTGTCCATGTCACTGACAAAGATACTAAACAGCTTTGGTCCCAGTACAGACTGCTGAGGAACAACATTTGTCACTGGTTTCCACTTAGACACCAAGCTGTTGACCACAACTCTGAGTGCAATCATCCAGCCAGTTCCTTATCCACTGAGTAGTCCACCCATTAAACCCATGTCTTTAGAGGAGACTGTGACAAATGCTTTGCCCAATTCCATGTAGATGACATCTGTTGCTCTTCCCATTCCCACCAACACTGTGACTTCATCATAGAAGGCCACTAAATTTGTCAGGTATGATTTGCCCTTAGCATAGTCACGTTGGCTGTCACCAATCACCTCCTTATGCACCCTGGTACTGTTTCCATAGTTTCCACATACAGATGCTGTTTGCTTAGAGCCCACTGCTCCCATACTGGATGTGTGAGAGTCTGGCCACAGAAATAATTTAAAAAATCGCTGAGTCAAAGACCTGACTCTTTCACATGATATGTGCTACTGTCACTATGAGATCCTGTGATATGTACGTGCCCTGCAGTGAGTGGGAACATGAGACAGAGAGGCTCAGTGGGTCTGGGACTGTGGGTGGTGCCGTTTAAGGGACAAGGTTGATCACATACTCTCATGGTCCCCAAGTCAGAAAGTAAGCTGCATCATTCTTATCTTCACAAAAATGTCCTCACTTTTGACCCAGCCATTGATTATATCAGGAAACCACAGACTCTTCATTCCCACGGCCCTTTGCTTCTTTCTCCTGGTCTGGAAAAAATGAATGTTCTTGTGGTCCCATCTACTTTGGGCTCAAGGAGGACTGAAGAAATAGAAGCACTCAGCCTTTACAGTTTGCTTAGCTTTGAGCTTCTCATCTCTGTATCTATTCTGGGGCCAACTTGTCTGTCATTCCTTTTCTACTCTTTGCAATGGAAAATTAAAAGAGCAACAAGCAGTGAGGTGGGAGTCAGTCTCTCCTCTCACATAACAAGCAATAAGATAAGAGGAAACAGCCTCAAGTTACACCACGGGAAGTTTAGATTGGACACGAGGAAGAAATTTTTCACTGAAAGAGTTGTTAAGCTTTGGAACAAGGTGCCAGGGCAGTGGTGGAGTCCCCATCCCTGGAGGGATTTAAAAGACATGCAGATGAGGTGCTGAAGAACATGGTTTAGTGGTGCCCTGGCAGTGCTGGGTTAATGGTTGGACTCGATGATCTTAAAGGTCTTTTCCAACCGAAATGATCCTATTTAACGATTCTATGATTCTATGAACTGAGCACTGAAGAATGGATGATGGCCTCCATCAATGATGGAGAAGCTGTTACAGAAGGAATGAATGACTGCAGGATTGTACATTGGTTGAATTACAGACAGAACCACAATTCCACTTACAAGCCCTAGCTGGGTTCAGCACAGTGATTTCACTCAGAATAAAGAGACGTTAAAAGAAGTAGTGATGGCCCATTTCAACAGATGAATTACTCAAGAGCTCTGCCTTGCATATACATTTTTGTCCTTGTAGCCCTGACATCAGCACAGAAAGGACCAGCTCTGGTTAAAAGGCATCACTCAGGATAAAATAAGACAGAGGGCTTCTCTCATCCACCACCTCAAGGCCACACATCTCAGAGGAGGAGTCCTACAGCAGTGGTTATTCTCTGAAATATCTGACTGGGATAGTTCTGGAAACTGCATTGCATTGTGGTCAGAATTTCCGTATGTTTGGAAAAAAGATTATTTTCATTTTCTTATTAAAAAAAAAAAGAAAGAAAGAAAGAAAAAAAAAAAAAAGAAGTTCAACCCCATCTAAGTGAAAGGGCTCGGAAATTAGGATGCCCATTGCGCATTTGCAACTCTCATCAAAACCACTCTGAGTCACTTATTCTCTTAAGCTTTTGAATCCTGACACTTTCTTGCACACAAAACATTGTGGCCAGGAGTCATTTCTTTGTGAGAAAGAGCTTGACATCTTAAAGTGAGATGACGATTGACCGAGTTTTTCAGATTGTACCCAGCAGCTGGAGAATGGCCACAGCAAAAACAGCTTTATTTCTACAGTCTGCCCTATCAAACCTGCCTGGCAGCCCTGAGTATAAGCCCTGGGATTTAGGTACAGTGAGTGCATCAGTGATAAAATCCTTTTTCTGAACCTGATGTGGTTTGAAAGCAGTGGGCAGAGAAGCACATGCTAGTGGCCGAGCAGCCACAGGCTAAGGGCTGGCATTTCGGCACTCAGCACTGACATCTCAGTGCTCCACGTGAGTCCCTTGCCAATGTCACCTCACATTGCTACCAAAATCATGGGCCAGTTTCATGTGAGCTGTGTGATGTTCTGCCCAGCTCTAGGAGGCAGATGGCAAACCTCATGGGCATCATCGCAGCACAGGGAGTGCCTCTTGAAGATGAGAATTGAGATTGCAAGGGAGGCTGCTCCTATTTAATGGTGCTGCCTCATCTTGCCTCTGCTTCTGTCCCCATCCAAATACGGTTGTTGATTTCATGGTCAATTTCTCTTTGGTACTGGGCTTTCTGTCAGCCTTCTCAAAGCTACATCACACTGGGGATCAAGCTACAGGGCTAAATTTCATCCTCATGAGGCATTTGAGGGCATGAAGTGAGGAATATCAGCATCTTATATTCTGGTATCTCCCCTCTCCTGCATCAGACAGGAGTTTACACACCTGTATAATCTCATGCAGTGATGCATTCACAGAATCACAGAATGGCAAGGGTTGGAAAGGACTTCTGGACATCATCTAGTCCAATCTCCCTGCTCCAGCAGGGCCACCCAGAGCAGGCGGCCCAGGATCTCATTGTCCAGGTGGGTTTGGAATCTCTCCAGAGAAGGAGACTCCACAACCTCTCTGGGCAGCCTGGTCTACACTCTGGCATCCTTAAAGGAATGCTTTTCCTCATGTTCAAATGTTCCTGCATTCCAGTTTGTGACCATTGCCCCTTGTCCTGTTACTGGGCACCACTGACAAGAGTCTGGCCCCATCCTCTTCATCTCTGGGGGTCCTCTAGCTCTTGCTCAGCATTGCTCAGCTCCCCTCTCAGGCTGCTCTTCTCCAGCTGAACAGCCCCAGGACTCTCGGCCTTTTCTCAGCACAGAGATGCTCCAGTGATCTCAGCATCTTCTTAGTCTCTGCTGGACTCTCCACTAGTTCTTTGTTCCTCTTGTTCTGGGAATCCCAGTACTGAACACAGCATTCCAAATGTGGTCTCACTAGGGCAGAGTAGATGAGGAGGAGACCCTCCCTCCACCTCCTGGTCATCTCTTCTTAATGCACCCTAGGATGACTGTCCTTCCTGGCTACAAGAGCACATTGTTGGTTGCTGGTGAACTTATTGTCCACCAGCACTCCCAGCTCCTTATCCACAGAGCTGCTTTCCAGCAAGTCAGTCCCTCACCTGCACTGGTGCAGGGGGTTATTCCTCCCCAGGGGCAGGACTTTATACTTGCCCTCATTGAACCTCATTAGGTTCCTCACTGCCCAACTCTCCAGCCTGACCATGTCTTGCTGAATGGCAGCACAGACTTCATTTTGTTGTCCTGTTGAGATCAGAGGTGATACACAGATGTAAAATCACAAGCTGTGCCCACACATGAGAATTTTGTATTTGCCATTTTTAACCACTGGCACTGGTAAAACTACACAAGGAGAGTTTATCTTTTTTTTTTTTTTTTTCCCCAGATGTTCTTCAGACAAGTCTGTGACATATTTTTCTCCCCATTTGCCATAGGTTTTCAGTTTTTGAAACTGAGCACTCCAGTACAGCTACTCCTAATTTACCGCAGAAAAAGTCTGTGAAGCTGGAGGTGAAACAGGCTGACAAACCTGAAACTGGCAATGTGTTCTGAGATAAGGAAGACTACACCAAGGATTTCCTGGCAATCTTCAGATTACATTGATTACTTTGTTTCAGATCAATTTTAATTAAATTAATTTTAATTAATTTAATTTAATTAAATTTTAAAATGGTCCCAAAAAGGAAGAATAAATATTTTCCAAAGGAAAATAAGACACAGACTGACTCAAAATATGAACCTAATTTTTGTGCAAGCAGTTGAGTTTCTCAGTGCTGCTATTGTGAAGTGCCACATACCATTTCCCTGTCTCTCAGAGGGCCTGTGAGCATCAGGACATTGAATCACTACACAGATGATTTGTCTGCAGCTTGAGGCACCACTCTTCAAGGGATGGTTGGGCCAAGTGGAGACCCTTCCAAACAGAGCAAGGATAAAAACGACTGCAAAGGTCTTGAAAACATGACCCAAGGGGGCAGGGAAACAGGCCTTGTAGCCACTGGCAATGGGAAATAAATGTCTCAGCCTGCAGCAAGTGAAACTTCAGATGGACATTTGGAAAGTGCTGTGAGCAAGAGCTGCTGGGTACAGGGTGGCAGCAAGAACCCCAAGTCCTTGTCCTCCTGCCTTCTGCTCTTGACTGGGGACAAGGTGTGGGCAAGGCACAGGATGTGAGCAGATAACACAGCTAACAGACAATTTCAAAATGAGTTAATTGTTTGTGCAAACCATTCTACCAGCTTGAATTTGAGTCAATTTTATGCATAAAGGGTTTCTTCTGGAGGTATTTAAATGATGTGCAGGTGTGGTGATCAGTGATGTGGTTTAGTGGTGCCCTGGCAGTGCTGGTTTTGAGTTGGAATCAGTGATCTTAAAGGTCTTTGCCAATCTAAATAATTTTATGATTCTACGATTCTTGCACAGTTTATAACTGTCTGTCAAATGTCTTGCCACAGGATGCCCTTGAAGCCATGAAAATCCACATCTGCACTGACAGATCTTCAATTAATAACAAAACAATTTGGTCATTAATGCCATTGATAACCAGAAAGAAAAAAAAAAACAACAACAACAAATACAAAACAAACTAACAAACAAACAAAAATGAACCCACCAAACAAATAAATGAGGAGACACATTAAATCACTGATGCTTAAGGGAGATCTTGACCACCTCTGGTGATGTGGTTTCAGCCTGGATCTCCTCTTACCAGCTACTCATTGCATTTCCCAAACTTTTCTTTACATGCAAACAAGTACCTCGTGTTGTCCAGGAGTTATTGTCCCTTCCATTAGGTGTTAGGTGCTAATTTGGCCCAGCTTTACAATGAACTCTTGGGCACTACAATCACACAAGTAGTGATGCTGCTGCTGATCCAGAGTCCAGCTGTAATCTGAGCAGTCATAGCCTGCACCCACCTCCATAAAGCCCCTCTCCACTTAACCAGACTACATTACAGCTACATCTTCATCATCTGTT
Organism: Actenoides hombroni; assembly: GCA_024336885.1. NCBI lineage: Eukaryota > Metazoa > Chordata > Aves > Coraciiformes > Alcedinidae > Actenoides > Actenoides hombroni. The sequence continues at coordinate 22,453,369 of WUAM01000395.1, forward strand.
AATTACCACAGAGCAGACATAATATTTCTGCACCTCATTAAGTCCAGCTTACATATCTGAAAGCTCTTTCTTACGTCCCTCCAAGCAGCGACCCAAAAAAAGCTGCAGAGTCTCTCTGTGTTACCTCCCCAGTTACTGAATATCTATCAGATATTAGTCATGCTATAGACGTGTCAACCACTGACAGCAGCCACAGCTGATGAATAACTGATATCGATTTAGCTGTGCTTGGAAAATTCAGGCATGCAGTAGGAGATAATTTCTACTGAAACTGCTGGGGAAGAAAAGTAGAAGTATTTAATACAGAGAAAAATTTACTTACCCTTTCTGACATGTTTCCTGTACAAAGATCAAGGGGTAAGAGATAGATGCAATGATTTAACTAGCTTGAAAGGGACCTCTGGGTGGCTCCGATTCAACCATCCACACAGTAGAATTAAACTAAACTAAAATACAATAAAACTTCAATGTTTAATCAGGGTGCTCAGAGCCTTGCCCTGTCAATTTCTAATGATTGATCTCCTAGAAATTATCTCCACAATGCACAGTAGGCCATGAGATGCTCCTAGGTAAGAGGAAGAGTGTTGGATTGGGTTTTTTTATAAGAGTTTTATTGAACAGTAGAATCATAGAATTATAAAATCATCAAATTGCTTTGAAAAAGACCTCAAGTCCAACCATAAGCCCAGAACTGCCCAGTCCACCACTAGACCATGTCCCTCAGCACCACATCTACATAGCTTTTAAATACCTTCAGAAATGGGGACTCCACTACTGCCCTGGGCAGTCTGGGACAGCCCTTGACAACACTTTCAGGGAAGAAATTCTTCATAATATCCAACCGAAACTTCTCCTGGTGCAAGGCCATTGTCTCTTGTCCTATCACTTGTTACTTGGAAGAAGAAACCAATCCCTAACTGGCTCCAACCTCCTGTCAGGGATTTGTTGAGAGCCAGCAGGTCTCCCCTGAGCCTCCTTTTCTCCAGGCTCAACAATCCCAGGTCCTTCAGCTGCTCTTCACCACGCCTGTGCTCTAGACCCTTCACCAGCTCTGTTGCCCTTCTCTGGACACACTCCAGACTCTCAATGTCCTTCTGGGAATGAGGGACCCAAAACTGAACCCAGGATTCAAGGTGCCACCTCGCCAGTGACAAGTACAGGGGAAGATCCCTGCCCTAGTTCTGGTGGCCACACTAATGGTGTTCCAGGCCAGGATGCCATTGACATGCTGGCTCATCTTCATTTATAAGAATGTGTACTCAAAGAAAATACATTATCTCCAAGAAGAAAAAAAATAAGTAAATATAATCCTACATATAAATAGAAAAGTTCTTTATTTTCCAGAAGTAGCATAAACTTATTTGATAGTGATTGGAAAAAAAAAAAAAAAAAAAAAAAGTATGTTTCAAGTATTTGGAAATCCCTGCCATTTCTCTTTTACTTTACAGCAAGCTCAGTCAGGACACCAGAGTTCTGGCACTTAATGATCTTAAAGGTCTTTGCCATTCTAAATAATTTTATGATTCTATGATTCTTGCACAGTTTATAACTGTCTGTCAACTGACTCACACTGTGACTTTGAGGAGAGAAAGTGTCCTCAAAGGCCAACACACTCAGATTTGGGTGCCTGAAGGATCTCATCTGGGTAAAGTACTTAAGCAGAATCTTAATTTCAAGAAAGCTTTCATCAGAGCCAAGAGAAGGGGTAGGTTTGAATTCAAAGGGCTTTAGATAATCCTTTTTTTTTTTTTTCTTTTTTTCCTGTTTGGTTCAGTAAACTTTTGCTAGTGTCCCAGTTTTAAGATCTCTAAGTGAGACAGAGATGAGTGACAGAGTAAAACAAATCCCACGGGGTAAATTGTGACCTCATGGGAAAAATCATGTTCAATTTTTGTTTTCACTTCAGACCAGGAAGAATTGGAAAATAATTATCTGGAACTTGGTGAAATCTTGGAACCAGAAATGCAAGACTTTTGTTTGTACAATTCAGACCTGGTGGAAGCATTTCAGGATGTATATTTTCTCCTGAAGCCTTCTCATCTTGCCTGTGACAATTGCAAACGAGTGAATTCATAGCTCAAAATAAGCCATGGAAAGTTTTTATTCACTGGTGCAATGCTGATCTACGTTAGACATGTCTGAATGGTTAAATATTCACCTTTCAAGTAGTGAGGTAACCCAAACCATTGACACATTTAGAGTCGATGAGCCTGGACTTAGGGTCAGGCTGTTTGAACCTGACCTTCCGCTACCTGACAAGCTTTTGAAATCTTTTTTGCTTCTAAAATTGGAAATGTAACTGACCCACTTTGAATGGATATTTCAGTAAATAGCATTAGAGAAAACCCCTCTGAGGGAACCATTTCCTTTAACCTGTACCTCTCTAACTCTAAGAGGGAAACTGAATTATACATTTAACTTTTCAACAGTCAGCATCTTTTAAACAAGCTGATATAGGTCATGGCTATCCCAGAAACCACAAATTAAATTCTACCCTTTTATACCTCCTCCTTTGGATCATACAAGTTGAATTTGGAATTACATGTAAACAACAGCAAATGTAAAAAACAGCAAATGTAAAAAACACCCTTGCATCATTTTTATCTGAAAACATCACCAAAATTAGACCTGGGAAGAGGCACACGTCAGCAGATTGAGGCCATTCCAGAGTGTTACCTTGTGGTGCACATCTCAGGGACTTGTAATGTGATGTCAGAGCAAAGTAACAAGAATCATTTCATAGAATCGCAGAATGGTTTTGGGTTGGAAAGGACCTTCAAAGGTCATCTAGTCCAATCCCCCTGCACTCAGCAGGGACATCTGCAACTAGAGCAGGTTGCTCAGAGCCCCGGCCAACCTCACCTGCAATGGTTGCAGGAATGGTATGGGACAGTGACCACCTCCCTGTGCAACCTGGGCCAGGCTCTCACCACCCTCAACATAAAAAATGTCTTCCTTCTCTCTACTCTGAATCTTCCCTCTTTTAGTTTAAAACCATTTCCTAAGAAAGAAATGTTAGAGAAGGATAGATCAATGTTGCCCCCCTCCTTTCTGACGCATAAGACCCTTCATCAAAAGTCTCTCTGAAATTCAACCTACTAGCATCATCAACACCCTTGCATCTGTCCATCATCCACCTATTCTCCAGGAATCTCATCAGAGAAGGTGGCAGTAGCTGGTTTATTATTATCTCACAGTTCATTCCAATCTGCATCATTACCTGGGAAGCTGCACCCTCAGCCTACCCTTCTCTATGTGCCAAGTTTGTATAATTCTGAGTGGATACCCTTTCCCTGGGAAACATTGAGTTGTCCTGATTAGATATGCCATGAAGTATTTGCCAGGAAGAAGACACTGTAGACTAATGGTTGGGATTTTTGCCTGGGATAGGCATCAAGGTTCTAGTTCCTGGTCCAGTATCAGCTTTGTCCAAAACTTTCATACCTCTGTTGTGCTGCTGATGGTGTAACTGTAAAATTCTGAGCTCTCAACAAGGGATATTGAATGAGGCCACAAAAGCACCCTGTTCCAGAGCATCCTATAAATCCCAGTGCCCACAATACTTCCTACAGAGCTATTGATTTAAATCCCTGAAAGCAGATGAGGGGACTGAATGCAGACATTCCTCCTTGCAGTCAACGTCTCTTCCAACGTCAAGGCCACAGCTTTTAGTGAGCATTCAGGGATCATCAAGACATCTGCTTAAGAAAGAACAAAAGACAAGGCAGTTGCTATCAGCTACAGCAACAGCAATGACCCAAAGTCACAAGGTGGCACAAGCCTTGAAGCAGCCCAACCTCTCCAGGACTGCAACCCTCTATGTGAAAATCTAGAAAAATATCCCTGAATGAGTGAGAGGGGTCCTGATTGTCACCATGTCAAATGGACTTGGTCCACTTGAACATGTGGATCTAAACATTGCTTGTTCAAATATCATGTCAGAATACATCACAGCTGTAGTATATTGGTCTTACAAGGATGGAGAGACAGCAGCGTGGGATTAGGAGCTACATGGGATCACTGATCACTGTCACCCAGGACACAGGGCTGGGGCACAGGGATTCATAATGCCTTGGGGCTACATGATCCAAGGTATTGTAGCTCCCAGCATTTCCAAGTGCAGAGTGCCATCACCTATATACCATGGAGAAGGTGTCTGCAGTACCTTCCAGTTTTCCTGCCTACAAAAGGCATCATTTTACATCTCACAGCCTTCACAAGCTTTCTCTTGACCCCCTTTGTCCTGTCCCTAACTTGGCAACTGAAGGTTTAAACACATCCATCACACTTCCCAGACCACTTCTCTTAGGATCTAAGCCCTCTCTCACAGGGCAAGAGCCTGAAATGAAATGAAAAGGTGGCAAGCTCAAAAACAGGGTTTAATTCCCAGATGGAGAATGACTGAATTTGGAAACGCACTGCCACCAAGCATTCTGACCCAAACTGACATATCACACCTGAGGTGTAGACATGACTAAAAATAGCCTGATCCAGACTAGGAAATTTGAGGAGACAATCTTGAAAAGGAACCTATCATCTCCTCAGACATCAAGACAAGTGACAGCACATGGCATGCATTTGGAAAGCAATTGGATGGGGCCCAGCTCTCCAACATCTGCCCAATGCCCATCCTTGTAAGACCAATCCGATGAAAAGACATCAGACTGACCTAGAAGCAAACATCCAATCTGGCAGTGCCAGTGACATTAGTGGTTTTGATACCTACAGCATCTCAAGTCTTGACCATGAAGAGCATCAACTTAAGACTTGACTAGATGATGACTCTAGTCCCGATTAAAAATTACATGCTCTGCACCTGCTTACTACAGCGTGTGCCAGTTTTTTGGTGGTTTTCTCACATCATCATTGAGTTTTGTTACTACCTGAGTGACATGGCTAAAGTAATGACATCATCTACACATCTAAGAAAGGGTGAGCCCATATCCTGTCTTCCACCCGCATTAATGGAATATATACATACACTTTTTTAATTTAAGTTATGGTCAGAAACCACAGTTAAGGTTGGGAAAAAAACACCTACTCCAGATTAACTAGGACAGCACAGAAGCCCTTATAAAAAGTCCAGCAGCAAACGTGCCGGAACAATTTCAGTTCAACAGAGCCCAGCACAAGCATCAGCTGCAGAAAGAGAAGGAAGGAAGATGTCTCCTCCAGTCCTTCGTGCTTCTCTGGTAAGAACTTGCTTTCTGTTTTGAATTCCGCCAATTTGTCAGAGGCATGTTTAAATTCTGATAGATGACTGTCAGGAATGGGGTTCTGCACCCACCTTTAAAATGCTTGTTTAAACCATCAATAATTGAAAATAACTAAAAAGGGAGATTTCTGAATAGCACCAGCACAGGGCAGAGATGAGACTGTGCAGGTCTATTAGTGAACGGGGCTACAGCAACATACTCTGAGTCAAGAAATACATTGAAAACTCAACCTTAGAGCATATTTTTGTTGTTATAGCCTTTCTGCTATCTCCTGTATTATATTATTTCCAATAATTTAGAAAATTTTTTTTTATCACCAAATTACAACTGAGTTTATACCATACCTGTCAGCACCGTAAGAATTAATGAAAGCAAGAGTGGATGTGACATATAGCACATTTTCCTATCAGTATAGGCTTTAACCACCAGCTAAGCTAACGGTGGGTGAATTTCCCAGCTGTTAGAGCATGTGCTGTGTCACATCAGCTGCCTTGTGTCCTAACTGCACCAATTGTCTTCAGTTCAGATCACTGCTCGTCATGCTGCTGGCCGTGCTGTCAGCCAGTGGTTCTGCCAACAGGAAGGTGATACAGCCTGGACTCAAGCTGGAGAACCTCTTCAAGCAAGCATATGCTGGGTGCAAGACACCAAAAGACTCAAAATTCCCTCAAACTGTGAGAGTCAACACAAGCATCAGCAATACAAACCAGGACATCAAACTGGCTTCTGATGTCAGCAGCCGCTCTCTGGCTCCATGGGATTACAGGTACGATCTCGGTCCCTATGGTCTAGAAATATACAGGCTGCAATGGTCAAGAATAACTCCAAGGCTACGCCCACAACTTTATTTTCAGTGCTCTACTGTTGAGAGATTTTTTGGAAAGATGAGGTTATCTAGAGTCCAAATAATCCTCTTTGAAAGATAACCAACAGGGAAAGGAGCACAGAGCAAAAATCTGCTCTCAGCCAACATACAGAAGGCAAAGCAAATTATTTTTTTAATTTCATTAATTTATTTGTATATTGGGGCAAGCTTTAACTTCAAAAGTATTCTTTACCTAAGACATCATGAAAAGTACCTCAGAGGGTTAACACTGCACCAAATTCAATGGTGGTTTAATAACATCAGCATCAGGACCTGAAAGCGTTTCAAGTTTTTGGGGGGAGTTGAAGTTTTTTGGGTCCATTAGTCAGTCTGACATACTGGGAGGCTCAAATAATTTCTAATCTGTCTTTTGAAGTCAGTGCCTATTTGAAGCAAGTTCTTTGCAAAGGCATCCACATTAAGTCCTGGCATGATTGTCTTACACTTAAAAACCTGTAGTATTTACTTATTTACACTTTATGTCTTAAAAAAAAAAAAAAATCTACATTAGTGGAGGGTTTACTGCCCCTTCATACGCAATCTCCCAGGAGCTACAGGTTCCCGAGCTGGGAGCCCATAGTGATCCAGACCACCATGTCTAAGGAGATGCAGCAGCATTTCCATTTCAAACACTTCCTCTCGTGTCAACTTACAGGATAGATGAGGACCGCAACCGCTTCCCCCAGATGATTGCTGATGCCAAGTGCCGCCACTCCAGGTGCGTGAATTCGAACGGGCAGCTGGACCACAGTGTCAACTCTGTCCCCATCAAACAGGAGATCCTCGTCCTTCGGAGGGAGCGGAACGGCTGCCACCAATCATTCCGATTGGAGAAGAAAATAATCACTGTGGGCTGCACATGTGTCACTCCCTTGACTCAACACCAGGCTTGAAGGAAGGCAGTAGCGTGCAGGAGACACGGAGGAAAGCTTCCTTGCCTAACAGCAGTGAAATGAAGGGACCTGATTCAGTCTTCACGAAACTGAATCAAGCCATAATGATTAGCTAGAATCTATCAGAATGTACTAAAAATGAAGAAATCCAGGGTTTGGGGTTTTTCTTTAAATTATTTTCCCCAAAAGTCTTGAACTCTATGAATTCAGAATCTGGACACCTTCATGTGAAAAAGTAATGGGAACTCTTTACACATTGTTAGTTTACACTTTGAAATGTCTATTTATGTAATTCTATTTATGCTGGTGAAGAATTTAATAATAATGTATCTCCTTATTTATCTTTGTGCAATAAAAAATATAATAAATAACCCTGTGGTGATCTCCTTCCTTTTTAAAGAAGCCTTTTTGATAAGGCAAGAAATCATTCAGTTCAATTATGACCATAAAAGGGATATGAATGATGTTATAACCTAAAATTCTGCTGGTAGCATGTAGCTCTGTTGCAGCAGAATCTAAAGCTCACAGAGAAGGACTCATATCATTATATCATTTTACTGATAAAGAAACTAAGATAGACAAAGGAAAATTATTTACCAAGTCACAGCCAAGAGATTCACATTAAAGACAAACTGACAAAAAAAAAAAAAAAAAAAAGAAAAAGCAGTGGGTGACTAGTTATCCACTTAATGATCTAATTGGAAAGGAATTTGTAACCCTAGGTTCAATGCAATGCCTTGAATGCTTCTTTGGGTGTAAAGAAACTCCCTCCCCTAAAATGGTGAGCACACTTCCACTACTGAGTTTTAACTTCGGTCTGATGTTATCTGTGATTTTCAGTCCAACACATTTCAACACATTTTCTCTGGAGCAGGGTCACTGCCTGGGTACATGATGAAAAAAGCGCACGAGCGAGTCGGGTGGATAATTGAAGCAATTAACTATGTATTGCTAACTGCAATCGTAATTTCCTCCATGCTCGTGTCCTTCCACTACTGGCAGCAGTGAGTGCTTCAAATGTGGGGCACACTGACACAGCACTTCTACCATGGCTGCCATGGGACTTGCGTAGGTGGATTGCAGGTGGGTTTATTTAAAGCACACTTGGGTTACAAGCGCTCAGATGAAAATGTTCCAAGTTTCAAAAAGCTGGCTGGTTTGCAAAGACGTGGATGTTTTGTTTGCTGCTGTCTCAGGGAGGTGTGAACATTCTCAGGCATTGGCAAAGCGCCATCGGAAAATGCAACAGCAAATACAGAATGCTCTAGATGTAGAGCTCAGGGCTGCAAGTCCCTAATGAGAGGCAAGGTTCTTTCAGGTGAAAGCATCTTCTCCAGATCTGTTAGCTGTGCTAACAGCAGATGTTATTGTCCCAACTTTTGCTGATGGGGTTTATTCTCTCCGGCTGTGCCAGTGAACCTAAACCCTCCCTAACCTACACCAGGCAAAATTAGGTGAGTCAGCCTATAGCCTAAACTCACACCATGGCTACAGGTTTCATACCACCCTTTGATCTAGCAGACATGCACTGGTCCAAGGAATCATAGAATCCCAGAATGACAGGAGTTGGAAGAGACCTCTGGAAAACATCTAGCTCAACCTCCCTTCTAAGGATGGGTCTCCTAGAGCAGGGGGCCCAGCATCATATTGTCCAGGAGGGTTTGGAATCTCTCCAGAGAAGGAGACTTCACAACCTCTCTGGGCAGCCTGGGCCAGGCTCTGGCATTCTCACAGGAAAGAAGTTTTTCCTTAAGTTCAGAAAGAACTTCCTGGCTTCCAGTTTGTGCCCATTGCCCCTTGTCCTGTTGCTGGGCACCACTGAAAAGAGTCCGACCCCTTCCTCTTGACCCCCACCCTTTAGATATTTATAAACATTTATAAGACATAAGCATTGATAGGGAAACATTAATTGACTACAGTACCTGAAATCACAACAGTGAACCCCTGTCCACACCCTTAGTTGCCTTCAAACACTGATATAACTTTGCCTGTATGTAGGTATCTGGCAGTATATGTGATTCTAACAGCTTGTTTCCTTCCTTATCTCCAACTATTCTTCCTTAAGGTGTCCTGCAGTTCTGGAAGTTCACCTCAGCTGACTGTCCCAAGAATATTAAGCATGGGAACAGACTGCCAAAAAAAAAATCCCAGCACTGAGGAGCACTCATCCTTTGAAGTTTTCATGGAGTTCTGTAAATATCAGCCCAGGATGATTTAAATAGAGCTGACTGCCTTGTCCATTAAATAATCTCTCAACGTCCTGCCACTTGCTACAGAAGGAGTATTTGACAAATTGTCTGCAGCGGTCCAAGTAACTTCTAACGGTTAAAAGCAGAGTAAGTCCCACGCTTTATTACCTGGTAGTGTTGTGCCATTACCTGGAGTTGGCACATGAGTAATGGAGACTAGTTAGCAATGCTGAGAGTGAGCTGCTATGCGGAAAAAGTCAGAACCAGGTCAGCACGAGATGACACAGCCGGAGCGTCAAAAAACGCGTAGCTTTCTACTGACAGGATGCAAACATACTCTGGTCCCCCTTCCAGCAGCATCATTCTGCCTTGGACCATTTACCAACCCAATTAAATCTGTGCGTTAGGACACGATATTTTTTTTTTATTATTTAGTTGGCCTCGTGCCAACTCCCTGCTCACCTCTGCAAGCTGCCTGAGCGTTGTACATGTTCCTGCAGGAGCCTTTCGTAGTTTGATCATCTGGATTCGTTTGGCCTGAGGACTATTTTCTTTCCTACTGTTAAGTTCTCTTGCCACTCCTGGCAGCATGACCTAAGAGGTCTTCTTTCACTTTCCCATGTTCAGTTGGAAAGGGGCAGGATAATTCCAATCCAATGTATGTCACTGTTTATACCGGGAGCGGAGAGATGCATAGGGGTGGGGTGTGTGTGTTGGGGGGGGATTGCTGCAAAACCCCCTTCAACACAAAGGTTTCCAGTCCAGCACTGCTCCTTATCTCAATTTCATGTCAGTTTGCAAAATCTGAGCAGCAGTGGCTTAGCAGATTGTTGAGAACCTGTGAGTAAAACTGAGCAGAAAGGGAAGGCTGAGACTGGGTTTGTGTGACAAATGATCAGATAACCATGCTCATCATTGCCAGTTATCTAAGCAAGCTGGACAGATACCAGATGTTTGTAAAAGGTCATAGAGATTCACAGAATCACAGAATGTTAAGGGTTGGAAGGGACCTCAAAAGATCATCGAGTCCAACCCCCCTGCAAAAGCAGGACCACCTAGAGCAGGTCACACAGGAACGTGTTCAAGTGGGTTTTAAATGTCTCCAGAGAAGGAGACTCCACAACCCCTCTGGGCAGCCTGGTCCAGAGCTCTGCGACCCTCACAGTGAAAAAGTTCTTCCTTATGTTTCTGTGGAACCTCTTGTGCTCCAGCTTGCATCCATTGCCCCTTGTCCTATCATTGGACATAACAGAGAAGAGCTGCTGCAGGCCAGGAGCATTTTCAGATGTAGCACAAGAAAACCCTCCAGGACACACAGCAAAGTACTCATACCATGGGGCACCTATGGAAGAGGAATGATACATGGCAAACTTCAGAGACTCCCATCCTTCAAGCTTACAAAATTTCTTAGAATACGAAGAAAATCTTTGTTGGTCCAGATAAAATTATTAATGTGTCCCACAGTCACAGTGGGATTCAACAGTCCTTAGTACATGAAGGAGGCTAGGAGTACAGATTCCACAAGTCAGAAATAAAAAGAAACACCCCTAAAAAATTGTAGGAGCAAGTTAGAGAGAAGATAAATCTTCTCTATTCATTTACTGGAACAGGGAACCTCAGTCATGATACAAACATATTGCACTTACTAAGAACACAGATAAAACAGAAACTTTGTACTGCTAAAAAACACTAAAACTCACTCATTGAAAGCTATGCCCAAAACCCAGTATTTTGAGTAGAGCCTACTCAGTCTGTGACCCTTAAAGAACACCAAACATATTTTTAATCTTTTGTTGAAATTACAGATAAAGGTGGAAAAATTGAGCTGGTTTTCTGAAAGAAAAAGAAACTAACTAAAAGGAAAAGAAAATTTACACAGAAAGCAGGAATGGATTTATCTGAAGAGCTGAAGAATTGAGGGTGCTGCCACTATCCAGTCTTGGAAGTACGGAGAATATAATAAAGATAAAAAAAATGTTTTTATGAGTAGCAAAGACAGAAAGTGTGGCTTGTTTCTGCCAGCTGAGCCTTGCTGGCATCCTCTCAGCTCCTGAAAGCCAGCATCAGAACACAGCCCCATTCCCACCAATAGCTCTGCCAAGCAGCATCAGGCATCACAGACATTTTAAGAAGGTTTGGTTGGGGTTTTTTTCTCACCACCTTATAACAGTGCTGCAGAAAATACAGACATGGCCCACATCCCTCAATTCTTCTGAAGCACAAGATTAAAAATGCTATCAGAGAGCAAAGGAGTAAGAAGGAAAAAGAGACTAAAGAAGATTAAGGCAAGTCTCATATTTTACTCGATGATGGTGACATGGGAGCTGGTTTCTGGTATGATTTGTCAGGCCATCTCCCAGGACAACCACAACTCACAGATGATATGGACACTCAATCCATCCATACCCATCATGTTGACATCAAACCACAGATTTCCATCAGATTGATCAGCAAATCACTCATCCCCTTAAAATTTTGTCTGTTAATTCTAACTCTCAACAAGCCATATGGACTTCTGGATTCTCAAGCTGTTGCCCCTCTGGTTTAACAAACACAAGCACAAACAGTTCTTGGGTTACTTTAACCTTTTAAGTTGCAACCTTTACATTCTTTATATATTTAATTTCTGTGCACTTTTAAAAACAATGATTTTGTGTAACAGGCTGACCTGATCTGTAGTCCCTTTGGACACCTCCAGGAGCATCTGCCTGTTGTCAAAGGTCCAAAGAAGCCTGACTCACTCTTGCAGGCCAACGCGTTCACTGGTCAAAGCATAGGTCTGTGATGAGACATCTACTTGGGCTCACATCACTGCTGTGCCTCCCAGACTATGTTAATTCACAGGTCTCTGAAGCGTTCTCCTCCAACATCCCATGAGAGCTGCTACACAATGGGACCCCTGCTTGAGCTGCCAAATCAGGCACGGGCAGGGGGCAAGTGAGCAAGGGGACAGGGGAAGGAGGGTAGTGAGAGGCGAGCAGAAAGGAATAGAAAAGGCCATAAGACTCAGATACCAACCTGTGACTGTAGGTTTCTTAGCCCAACAGGTTACAAGAAGACTGTAATGGGACTGCTACTGTATCTACAGCTGTGTCTTCTCCTCCTGGTACAACTGAGTCCCTGAAGGATGCTCTAAGCTACATTTCAGAGCCAGAGAGGGTCAGGTGGGCATCCAGGGGCTGGGTCTGTTGCAAGGGCAGCAAACCTAACCAAAGCCTTCAGCAAAGGGTGGTCCTTATCTGTGAACTGTACTTGCTCTTGGTGGTGATATGACTCTGCTGTTTACAAGAAGCGTAAACTTGTTTGCCATGTTCTTAGATTGCTGAGAATGAAACCCTACCACCTACCTCATCGCAAGAGCCAGCACCTAAAAAATAGCCAGGCTCGTATTTACAACCAACTGCACTCTAAGAATGATGCCATTAGAAGGAAATAACCCTTGTCGCTCGTTTTATTTAGAAACAATCCCCAAGCACGAGCTTATGCCTTGCTAAGAGGTGTGTGGTTTGCAGCCGACAGCGCTGGCTGCAAAACCTCATGACCCAGGGGTGAGACTTCCTTAATTAGCTACCTTTGCATTTCCTTAATTAACTACTTCATAATACACCCAGTCGGAGCAACTCTTAAGCTAGGCTGGTGGGTGCTTAAGAGCATCACATCAGCACGGGAGCTGACATCCATTTAGCCATCAGGAACCCAGTGCCAAAATAATTATGTCTGGAGAGGGAAATGTAGGTTAGTTTTCTCCCCACCAAGCGAGCGAGGACAACCCCATGAGCTAGGTTTACAGAGAGGGAGGGAAATAGGTCAGGAGTAAGAAGTAGGGGTGTGCATCGTGCGATTTCCTGGTCAGCGGTTACTGTAAGAGGAGAGCTGGTATTACACAAGAGCGCGCAGCAGATGCCTCCATGGGTTTGCTCTCCACCACATGAAGAGCTTGGTGGTCATAACGAAACAGCTGCTGCCACAAATGACTACATATGCTTGTAACTGAGTGAGATGGTTTCCCCGCCTCGTCACCCATGGCTTGTTGAACTGGCTCCCAGTGACCCATGTGGCAAGGAATACACTCAACTTGATAAACAAGCACAAAAGGAGTCATTTAGACTGAATGTCTTCTCTGACCTAGTCAGCAGAGGAAACCCAGAGTCTACCTGCGTGAGGTGGGGTTGGTCCCTTTTCCCAAGGAACAAGACACAGAACAAGGGGAAACGGCCTCAATTTGCTCCAGGGGAGGATTAGGCTGAATATGAGGAAAAATTTCTTCACTGGAAGGGTTGTGAAGCCCTGGCACAGGCTTCCCAGGAAAATGGTGGAGTCCCCATCCCTGGATGGGTTTCAAAGCTGTGTAGATGTGGTGCTGAGGGACCTGGTTTAGTGGTGACCTGGCAGTGCTGGGACTTAATGATCCTAAAGGTCTCTTCCAACGAAAACCATTCTATGATTCTAATTTGAAGAATAGGAGAATACTTGCACATAGGTTTACTCTGGTTTAAATTCAGGTGAGCGAGGAAATACAGGCTTAAAACCTCCACTAGTGGAAACCAAAACCAGATATCTGAAAATCTGGCTCAGTTCTAGATGAAAGGTGAGTCATGTGAAAAAAAAAAACAAAAACAGCACTGAAAGAATCTGATAAAATAATAACTAGTGAGTCTTGCTAAGCTGTGCAACTTTTGTAGCTAAGGGGGCAGAAAGGAAAGGCAATTCCTCCACTCCTAAGTTAGGACACCTCAGCTCAGCAGACAGCCCTGCCCTGTAGGTGCTTATGCCTTGTTCCCTTGATGTAGAGGGATCCTCATCCACCATTACAAGCCCCAGCACCTGATATTTCACTGGTTAAAAAGATGTGAGTTGGAGCCACCTTTGCATGTTTCCTTCACTCCTGCTCATCCAACTGGTGAAGAGAAGGTTGCTTATGAGGATGACATCTTGTCTGGAAGAGGATAGGACAAGCTTTTCCCAGCTCCCATGAACCACACTAGACCTCCATCCCAAATTTTGGCTGCAGCTCTGCCATGCGATGTCTCCTACTTCTTTTCCTACCATCCCTAAAAGACCATCCCCAAAAGACCATCCCCAAGGTCTAGAGAACCTGTCTCCATTGCCAGCTCACCCAGCACAGCCTGTATAACCTCACTTCACCACTTCCACCCTTTTTTTTTTTACATCTTTTCATGGGCTCCCTCGTACTCATATCACTGCACCAGAAAAAAAGTGTGATCTTGGCTGAAATCTCTCAGTGCTACTGCAGCTCAAACCCATCCTCTGTGTCTGCTTTCATTTTGAGCTAACATATACCAGCATTCTTTTAAATAAAAAACAGTTTTTATTCAGCAGATAAGTTATTGAATAAATACAGATAAACATTCACCATTTTTTTGGATACTCTGAGCACATACAAAGCCATAAATACAGTCATAAATAGAAGATATAAATAGAAATATAATCGCTCATTAGTTCTTTTTGCCTTTTTAATACTCAGTGCAAGTGGATTCAATTCTCTCTCAAAATGCTCTGAAGTAAGTCTGGGTGACACAAACCCAGAGTGCAATGAGAATCAGGCGTAGTGGCACTTACATCGGAGTTACACTAGTAATATGCTAGCAAGCAGGGGTGGCCGGCGAAGGAAAAGGGGCTAGGGGATGAGGAAGGGAGGGAGAAGGTGCAGGAGGAAGAATTTTGTGTGGCAGTGCTGGTTGGAAGGTATACATTACAGCAATTTACTGCCAAGGACAACTTTTGAAACTGTAATTCATTTGATTCACCAAACCAATGTAAGCTGCAATAAAAAATAAAATTGTAAAAAAAATAATTAAGAAAAAATGCATTGCTTTACCCCTCCCCTGCTTGGAGTCACAAACAAAACTTTTCCTCCATCCCACTCTCTCCCCTCCTTCACCAGCTCCCAGTGACTTCCACTCAGAAATGAACAATAGCAAGAATCAGTACTTCCATGGGGTGAGTTGCTCAGATTCGGGAAGGAAAAGTAATACTGAATTCCTAGAATGAAAGGTTGTCGTTTCCTCAAAGAGACATTTGTAAGAGACATTTTTTTTTTTTTTTTTTTCCTCCTGATGTTGCCTCTCCTTCTAATCCCTCCTAGGACTGGTGGTGGACAACGGGAGTGGCACACGTGCAGCCCACAGTGATGACTTTCTTCTCCAGGCGGTAGGCGGGCAGGCAACCCCCCTGCTCCCGGCGGAGGACAAGGATCTCCTGTTGGATGGGGACGGAGTTGAGGCTGTGGTCCTCCTGCCCCAGTGGGTTCACGCAGCCAGAAAGGCGGCACTCGGCAACAGCGATCACCTGGGGGAAGCGGTTGGGGTCCTCGTCAAACCTGGGGGTGGGGACACAAAAAGTTTTCATGCTCTTGCACAACCTGGTTTGGCAGGATCTTCTTGGTTATCTCCACGAAAGCACCTTACTATTTATCCGCGTATCCTCGCTCTGAGGCGTGGCCAAAGAATTTCCCTGTCTTCAACATTTTTAGAACACTTTTCCTAGAAATTCAATCGATTTGGGGAGGGTAATATTGCCACGTCATTCTTTAGGAATTGATGGATGGAGTCAGAGCTGGGTGAAATACAGAACTTATTGCAAGTGGACTATTCATTTTTGTTTGATTTTGTTTTAATTTCAGCATTCAAGAATTTCTTTCATTTATAAAAATGTAAAATTACAATGTACTACCATCATCTTTTTGCTATAGGAATAATTAGTTCTATCATTATTTCAACCCTATAAAATGCTCCAGGCTTGTGAAAGAGTGGCTGGAAAGCTGCCCAGCAGAAAAGAACATGACAGTGCTGGTTGACACCTGTCTGAAGATGAGCCAGTGTGTGCCCAGGTAACCAAGAAGGCCACCAGCATTCTGGCTTGGGTTGGCACTGGTGTGGGCAGCAGGACTAGGGCAGAGATAGTCCTCCTGAACTAGGTACTGGTGAGGCTGCCCCTTGAACCCTGGGGTCAGTTTTGGGCCCCTCACTCCCAGCAGGACTTTGAGGGGCTGGTGCAGGTCCAGAGAAGGGCAACAGAGCTGGGGAAGCATCTGGAGCACAAGTGTGGTGAGGAGCAGCTGAGGGCCCTGGGGTTGTTGAGCCTGGAGAAAAGGAGGCTGAGGGGAGACCTTCTGGCTCTCGACAGCTCCTGACAGGAGGTTGGAGCCAGGTGGGGTCAGACTTTTCTCCCAAGAAACAAACAATGGGACGAGAGGAAATGGCCTCAGGTTGCATCAGAGTAGATTTAGGTTGGACATTAGTAAAATTTTCTTCAACAAAAGGGTTGCCAAACATTGGAGCAGACTGACCAGAGAAATGATGGAGTCCCCGTCCCTGGAGGTATTTAAAAGCCATGTAGCTGTGGTGCTGAGGAACACAGCATTGCAGGGGGTTTGACTGTTGGACTCAATGATCTGAAAGGTCTTTTCCAACCTAAACTATACCATGATTCTATGATGTTTAGAAACTATTCCAATTATGTTCCTTTGCACGGCAAACAGTTTCTGTTGGAGAAATCTCAACCAACATCAAAATGTGTGTGTCAGGAAGTGTTTGCTAAGCTCACAGAACTCCAGGAATATGCTGAGAACCATCTATCATTCATTACAAACACACATCTGTGTCGCACAGCCATTGCAATTTAGATAACAACTAAAGGGTTACCTGTAATCCCAAGGAGCAAGAGACCGGTTCCTGATATCATGGAACATACTAAAGGCATGATCTGAATTGCTGATACGAACGTCAACTTTCACCGCAGTAGGGAATTGGAGATCCTTTTGGTTCAGGCAATCTTCACTTTGCCTCAAAGAGCCTCCGTGCTTGCGGGATCGAGGATTAACTACCCTCCCATGGGGTGAGCTCCTTACGACGAGTGCTAGAACCAGCACCAAAAGCAGTGATCTGAACTGGGAGAGAGAAAGGTGTTGTTAGACCTGTTCAGTCAAGAAAGAGAGAGCACAAAGAGCCGTATCTTGACTAGACTGGACCATCAACGGACCATCTTCATACTTCTGTTTGGGTGAGACTGGTCAGCATGAGCAGATAGCACAACAATGCCAGTAATAATCGTCATCATCACAACAGATACTAAACTCTGATTCAAATTCTGATTCATAGTTGTCTCTGAACCAAGAACAGTATTTCTCCATCATGTTATGAAAGGTCCTCCTCCGCAGTCAAACAGCAATGCCTCCTGATCTACAAGGTGGGGTAAGGACTCAAGCTGACCTGAGCCTAGAGATGTAATAAGTAATCTGCTCTCTCAGGACAGGAAAGGTTGGTGACCTAGCAGCCATCTGCTGGAAATAACCCTTTTCTCAATGAAATCTGAGATTCTTGGGCCATTTCCAGGAGCTGGGGTTTCAGGAAAAGCAGGCAGAGAAACGCAAAGCTTTTAAGAAAATCACAGGAGTTGAGAATGCCGCAAATCCTACCCAGGCTGACATTTAAATGCACAGACATTCACTTCATGGTGGAATTCCAGACATTTTGATAGAGAAAAGGACTGTCCTTCCCAACCCCACATCAACAGTGCTGCCCTTATAGATAAATAATGGATAGTCCCTGGCCTCCTTGTCACTCAAGCACCAAACCCATTTGCAAAAGCTCAGTAGAGAAAGCTGTCTCAGACAGACTTAGCATCCCATTCAGCTCCCACTATGGGCAGGAGTGATATTGGTAGATAACTGCATCGTGAGACCTACACCCTGCTTTTTCTCCTGCAGCAAATATATCTTAACACTTATACCAAATATAAGCACTTACTCCTGCAGCATAGCTGGCAAAGGCCATGGCAACCTCCCTGATGCTTCAGGCGGATGGATGCACACAGTGACAGAGCACGAGGGTTCTCCTCCTCTGAGACCTCTTCCACTCTGCGTGTGTCTCAAAGCCAGCTGTGGTCTCCTTTTTATAGTGAAATTCAACCACCACCATCCTTTCCATTGCAGCATGCAGCTGGCATTACCTGACCCGAGGTTAGGAGCTGATATTTCATTTTCTAGCCCACTTCCTTCCGTCTACCTCCAGAAAGGGGAGGGCAGATACCATGTCATCAGGATCCCAAATCAGCTAATGCACTTTATTCAGGCAGATAAAGAGATAAGGGAAGAAAAGGAGAAAAAAAAAAAAAATTAATTCAGGCAGCTTTTTTTTTACCCCCTTCCCACCCACTCTTTCTAATATTAATGTTCTCTCACCACAAACACCTCAGTGGATGCGCTTCCACATGCCTCACACAAACCAAAGGGCAGAGATCAGCAAGCTGCAAAGTCAAGCACCCAGCAAGGGTTTCAAAATGAGGACAGGACATAGAACATCACTGTTTAGCCTCCTTTTGCTTCAGCTCCACAATTCACCCCCACCTCATCTCGGGTATCCCTGTGTCTTGCTGTGACCAGGCAGGAGAAGAGTAGATGTCCAGGGGAAGTCCTCTTGGGGAACCTCAGGGCACCAGGATTTTGGATGCCTTCCTCACTCATTGCTGAGATCCATGTTGACACATTTTGGACATCTCTTCAAAAAACTCTTGCATGCTATGTCAGGGCCTTGAGGGCACTAATGGACCTTACTGGCCTTGATCAGCATGGTGGTTTTCCCTCCACAGCCTATCACCAGGAGCCCCATTTCAGTGCAGCTTTGGGCCTCCTGTCCCTTCCTGAGTTATGCTGTAGGAGTGCTGGTTTCCTACCCTTTCTCTGGCCTTGTCTACTGGCTGGGCCTTGGAGTAGAGTTTCTCCAGAATGGACTCCTTGGACATATGTGGTAGACCATCTCCATGGCCATACTGTACTGCATTTTGCCTAGGTCTCCTCTGAGTGGCAGGTGTGCTGAAGAAAATAGAAAGTATTTTTAAACAGTTCTTTTCTCATTTTAAAGTGCCTGAAAGGGCTTTATCACCACCAGGTGCAGAACAATAGGTGGGGATGGTGATGACACAACAACGTGTTATGATATGAGGTGAGGTACAGGGGCAACTGGGAGTCTGGGACTCTCTGTGATAGTATTGGAACAAGGCAAGGAATCAGTATCCTGGCAAGCAACTGGGAGTATCTTTTGATGACCCTGTGAAAAACCTATCAAACTTGATTAAATCACAAAAGTTTATAAAGCTTTGGCATGCACCATGTAAGGGCTTGGCAGAACAGAGCAGTTAAAGTCTGGAAGGGATTAATTGAACCACAGAATCATAGACTGGGTTGGGTTGGAAGGGACCTTCAAAGGGCACCTAGTCCTGCACTCAGCAGGGACATCTGCAACTAGAGCAGGTTGCTCAGAGCCCTTTCCTACTTGACCTGGAAGGCTTCCAGGGATGGACCATCAACAACCCCT
This sequence comes from Actenoides hombroni, assembly GCA_024336885.1. Taxonomy (NCBI): domain Eukaryota; kingdom Metazoa; phylum Chordata; class Aves; order Coraciiformes; family Alcedinidae; genus Actenoides; species Actenoides hombroni. Next base: position 22,472,866 of record WUAM01000395.1, read on the forward strand.
CTGGGCAACCTGGGCTAGGGTCTCAACACCCTCAGCATACAAAAAAAATATCTTCCTTCTCTCCAGTCTCAATCTCCCTCTTTTAATTTCAAACCATCACCCCTTGTCCTGTCCCAACAGGACATGATCAAAAGTCTGTCCCCAGCTTTCTGACAGCACCCTTGAAGTGCTGCAAGGCCCCCAGAAGGTCTCCCCTTGGGGAGCTTTCTCCTCTGCAGGCAGAACCCCCCCAGCTCTCCCAGCCTGGCCTCCCAGCAGAGGGGTTCCAGCCCTCCCAGCATTGCTGGGGCTCCTCTGG
>WUAM01000395.1:22581564-22625207 GCA_024336885.1 Actenoides hombroni
GCTGGGCCCCCTGCTCTGGGTGACCCTGCTGGATGGAGCAGGGGGGGGACACCAGATCAGCTCCAGAGGGCCCTTCCCACCCCTGCTGTTGTGTGATTGTGATGTCTTCTGGGAAGTACAAATGTCTCTGCAGAACACAAAGCATGGAAACACTTTGCTATGGATTTTTTTAACATTGTTCCTCAGTTTCTCTGCATTTTTTATTTATTCATTCCCTGTTACGGATACAAGTTGGATTCTATGATCTGAGACTAAACTGTGTGATTTTTTTGGAGGATTTAGGAGTAATAGAACATAGAAAATAGTTTTGAATTATTTACTGTAATGCAAAAGACCATTAAAGCAGATCTAAAACCTAATCAGATGGCAGGTATGTTTCAGTGCTGCAGCACGGCTGTTAAACTGAGTCATGGGGAAAGCACGAGGTTAAGATCCTTCGATGCAAGTCATCAAGCTAATGCAGGCTTTTGGCTTCATGACACCTCGTTTAGGAGACAAAACTCACTGCTCTGTCGCATCCTTAGCATCTCTACCCTAGGAAGGCAATTTGAGGGGTGCATCTCTGTTTCCAAGTGGAGTTGATGTGTTATTTAGGGCACCTTTGCCCTTCAGAGGAGCGGGGTACCACCGAGGCACGCGCTGCTGCAAAGTCCTGGGAACACGCCTGGAAAATGAGGCTCCTCTCCACACGACACTAACTCATAAATCATGCTAATATTCCTAGTGATAAATCTTCCACTGTGAAAACCTTTTGATACTCCTCTGTTATTAATGACAAAAAGGACTTAATTCCGTTGGCTAACAAGTCTTCCAATTTTCCGTGGAGTCTTTAGCAGTCTAGTGAGATATGGACTTATCTACCCTGCAACTACCTTTTTATTTCTGTAGCACAGGTCCAGAGGATGGCAGAAGTTTCCACTCTAAAAGTCCTGCTTTTTCCTACTTAATAAAATTCAACATCATGATAGATTTTGACACAGATTTGTAGGTATTCCATTGGAACGGGAGAGTGAAGGTGGACTTCATACAGCATCCAGTTAGAATTCCTCGAATGAGTTGTTCATACAAGCTGGAAGAAAAAAAAGGCAGAAAGCAGTTTATTTGGATTGATTAAAGTTTTGCTTTAAGCTGCTATTCATTTCCAGCTCTCACAACTTCAGCAAGGGCCCTGTAGGGAAAAGGGTGTTGAGCAAATTGTGCCTGCAGCGGAAGGGTGTGGGCTGCAGAAGGTTTGCAGTGTCCATCAGTCTGCAGTAAATGATGTCTAAGCATTTGGTGATTTCAGCTGCCCAAGTTTAAAGGCTGTTTCTTGGCATCTGAAAACTGTTGTAGCTTAAATCTCGAATAAAATTTCACTTTATTTGAAAGCAGCACTGCCTCCAGGAGTGAGTTATCTCCACTTTCTCAGTAGCTGTTGGTAAGTTGTGTCTGAAGAAGTGCAAAAAGCTGCGGAAGGGTCTAGAGCACAAGTCTGAGGAGCAGCTTGAGGGACCTGGCTTTGTTCAGCCTGGAGAGGAGGCGGCTGAAGGGAGACCTTCTGGCTCTTGACAGCTCCCTGACAGGAGGTTGGAGCCAGGTGGAGTTGGGCTTTTCTCCCGAGGAACAAGATACAGGACAAAGAGGAACCAGCCTCAAGTTGCCCCAGGGGAGCTTTAGGTTGGTGCTGAGGAACAAGTTTTTTTCCCCTTGAAGGTTGTCCAGGGCAGTGGTGGAGTCCCCATGATCCCAGGAGGGATTTCCAAGCTGTGGTGCTGAGGGACTTGGTTCAGTGGTGCCCTGGTACTGCTGGGGGAACGGTTGGACTCCATCTTGAGGGTCTCTTTCAACCAGAACGATTCCATGCTTCTAAATAGTGTAAAGGCCCATGGGTATCTGGGAAGAGGATAAAGTGCATCGTACATCTGTCCAGTGACCTTCATCTTGGAGCCTCCCAACCCCTATCGCCTATGTATGTGGAGTTGCCTCACGCTGTTTCTTTTATAAAAAAAAATAAAGCTAAATATTCCCGCCCAATGTGCACGGTAAACAAGACTGAAAGTACTAGTTGTACTCACTCAAGGTTTTCATCTATAAAGCTTAGTTCAAGTTGGTGAGGACTCACGGGGTTATTGATGGTGTTCTGTTGCTCGCGGCGTCCCGTGTTTTGTTATAATGAAAAAAGCTGTCGTCTTCTCACCAAGTGGTTATATTCATGGAGTACGTGGTGTGAGGTTCAGTGCATCTAGTTTAGGGCTGTCACGCAAATAAAAATGAAGGATGTGTACTGCTGCTCTACATATGGTAACTTTTGTGTTGCTTTTTTACCAAGACTCCTGCAGTGAGGTCCAAGTGAAGGCACCCATGTCCTCTCTTTAAGGAGGGAGATGGAAGAAGAAAAAAATCTGGTTGAAAAGGAGGGTTGTTTGGTTTTTTTTTTGTAACACCAGCAAACACTTTGAGTTAGCAGAAAGCTGATTTGGATTAAAGTCAAATTAAATAAAACCCGAGGAACCTGCAGTTCTTCAATTCAGGACATGGTTTAGCAATCACGGTAACGTTGGTTTGATGGTTGGACTCAATGATTTTAGACATCTTTTGCAGTCTTTATGATTCAAGCCTCGCACACTGTGCAGAACTTCTCTAAGCTGAGTAATTTTGTGCTGGTTGCTCTGTGTCTAACTAAGGAATTGATTTAGATGTAAGGAAGACGTTCTTCACTGTGAGGTTGGTGAGTCCCTGGCCTAGCTGCCCAGAGAAGCTGTGGATGCTCCATCCCTGGATGTGTTCAAGCCCAGGTTGGATGGGGCTTTGAGTCGTGAGAGGTGTCCCTGCCTGTGACAGGGAGGTTGGAACTGGATGCTCTTGAAGGTCCCTTCCAACCCAAACCGTTCTATGATAATTGTGTAAGTGCTTCTCAAATTTCAGAGGTTCACGTTTACTTTTGACCTGGTGAGCAAAACCATCTACTTGATTTTTATTGTTCTCCTCTTTTCACACTGATGTTACTCGGAGGTATGACTGCACTGCAGAGCACTTAAGAATGGAATTTAAAACCTAATTTTGCAAAATAAGAGAAATTCTTATTGTCCAGCTGCAAGCAGGTCAGCTGTAAGATGTCCTGCGTGGATTTTCTTGTCTTCTGATACAACCCTGGTCTGTCATCGTGCTCTTTGTTCCCCTTTCCCTGCTGCTTAATTCTGCATTTCATCTGGTACTTCACTGGGTACTGTCCCCCTTGCTCTGGGTGTTGTAAGTGGGATGGGCTTCAGGCCCAAATTGAGTAAACACTGGGGAAAATAAGTCTGTGGAGACTCTTGGTTCTGAATATTGCAGTAATAAGCAGATTTTTCAGGTATGAAGCAAACTGCAAGTTGGTGGTACCATCTGAGTGACTTCAGAAACCAAGAAGCCTTGTTGGCCTCTCAGCATGGTGTTTGTTGATCTTAATTAGCTTGTGCCTTACAAATTCTTGTGGGCTTTTTTTTTTCTGTTACTTTTTTTTGGTCCAGATTGACATGAATTGAGCTGTTTAGAGCAGAGACTGTTTTGTCCTGGTCATACACCACTGATGTGGTCTGATCCTATGGTTTGGTGTCCGGGTGACTGCAGTGGACATATTTGTGGTGTCCTGTCTGGGTTCTCTCCTAATGACTCTACAAACCAAACTGTAAATACAACTCCAAACATCTACCGAGTCAGACTGGAGACTGTTTTTTTTAATGCTGAGATGAATTTGACAAGTATGTTATTGTTGGTCTTGTACAATATTGAGAAATACTTGGCATCTGTTTCCTACTACATCCATCAGTAATCATAAAACCAGACTGGTAACAATGGGAATAAAAAAATGTTGTGTGGGTTTTTTTTTGTTTTTTTTTCCTAAGGAATGATTGATTTATTTATTTTTTTTTCATCTGTTTTTCCAGCAGACATATTCTATTTGTGTTCTGGCAGTTATTTGCATAACGCTGCAGCTCTGAACCACTGAATATACTTCGTTGTCACAATAACCCTTTTGAAAATCAGTGTCAAAACACATCGGACGCGAGCTGATAAACCAGCCGTGAAACTGCTGTGATTTGAGATTTCCAGGAAGGTCAACTGTGCTGCTGGTTCATGTGGGTTTGGGGACTTTGACTGAGATGCTGACTACTCAGGGTGGCTCGCTTTAAGTTGGAATTTTGAGAGTCGAATCAAGGAAACTTGAAATAGGCTGAAATATTCTTGCTGCTTTTTTTGTTGGTTTTTAATTAATTTTGAAAACTATACAAAATACCTGGCGATGAATGTTCCCCGATGACAAATGAGGTAATTAAAGAGGAGTTTGTTTTCCTGTAACAGGTGAATTCCAAACAGGGAGAGCCTCGGTGCAAGGTGAAACACGCGGTTCTGCTCAGCCCCGTGGGAAAGCTCAAGATATCTGGGTGTGAAACAGGCTTACACGAAATAAAACTTCCCAAAATGAGCGTGCTGCCCAACGGGTAAGTTCAAGTCCTACTGGTCGTATATGGTGGAGGAAAAGAGTTTGCCCAGAGGATCGAAACTGGGACTCTGCATACTTGTTTTTACCAGCCATAGTGGGAACACAGCGTGTGCTCTGATCAAGAGGCAGAAGCAGCCTTCAGTGCCTTCCAGGAGCCGTGGCTTCAAAATTTTTCTTTCTCTGCTGCATCAATAATATGAGCAAAGTTCCAAAACTCAAAGTATTTTTAATGCAAGGCTTGGAACAACATCCTGCCCCCTAATTTTGGGCACACGTGTAAACCTCTGAGGAGTAAGACCTCAGATTTTAGGATCTAGATATAGGTACTTTGCAGAGCCTATATCCAGACAGATATGTTCCAACAAGCAGAATCAGCATTACATAATTGTTTTAATTACTGCTCTCTACTTATGGGAGCTTTGGTTGGTTTTCTGGAGCCATCACGTCTCCTTGAGTTCAGAACATGATGCACATGGCAGTGGAGGTGCTGTCTCAAATACAGGGCTGATTGAGGAGGTATTGGTACATTTTACTGTTGAATATAAGCTGCTAAAGTACGATTAAAAAAATGTTTTTTAAAGTACATTAAAAGTGCTTTTTCCTTAATTGTGAGGAAATGCTTGGTGACATTTATTAGAAGGAATGCTGAATTCTTTCAAAATTACCAGATGCCCAATTTCTCTGCCAATTTTTTTTTTCAATATTCCTCAGCCAAAATGCAAGTTACAAATACTGCTGAAGGGCCAGTCTGTTCAACTGGTTTTGGTAATAAAATCACAGCCTTTGCCCTGGTCTGTTGCAGCAGAGCTTTCTCTGATGAGACTCAAACAGATTTGGCTTCTTTCTCTCCACGTTGCTCGTTTCCTCCCTGCTTTTCCCTTCTGAAATTCTCCATTCATTTGTAGGGTGTCCCCTTTTCTGTTTTCCTATTTTTATTATCCTTTATAGCTTAAATGTGTGAAATTCATCAGGAACATGAAGCATAATACCTGTTCTGGGTGAAATACGTTTTTGCCTCTAATATAGAAACCCTCAAGCCTCTGGATTTGACAGTTTTGCCAACTCCAGTGGTATGGAAATAAGTACTTCAGTCTCTTCATCTGCTGATCTCAGTATTGGGTTTCTGCTGATGAGGAATGGAAATCAAGTGGTATTTAGGATAAGGCTCAAGCTTGTCTTTGCTGCAGGGCAGCATCTGCCTGAAGAAGCAGATGAGGGCTCTTCACCCTTGAGAAGAGGAAACATCAATGAGTGGGTGGAAGAATAGTAGGAAAAAGGTCTGTGGGCTCTCGAAGCTGATGAATGTGAGAAATTGTAAGTTGTTTTATAGCACTAGCGAAGGGAATTGTGTGAAAATAGAAGCTTAATACAAAAAAAACAATCATGAAGCTGTGGGTACTAAAAATACAGGCTCATAGTGAAATGGCAGGTTATTGGAAGAAGATAATTACAGGCTTCTAATTAGTAGAGACCAAGAAGGTGGCTGGGAAGGTATTGTTCTACTGGGTGTGTTTGTGTAGCTCTCCTGGTGCTTGTCTTCTCCTGTTTTGAACGATGTTTTTAGGGACAGTAAATCCTTCTGAGCAAGGCAGGGAGGAGAAATGGATTGCAGACCTTTTTCCAGGAAATTACTCGTGTGTCCCAAAAACTCTGAACTTTGTTACTCACTTTTGCCTGCCCAAACAAAAGATGCTGCTCCTCACAAACCCTGGGTCCCATCATTTAAATATAGCTCCTTTACAGGGGCTGCCAGTGAGTTGCGTGCCGTGGCCAGGTTGGGTGGTTGTAGAAGGTTTTCATGGCCTTCTTCGTCAGGCAGAAACCAAGCAGTCTAGATCCTTTTCCTGATTCTTTCATTTTTTTATCTGATTTTGGTCTTGCCATTTTCTCAGTGGTGAGCTTAATTTCCTGGCCTCACAGAGGTGCTGAACCTTTAGTGGCATCTTGATAATACTTAACTTACCAGATTGTGTGATTTATATGCAAAAATTGTTATATTATAGGTGGAATATGACTCCAGAGTGTTTCAGAAGTTAATGGTAAGCAGAATATTCTTACAAGTACCTGAAGAATTTAAATCTGAAAAAGGGATGGAAGGAGGGACTTGCTTTCATCTTTACCTGCGATACAGTTCTAAAAATTTTAAAGCCATCTGTAAATGTTTGCACTGAAGTATAACATTTAATCTCTTCTACTCATCGCTAGTGAATAGTTGTTAAATCCGGCCTCATTATTTTTGACAGAATAAAATAAAACCAAAACAGTGCCCAGTGTTTCTCCTAACTGCCTAATAAACACTAGGGTAAGAACATTGGGTAGGGGGAAAAAAAAAGCCATAAGAAACATAAAAATTGATTTTAATGGACCCCTGTCAGAGAGAACCATAATGAGCACAAGGCTAGTAATAAATATTGGTATTCTTCTCCACGATGCTTGGGACTGCTCATGTAGAATTGCATGTAACAATCAATACAGATTTTAGGGTTTTTTAACAACAAAAATAAGTAAACCTTTGAGATATATAAATACTTAAGACTTGCAATCATCAGACAAACCTGCTCGCTGTAGAAAAATCTGGTGAGAGTGCCTGCTTAATGGCATAATTGCTTTGTGGAGATCTTACTCTCTTTTACAGCGTGTAAAAGGCTGCACAATTAATCACCTCTGATTACAACCGATTCCGCGATGGCTGTCCTTAAAACCTGAGAACACAGGCTATAACCTGGACTAAAGAGAGAAGCCACAAAGTAAAATTCGGTTTTCAGTATGCTTGAAAGAATTTGGTCTATTAATGAGATGAAACTGATTGTAGCAACTGAAGGTTATCCTGCTCCTTGCGAAGCTGGCGGAGTTGGGAAGGCGAGACATGAGTCTGTGTAATGGTTTCTGTTGGGAGAGGAGCTTTTTTTAAGTGTATGTGGATATATACATGGAAAAAATGAGGAATTTCAGCTAAAGCTGATTGAGAAAGCTTTCATTTGCTGAATGCTAATTAAAATTGTTTCTAACCATCTTGCAGTCCAAGTGCAGTGCTAACAACAGGCCGACTTAGTGACTTGTTACGACCCACTTCTGTTGTGGTACTGAAATCGTGGAGTGAGTTGTTGGTTTGTCTTTCAAGCTGGCACTGTCTATTCACAAAGTGCTGAAGATAAGAGCCAGAAGAGCTTGTACCTGTATCAGAATAGCTTTGGAATAATCAAATTCTTTGTTTTGGGTACTCATAGGCCGTACGATGGAGGCTCCAGTAGTTCTAACCTCCATCCAGCATCATAAGGAGGTGCACACGTTGGCCTCGTGGGCCCTCTGGAGATCTGTATGTTTATCATCGAGTGGCTTCTGAAAGAAGGGGGAGTGTATTGCTTCAGGGTTGTAAAGCGGGGCCAAGTATGCCAAAGATGGAGCTTGATCTTATGAATTTCTCTAAAGAATTTCAGCTTCACACTTCATATTTTCAAAAAAAAACCAAACCTAAAAGTATATAAACTGTATAGATTTAGTACTGCCTCAGCTATTGTAGTTTTTCTTCCAGTGCATACAGACAGAAGGATAAGTGTTGCTGAAGAAAGTTCTCATTCCTCCAATATTCCTGCGATATTACAAGTATTTAACTCTTTTTTTTGCTCATGTACCAAAGAAAAACTCACTTTTTTTTTACTGTTACGTCTAAGTGTCTTTAGCAGCTTTGAAGTTTCAGAATGAGTTTTCTTACCCTGTTGCTGTCTGAGGTGTTCCCACCCTGGGACAACTCTTGTTTTGAGAAGTTCTGTCTCGCTCCTGAGCTGAAGGGGTGAATTACCTGCTTGGTGAGCAGGGAGTTGCACTCCTGTATTCTGTTAGCAGTAACAGAAACCATCCTTCTGTTTTCCTGTGCTAATTATCGATGGCAGAAGGTACTTTGGAAACACGAGATGTTGAACTGAACATACTACACTGTACTTGGTGAGCGTGCATGGGACATGGAAGTTAAATCTGCCATCTGATTAGCAGGCACAGATCCCAGGTTATGCTGACATTGACATCCACTGTGGGACTGAAGGATACCACCATCAGAAACTGAGTTTTTTCCACTTGAAAGCTTGGCTGAGCTGGCTGTGTTCTGTCACTGCCAGCCTTGGACAGGCCCAGTGCTGCGGCAAGGTGTGGATGGTTTGGAGACAGCTACTCATTGCTGCTGGGTTCCTGCTCCTCCAGCCCAAGAGCTGCTGGAATACATACATATCCAGCTCGAGCTGGACAGAGGCACCTGAATTCCCATCTCCCACAGGAGACCATGTGTGTGGGTGATCTGCTCCCCTCCATAGCCTTGGGGAGCTGGGTGTTTGTCAGTATGGATGTGAACCTTAATTGGAGAGGCTGCGGAGAAGTTGGTTGGCATTCCACGTGTGTTTGAGGTGGGGTTGGGCAGGTTGACTTGTTTCACCGTTGCTTGAAAGGTGAAAATGTGCATTTTCTTGGTGTTATAGGAATAGCCCAGGCTTCCCTCGATGCTGCTTTCAGAAGAGGGATTCATTTGGAAGCAGCGTGATCCCATCTGCCCTCTGTATTTCTTGCAGGTTATTTGCAATTTCCTTTATAGTGTTTCATTTCCCCACATCTTAACTGAGAGAGATCAGAGAAGGAGGAAGAAGGAGCCAGTTTGGCCATTCTTGCATTATTAATCTGCCTAAACCTCTTACGGGTGAATCTGCAGTTCAAGAAGTTCACGGGTGTTTCAGTCAATCTCTCTCTGCCAGTTTAACGTTATCAGAAACTCTCCAGAATCTCAGTGTAAACAGGTTTCCAGCTATTACAGACTCAAAAGAAAAATCTCAAGTGTGCGGAGAGGCAGCGGCGCACGGGAGTCCGATAAGAGCCTGGAACAATAACGTGGAGAGGTGTGAACCACTCTGCTCATCTCCGAGGTGTTTAATCATGGCCGGTGATGATGGTTTAAATGTCAACTTTGCTAACTGTTTCATTCCTCATACTGTAAAATTCACTGGGGGCGATATCTCACTTTGATGCCACAAGTGGGAGGCATTTGGGAGCCTGCCACTCCTCCTCTTTCACCAATAAGCATCGGCCGAGGCTTAAGGAACTTAGTGGAGCTCAGGGGTGTACTAAAAACCGAGTGGAGGAGGTAGGCATGCGACTGCTTAGCTGCTTCGAATAGATTTCGGGTTTACTGTGAGCATCTGATGTGACTTCTCTGAAGAGAGGGGTGGTTGGCAATGAGCTTGGAAGAGGTGCCGCTCTTCCACATTCAGTTCTTCCTGAAAACAGAATTATAGAATCATAGAATTGTCAGGGTTGGAAGGGACCTTAAAGATCATCCCATTCCAACCCCCCTGCCATGGGCAGGGACACCTCCCACTAGAGCAGGTTGCTCGGAGCCCCATCCAGCCTGGGCTTAAAAACTTCCAAGGATGGGGCTTCCACAACCTCCCTGGGCAACCTGTTCCAGTGTCTCACCACCCTCCTGGTGATATCCCTGGGGGTGTCTCAGCTTTTCAGAGGGTGCAGCCCCCCCCCCCTCTTTATTCTGGTTTCCTGACCACATACGACCCTCCACGTTTCCCTGCTGGCTGAGGTACTGGGAAGGTAGGGACTTTCCCCCTGAAATGTGCACCCCCCACACCTTGCAGCGTATGTCTCACTGACTCTGCTTTCTGCCGCCCCTAGGAGGAGAAGTTAGTACCTACCAGTCTGTGAAGCCTGCCCAGTCTTTCTTAAAGTTCAAAAGCTTGCAAATCCTTTAAATTCTGGAGGTTTCAACTACTTTCAACCAACTCTCACTGACATTCCCAGTCCTAATTGTTTTGGGTTTTTTTTTCTTTGGGGATATATTTCCCCTTAGGCCTGCAAGGTTATCTCCTTTTTACATTGTGACATCCTTATTTGTAGACATCCCTCTCTGCATCTTCTCATAACTGGGTGTGTGTGTGTGCTGATAAGAACTGGGAGTTTGTGGGTAATAGCTGGAGGGAGCTGCTGACATAGTGACAAGTGCTCTGAGCTCGTTTCTGTTGTTACTGGTGGAGGAGTGAAGGCCCCCCCCTCCCCAAGCTTTTGCTCTGACACCGTAAGTAACAGCTCACGAGAAAAGTAAAATAGCAACGTTTCCAGCCTCTTGGACATGCTGAGTTTCTGTACTCTTTGCTGGTGTCTACAAAAACAAGCTCCAGGAAGACTGGAGATAACTGTAGGAGGGTGTCATCTGTTGTTCTCAGTCCGTAAACACCACCAACAAGCCTTTTTTTTAAGCTCCTGAATGTTTCCTATGAAATAGGTGATCACAGGCACAAGTGAGCTGTGGGCTACAGTGTGGTGTACCCTGAATGTTCTGAACTCCCTTGAAAAAATCTCAGTTGTTCTGAATCAAACCTGGCTTGGGTGATGTGTTTTGCAACAAATGCTTTCAGTTGAATCCAGGTTTCAGTCTGGCCTTGAAACTCTGGGCTGAAGCTGTTGTAATCAGTGTGGTGACTGGTGCATACAGGCAAGGGTTGTGTTCAGCAGCAAGCTCTGCAGAGATGATTTCCCCCTGAAGTGGAGGTTTTTAGCTCCAAAGGTCTGCACGTGTTGGGTCTGTGCAAAACTGAGGCAGCTACAATCCAGTGACTGTTTCACAAGGACTTTCTACTTTCAGGTACTTGTATAGCACAAGTGTTTCTTGCCTTTCTTTACAACAGAACCTGCCCTATCTAAAGAGATCCCAGGGTTTCCATGTAACAGGCTAAAATGTTAGCTTGGATGCACAGGTGAAACTCAGCTGACGCCTCTGAGGAGACAAAGGCTCCTTGACTCAGTTGTAGTGTCTTGGCTTTAGCCAAAAGACTGTGGGTGCTGTGTGATTGTTTTCTATGTGCTCTCTCTAAATTCATACAACAGGAACCTGCTCTTGAATAAATCTGATTTATTCCAGATTAGATGCCTCAATGGATACGTGGGACTTCTTCTATACTGGCCTTGTGTCCTTATGGCTGCACAGGTTTTACATCTACTCAGCTGTTGCTTTTGGGATCAGCATTTGGGTCGTCATTCAGTTCACCACCACCACCACCACCAAAACTAAAAAGAAGGTAACTGAACATGTAAGTGCTTTTGTCTGAGAAGACCCCCCAAAATCTGTGTGGGGGTAGTTTCTGGGGAAAGGTATCCACTGGTGCAGTGAAATGTGCCACTTCTGCTCGGTTGTTGCAAACCCTAAATGTGTTTTTGTTCATCTGGTGGTTCTCGTCCTCAGTGTGGATGGTCTGATGTTTGTGGGTAACTAAAGGCCCTCTGTGCTCTGCTGTTAGAGCACATCTCAGCTGCTCTTCTCACTTTGCTGCTGTGTCAGGCTGGGTTGCTCTGTCACTGCAAGGAAATCACTCTGTGCCCAGTATCTTCATCTTTCCAGTGATGTTAATGACAAGGTTAGACTGGTTTTAGGATGGGATTAGGCCATTCAGGAATCTAAAACCTCCCTGTGCAGGGGAGTGAAGCTCTGCTGCAGGAGTTGGGAGGTGCTTGGGTTCAGCTGGATCCTGTTCTCTCCCTGGGGTGAGATGAGCATATTGTCTCATGGCCTAGTTCAGAGGAAGAGTTACTCATGTGTGTCTTCCTCTAGGTGTGAGAGAAACTAAAATGCTTTGACTGCTGCACTTGTGTCGTGCTGAGAGTCAGGGCACGGGGCTTGAATTTCAAATGCTTTTGGGAAAATGGGGTTAATGTCCCTTTGAGAAGGGACTGGGTGTGACACAACACTTGTTTCATAGGGCAGAAAATCCCAGGGGAATCCCGCTGCTCCTGGAGGGCCAGAAGACAAGCTAGTAAATGGATACATCACCCCACAGGCCAAGGAGGTCTATGTTGCTGGGGTGAAGATTTTCTATGGGTCTCAAACTGGCACAGCAAAGGTATGAGTTAATTTTTAATCTTTTTCCACATACACACAGTCAATTTGAAGTGTTGTTTGCAGTATGTTGCTTGCCTTAGAAATACTGCACTCTGTAAAACTCTGAAAGCTCTTCAGAAAGTTCGTTAGCTCATTGGAAGTTATTGCCCAACATGAAATGTAAGGGAAGATTATCTAAAAGTAACAATTTTTCTACTCCCTTTAAGTGAGGCATGCAGTAGAAACGCTGATGGTGAAGCTTAAATTTTACTCTTACAATAGACTCTTAATTTGCTAACAGGTATTCTGAGAGAAGTGCTGGTTTAGCTGCTTTCTCAAAAAGAAATTGGATTTGAGTTTAAATGTAAAATCCTTAGTCATTAAAATTCATGTCACTCTCTTCTTTCATCCAGTATACTTTTGGTTTTTATGTGAGGAGTTACAGGTATGGTGTCCAGTTCTCACGTGTCCTTGTTCTCTGTGTGCCAAAAGTGACTGTGACTGGGCACATCAGGGCTTGTTTGATCCTTATGATCAAAGTTGGATCACAAGGATCCAAAAGCTTGTTTGATCCTTATGTTGGGTTGAAGTAATTGATAATTCTCTACGTATTTTTTTCCTTTAGAGATTTGCAAAAGGTCTGGCTGAAGCAGTTGCTTCCCTGAATTTGCCTGTGGAAGTCATTAGCATGGGAGACTATGATCCAGATGATTGCTTGTCAGAGGAGGTAGGTATGTCATAAATCTCAATAATAAATACAAGATTTTCCTGGGATTCTGAAGGCTGATTTCCTCTTACATTTTTCACCTGTTAGTCTGGAAATCCCCAAAGCTGTGTGCTGAAAATTGATTCACTTGTATGTGAACAAGTCTAGCCCATCAGGCCTCAGCAGAGCAGAAAATACCTAAATTTTGAAAATTGGTAGGGAAGGATCAGGTAGAAAGACTGACAGGGACTTTGTAGGAGCGAGTTCTGTGGGAGTGGCTGCAGCAGGTCTGTTCTGTGTCTGACAGTGAACACCAGGGGAAGGGTTCAAACCCAGAGTAAGTAGATGGTGACACTTCTGCAGCCTTTCTAGACTTGTAAATTAGAAACTTCTTGTGAGGTGTATTTATATGGAGTAATCCTTGGTGGGTTTTTCTTCTGTGAATATTAGTCACCTTTTGAATCCGTGGGGAGACTCTCTTGCTGCAAGTCTGTTCAAGCAGCTGTTGCTTGGGGTAGAGAAGGCAGATGTCCAGGTCTGTTTTACTGCTGTGTCCCTGTTAAGCAGGGAAGGACATCTTCATCTCTCCTGTCTCATCAAGATGGTTCTGCAGGGAAGATGGACATTCAGTGCTGCTGGGATTATCACCTGCAGCATCCCACACCAAAGACCAGTAACCCAAAAATCTCCTCTTTTGACTTCTTCCAACTGCCTGGGTGTTACAGCTCTCTTCTGATGTGAAGTGTTCTGGAAAATGCAGTCATCTTTTCTATTCCCTTCTGTTTATATTATTAGACAACCAGCAGGACCATTTGTGTGTTCCTGGTAGCGACGTACACAGATGGACAGCCAACTGAGAGTGCAGTGTGGTTCTGCAAGTGGTTAGAAGAGGCTGCGAATGACTTCCGCTATGGGAGAACTCATCTGAAAGGCCTGAGATATGCTGTGTTTGGCTTGGGAAACTCCGTTTATGTTGATCATTACAACACAGTAAGTATCTCTTCAGGCTTTTTCCAGTGGTGTCCAGTGATAGGACAAGGGGCAATAGGCACAAACTAGTACCCAGGAAGTTCCACCTAAACCTGAGGAACTCTCCTGCACTGAGCAGGGACATCTGCAACTAGAGCAGGTTGCTCAGAGCCCCTCCCAACCTCCCCTGGAATGGTGCCAGGGATGGGGCAGCGACCACCTCTCTGGGCAACCTGGGCCAGGCTCTCACCGCCCTCATTGTGAAATATTCCTTCCTTCTCTCCAGTCTAAATCTCTCTTTTAGTTTCAAACCATCACCCCTTGTCCTGCCCCAACAGACCCTGCTAAAAAGTCTGTCCCCACCAGTCTGGCTCAGATAAGAGCTCATTGCTCATCACATCAGTGTGATAGCAGAGGCAGTTTCAGTTGGGAGGGTGACAGGGTGTGGTGGTGTTCAGACTGCCTCGTGTCCCTGCTCTGAGACAGCAGGCGAGAGGGATCCCAGACGTCCCTGCCTCGCAGTCCTGTGCAGCTCACCAGCTCTATTTCCAGATTTGGTCCTTGCTTTCTTAGTTGCCTGCTTTGTTTTAACTTGTCCTTCACTTAATTTCCCTTGAACTTTCATCCTGTCCTAGGTTGGAAGAAATGTTGACAGGTGGCTGTGGCTGCTCGGTGCCGGTCGGATCATGACTCGCGCCGAGGGGGACTGCAACGTGGCCCAGAGCAAGCACGGCAGCATCGAGGCTGACTTTGAAGCCTGGAAAGCTGCATTCCTCAGTCGGCTCCAGATGCTCTGCAGAGGGGAAAAGAAGCCCTGCAGTGGGAAGTGCAGGAAAGGGAAGTGCAAATCTCCAGGGAAGCAGAGCAAGGAGAGCTCGGACCACGAACGTGGGGCATCTGAATATGAGAATGCTGAGGTAGACCCCAAATCCGTGGGACCTTATTTCTGCTTTAGTGTCCCTTGGAGCACTATCTGATTTCTCTCCTCCCTCCTACGGCCCGGAAGGGTGCTGTGAGAGCTTGGTACTTCTGTGTTCTGGATCAGAGGAAGAAAAGGGATGAGAGCCCATGGCACATAAGACGTAGAATCCAAAAGGAGGACTAAAGAATTAGTAATGGATCTGGGCTGGGCTTCCTCTTGAGTAGAGGGAGGTAGATGTTGTGACAGAAGCTCCTGGGAGCCATTCTGGGTTCTCAGAGTCTTTGCTTTGTCCTGTGGCTAAGTGAAGCATTTTGTTCCTTGTGAGCAGTTAACCTGCTTCCACTTCAACTTGCCTTTTCCAAAGGCACTTGGGGGAGTGTTATCTGAGCAAGTCTTATTTCCTCTGAATGCATCTGCCTGTTACCATTTGCCTGCTCTGGGTGACCCTGCTGTGGCAGGGGGGTTGGACTTAGATGATCCCCAGAGGTCCCTTCCAAACCCTGTGATTTTTATGAGTTGTGTGTCTTCTGGAGTGTTTGATTGTGGCCCTTTTAATCCTCCCTGCAAGCCATTTGTTGTGGCTTGGAAAGGATTGCTGTGGCCATGTTGGATTTTGTAGGAAAATAAGGGCTCTGCTGGTGGAGTGGGTTTGGGAGTGCTGGGCGCTGCGGGAGCAAGAAGAATCAGTTGTGGTGTTACACCAGTGCTGTTCTGCTGTACCTTGGCTGTGTACAGGAAGAGAGACAACTTTCCTAAGTTGGAAAGCAGATTGCTTTCACTCCCTGTTCAGACAGGGGCATAGGATGGTGTTAAAAGGAGTTTAGGCTTCCGGATTGTCCTAATGTGCCGTGGGAGTTGGGACTCTTCTATCACTTCTCATGGCATCAGATAAGCACAGGAAGAGAACAGGGGCAGGATATCTGGGCTGAGTATCAGGCAGTCTCTGTAGTATTGAGCTCAAACTCGGGGCTTTTATCAGTGTGTATTTTTGTGTTTCTGATATACACTATACAGGTTATTGGTAGACTACTTGTTTTCCAGTAGTCTTTACTGGTTGTGAGAGCTGATTTCACTGGTGAGTGTAGATGAAGGTCTTACATTTCATATTCAGATACATTCCTAATTATTTTTTTTTCTCTGATCTCTTACACAGGCAGAGGAGTTGTTTGAAACCAGTAGCGAGGAGGAGGCTGATGCTGAGGAAGCTGGAGGCACAAATTCTGTTGTTGATGTTGAAGATCTTGGCCATATCATGAGCCACATGAAGAAAGCCAAGGTACTGCCCTTACCACCAGCGTGGAACTGTCGGGTCTCTGTCACCAGTCAGTTGAACTGATTTTAAAACATTACTTGCTGGGTTTGAATCTGTAAGATCTGGTTAAAGGGAGATGGGGAGGGTTGGCCCCAGGATGGACATGTGATCGATCCACTGTGTTGCCATCTGCTGTTTCTCCCTTAGTGATACTTCCATGGTGGTGGTGTTCCTGGTGAACCCTTGAGCTGCTTCCAACCCCCTCTCAACAAACCTACCTCTGCCTGTAATTACACCTTCCTTATCCTGAATGCCTCTGCAGTGTGGAATTCTCACAGGTCGTTCCTGCAACTTAATTATTTCTGCAGCATTCTGAGCTGAGATGATGCTGCTGGGCAAGGTGATAGAGCAAGCCAGGCTGTGGATCACAGGAGGCTGTGTGCTTAGGAGGAGAGGAGGTTACAAGGGGAGCGTGGGGATTTCTGCCTCTCCCTTTAGGAAGGGGGAAGGAGGTAAAATACTTCCTGCTGCTTGTAGCAAACTCTGTTAGGAGTAGCCCCTCTGAACCCCTCTGCTGTGAGGTCAGGTTGGGAGAGTTGGGGTGGCTCAGCCTGGAGAAGAGAAGGCTCCGGGGAGAACTTCTTGGGGCTTTCAGTGCTCCAAGGGGCCTGTCAGGAAGATGGGGGCAGACTTTTTAGCAAAGCGTGTTGGGGCAGGACAAGGGATGATGGTTTAAACTAAAAGAGAGATTTAGACTGGAGAGAAGGAAGGAATATTTCACAATGAGGGTGGTAAGAGCCTGGCCCAGGTTGCCCAGAGAGGTGGTCGCTGCCCCATCCCTGGCACCATCCCAGCTGAGATTGGATGGGGCTCTGAGCAACCTGCTCTAGTTGCAGATGTCCTTGCTCCCTGCAGGGGGTTTGGACCAGATGAGCCTTAAGGTCCCTTCCAACCCAAACGAGTCTGATTCTGTGACCTCGGAGCAAGGCACACTGCTGTGTGAGAGCCTCTGACCCTGAGCTCTGTGGATTTATGTGCTGCAGCTTTCAAGAGGAGGGTGGATGAACTGTTTGGCTTTCGTTTGGAGGGAGGAAGGATCAGTCCTTTCCCTGTGTAACTGCTGTGCTACCTTCTCTCCTGCCTATGCTCACCACTAGAGGTCACTGACCAAAAGGGATCTGCGTTTTCTGTAGCCACACGCCCTGGGAGGTGATTTAGACCAGGGAAGGTCGCTGCTGGACAGCAATTTTCTGTCAAATTAGACACCGAGTTTTCACTGACTGACAAAATACGACACCACCACAATCAAAGGGTCGTGTAAACCAGGACAGCCATGTATC
Organism: Actenoides hombroni; assembly: GCA_024336885.1. Taxonomy (NCBI): domain Eukaryota; kingdom Metazoa; phylum Chordata; class Aves; order Coraciiformes; family Alcedinidae; genus Actenoides; species Actenoides hombroni. The sequence goes on from WUAM01000395.1 coordinate 22,599,077, forward strand.
ACACTCAGGTTTGAGTAAAAAGTGAGCACAGTAATAAAATCCTTCCTGCTGTCAGCTTCTCATGCTCGTTCTGGTAGGGAATGTGGCTGAAATCAGTGTGGTGTGGCTTTATTACACAGGCAGTGATAAATCATTGTTGTCTGTGCCTTTGGCTGGTCATGATTCAAACACCTAACTACTTTCTCCTTAGCTTTCTTTTCCTAGTGGACAATAAGTTCTCCATGGGACATCAATGTGCCCTTGTGGCCAGGAAGTCCAGTGGCATCCTGCGTTGCATTAAGAAAATGGTGTCCAGCAGGTCTAGGGAGGTTCTCCTTCCTCTCTGCTCTGCCCTGGTGAGACCACACCTGGAATACTGTATCCAGTTTTGGGCTTCCCAATTGGAGAGACAAGGATCTACTGGAGAGAGTCCAATGGAGAGCTGAGAGGATGGTTGAGGGACTTGAGCATCTCCCCTATTGAGAAAGATTGAGAGAACTGGGGCTGTTTAGTCTTGAGAGGAGAAGACTGAAAGGAGATGTTATTAATGTCTATAAATATCTGAAGGGTGGGTGTCAAATGGAAGGAGCCAATCTCTCTTCTGTAGTGCACAGTAATAAGACAAATAACAGGTATAAACATGAGGATAGAAGGTTCCACCTCAACATGAGGAGAAACTTCTTCACTGTGAGGCTGACAGAACACTGAACAGGCTGCCCAGAGAGGCTGTGGAGTCTCCTGCTCTGGAGATTTTCAAAACTCACCTGGCTCTGTTCCTGTGTGGCCTGCCCTGGGTGATCCTGCTCTGGCAGGGGTTGGACTTGATGATCTCTAGAGGTCCCTTCCAACCCCTAACATTCTATGATTTCTCATTGCTCTGCTTGAGAGGTGAGAGGCCTGTATGTTGTATGTACGAGTTACTACAGAAGTGCAGGTATCTCTGTGTAGCTCAGGTATTTGTGGCTGTCACTGAAGTGGCCCCTCTGACCTGAAGGACACGTTCTCTCTGAGCCCAGATGCTCCTCTGGAGCTGTAAGGGGCAGTTTTTGATCTGTCTTTTCCTCGGAGGAGATGGCAGACAGTTCTGCCATGACAGCTGAACTCTGCCCTCTTGCCTCTGCAAATGGTTAAATCCTGAGAGCCTGAGTGTTGCTGTGGGACTGGAAACAGGCTCTTCCTGTGTGTGGAAGTGTCCTGGCCCTTTTGAGCTGGTGTCAGGTCTGGAGACAGGAGGCCCAAACAATGTGCCTCGGCCTTTCTTTGTCACTGATGGCACTGAGCTGTGCTGCTGTAGGGTGCACCCTGGGTTTCTGGGTTAATTTTGAAACCTTAAACCATTAGTTCTTGTTACTGGCCCCTTTATGCCTGTTGTGCGTGGTGGATCTGCCTTGCTCCAATCTATGCTGCTGGTGCCACTCTTCTGTAACCAGAGCAGGGAAGGGAGAAAGAGCCCTCAGAGGTGACTTCAATGTAAATCCTCCACTCTCTTGAACAGGGGGTGTTGTTTCCAGAGTGATGGCAGGATATAGCTGCGTAAATATTTCAGGAGGGAGCCTGAACTAGTGGCTCTCCCTGTCATTAGCTGGGAGAAAGAATGACTCTGTCTGGGTGGGGAGTCTCCTGGGGAAGGTGTGCCTTGACTTGGAAGAGGTTTATGCAAACACTTGCATGGTAAAATGATCCCGTAGGTGCAGTTATTTACTATAATGAAAATAAATGCTGAAGACTTGATATGAAAGAGCAGGATGATCTCCAGTTATGAAAGTAATTTATCATGAGCAGGCTGTTGCTCCCAGGCGGGAAGATTTAGTAGTTTAAATCCAGTGCCTCTTGGTTTAAGTCACAGACTTGTCTCAGCAGCTACGAGTTTGTGCACTGGGAATTTTTCTTTTTCAGATGGGTTGTGTTGTCCCTTTAGCTGTTTTCTCTTGCAGGATGCTGAACTGAACTCTGACACTTGTGTTTTACACTAATTTATTACTTTGCAGTAATACCCAGCAACACAGGCGAGTGCGTTGGCTTTTTGTGTCCGAGCCATCCCTATGCAAGAGAAAAGTTTGCAGAAAACTTATGTATTCCAGAATTACATCACAGACACTTCTTCATACGCAGAGTTATATGGATTTGAAATGTGCCTGGCTGGGTTCAGCGTGGGTTTTGTGGATGTTGGTGCTGTGCATGAACTCCCCTGCATATCGGGGATAGAACAGGGGGTTCTGCCTCGTGCAGTATCCTTCCTTTGAAACACTTTAGGGTCCAGCTTTGATCTCTCTTGCAGGCATGTGTTGCCCCGTGTGAGCATCACTAGCAGATAAGACAGATGGGCAGTCACAGATTGTCATAATTCCTTGTTGTCCTGCCTTTTATGGGATGGCAGAGTGAGGCTGTGGAGGCGAGTGTATCTGTTTGCTCACATCTCTGTTGCTTGACCTGGTGGAAATCCAGGCTGAGTTGCCTTTTACATCTTTCCCCTCCCCATATGCTGCAGCTTCATTGCATTTTGCAAAGTATTGTTAAAGGGCTTGTGACAGGTACTGGTTTCTTGCAGTCATTTGGATCAGGCAGATGGATTCAAGAGTAAAAGGTGAATGCCAGAACAGCTCTTGCTGGTAGAGGTGCAGCTGTCACACATTTTCCCTTGGAAAAGAGCTGGATTTTTAAAGAGTTGCTGAAGGTAAAGGTACATAGTTCAAAGGTGATGGTGCCTTCTGCACCCTGAATCTGAGCACAGAAATTGGCACAAGGTCTGGTGGCAACAGGAAATCATTCAAATAGGTAAAATGATGGCTGATAAAAAGGTAAATGCCATGCTTTGTTTGCCAAATGTCATACTATGTGGTGATGGCTACTTCATAGATGCTAAAATCCAGCCCTGTTTTTTTTCCTGGGTAATTCAAGCTTTGGATCTTGTTGCAGATGATACTTTATTAGGGTCCTGAGCTGGAATCAAACATTTGTCAGTCCAGATCATGCCTGTGCTTTCATGAAGGGATTTGCTGGGCATCAAAGGCCAACAGTGTGTGATAGGACCATGGCCTGAAGGAGAGCTGGGGAGCTCTGAGGCTGCTCTTCTGGTCCAAGGCTGTGGTGCCAGGCAGGGCTGGATGATGCACAGTTATGTGGGTTAAGATCTGGGGTTTCTCTGCATTTATGACCTTTCTAGCTGCTTGGTTTTAGGCTGAGACCCTGGGCCTGGTCTTCAGATAGTTATTAAATCCACTACAAACCACCCTTGCTGCTACATAAAACCAAAGTGGACTTAATAGTGGATTTAATAACTGAGTTTTACAATTATGCTGCACTTTCCCTGTCCTCCAAAGTTATTCCCCTGAAATGTATTGAGCAGATGAAATGGGAGATTTAATGGGTATGTTTGTGGCCTGTAAGGCTGCTGTTAATCATGGGGATGCCATCACTTAATGTCAATTATCTCCCCCAGCTGGCAGATTGTGATAAACTAGAAAGACAGATCAATCTAGACTTGTTCCTAGGGGATGAAATGGCTTTCTTCACCTTCATATTTATAAACTGCAGGCATGAGTAATAGTAATAATAATATCCTAATTTTCTTTGGATGGGTTGGGAAGTAATCAAATGGGCAGATTTTGTTGACACAGTTTTGAGATGAATGTTCTTGTTTTCTAAAACAAAAAGTTTAATGATGCTGATGTCACATTTGCAATGTAAATACAGAGGAGGGGTGAGTGTGAGAGAGCCTGAGTTTAAAGGAAACAAAATATGTCCCAGAGAGCATGTTGAAGAAGTTTCTGTTTACTTCTCTGTCCGTTTGCCCCAGGGGAGGTTTTCTGATCCCCTATGGCACTCTTCCCTCAACAGTCATCCTACTGTAGTCATCTACCAGCCCTGGGATCATAAGTCACTGCTTGCAGCATTCCCTGAGAGCACTTTGCTGTGGAAGACCAAACCTTGCTGACACTGTGTGAAGAAACTGAATGATACTGGCTGGAGTTTTGTTTGAAATAGAGGAGTGAGTGTTAAGGTATTTAAGGTATAAAGTTTACAAAGTGTTGTATGGGAGACTGTTGCAGGCAGAAACTTTTTAGAGTATCCAGGATTTGTTAGCCATACTTCAACTGAAATGAGTAAGGCTGAGACACTTCACTGTCATAGTTAGAAATGACTAAAACGGATGTGCACAGTTAGAGCTCTCCTAAAACTTTTATTAACTTTTAATGGGTGAAAGATTCCTGGAGCAAAAATAAACTCTCATCTGCAACAGCTCAGTTTCTGGTCTAGATTTTTGACCTCTGCTACTCTGACTCAGAATTCAGTGTGATCCTACATTTTAAAATAAGGTTTAAGAAATACATTTTAACTGCTTGGGGACTACTTCTAGCATTAAAATCTGGGTTTGTCACAGGGACACTTCACCTTTCCCCTTTCCTGTGTTCAAATCCTCTCTAAACCTTGGCTATTGAAGAGCATTACAATTCATGAACAATGTTACTAGAGATCTTGAGGCTTGCCTTTTGGTTGTGGTTATTGTAGCACAAAGAAAGGGGCGGGGGGGGAAGAAGTGAATATATGGCCTGATATTCAAATATAAGCTATTTGCCTTTGGGTGGAGACAGATGTATTTTATTTTGATTCTTTTGTTTTGTTTGCAAATCAGTTGTCTTTATGGTGTGTCCAGGGAATTTTTCCCAAAGCAAACAAATATTGACAGAATCACGCAGCAGGATGTGAAATGGAGTTGAGTTTCAGGATACCTTGTAAAATCCTTCCCTGCAGCAGAGCAGTGATGTTAAGAGAGCAGTGAAATGATCCTACACCCTGCTCTAGCCCTGCACTTGTCAGCTGGGAATTCTTTTTGTCCTCGAGGATTCTGGCTGATCTTGAACCTACAAGAAAGTGGGTGTTGAGTGGGATCATTTATCCCTCTGTATTTCACAGAGGACATGCAGTGCCCTTTCAGACTGAATCAGGTGAATGGCAGTGTAAGTCTTCTGTGATTACTTATCTGCATGAGTTTGGGTTTTAAAATGCTGGTTTGTATGTCCAAAAATCTCAGCATTGGCTTTTCAAAGAAGAAAATGCAGGATTCCCTCCCTTGGGGCTGAGCTGCAGGTCTGTTTGAGTAGCATCCTTTCTTTGGATGGCAGCTAGTTCTGTCTACTCAGAATAACACAAGGGACCTTCAGTTATTCCAGAGTGTAGGTGTGGATGGAGACTTCCTTGCAGCTCATTGAAAATTCACAAAGGTTTCTATTCCAGGAAGAAAATAAAACATGAAGTAGATCTTTCTTCTGAGGTGTTTTTTTTTTTTGAAAGGTTTTTTTTTTTGTTGGTATCAGTCAGAACTTCTCAGGAGCTTTCCTTCCCCATTTTACGGACACTTCTTGAAAACTCATGCTATGATTTTTGCTTTTCATCAAGCCAGCTCCTGCTTCACTCTTGAGAAGGTAATGCATTGCCAGGTTCCCCATCTCTCAGCTGTCATGCTTTCAACCCTTGTCTGCTTTTTGCCTCAGCCGAGGCTTTTGTGCCTAACTGGGCAGCAAGGTATGGAGTGGGTTTGTAGCCTGTGATTATGTAGACTTGAGTAGCTATTTTTAATAATATTTTCTTGCTGTTGGGGTGTGTGTTTGTTCACTGGTTACTCAGTCTAAGTCCACAGTCTTCATCTTTTTCTGCTCACTTGCAAATGTAGAAAGCCCTTTTCATGGTGACTGACACAGCTGGAGTATCCTGTGTCACTGGAAGATGGGCAGGGTGGCTCATCCTTGGACTGAGCAAATCACAGTTCTCTCTGCATTTGGTACAGATGGGCTGTGATGGCTGGAGCTCTGTACCTGGGGCAGGAAGGTCCCCACAGTACCCCAAAAGTCTTCTGCTTGTGTTCAGGAGTATCTTCGTGGCAAGCTGCTCCCCGGCCCCTTCTTTTTCCCTGTGTTTTAGTCTTGGAGGGAGATTGTTTTGTAAGGAAACAAGTGCGGTTCCTGTGAGCAGCCTGATGTCTAATCAACTTTAAACACCCCCGTGGTTCTTGCTTCTTGACAGATGAGCCTGAACTAGGGGAAAAGTTGACAGCTTTTCTGGCTGTCCTCTTGCACCGCAGTATTGCTGCCAGAGCTCTGCTTGGTGTGAACTTTAACTCTTCATTCATGTATCTCCTGAACTTTAATACTTCATTTAATGACTCCCCTGGGAAAGCTTTACCAATACTTCTTGCTGCCAAGCAGCCTTTTCCTGATCTCCTTGCCAATGTTTTCCCCTGATGCTGGTTCTGTTAGTCCTGGCTCCAGCCCCTGACGTGTTTGTCTTCTTAATGTTTGTGCCTTTCATTTGTTGAAAGATCCTGGAGCTTTTTGATGGAGGAGGCTGGAAGTCATGACAAGGGCAGGGGTTCCCTCTTGTTTGACCCCTGGAAGGTTAAGTAGGAGAGAAGTTGAAGTCAAGAGAAGTAAAAATTAGGGTATTCTGAGTGTCTTTTTCCTTCTGGGAGTAAAAACTTCTTGGGGAACTTTTTTCTTTTCAGCCATAGCATATCAATAAATCAAGCCATGAGGCTAAGAATGTTACATTAATCTAGGGAATACTTCTTTGCATGGAGTTTAGGTCTCTTTTATTCTTCTCACTCCTGCAGTATTAGTTGGAAGAGTGTTAGATGTAATAAAATGGAAAACACAGGGAGATACTGGGCATCTTGACATCCCAGAGAGCACCTCAAAGAGAAGTGACAGTAGCATGTCCTGTTGGTCATTTTTAGATGTGGCTGTGGCTGAGTTTTGTAGGCATATTGTATGAAATCCTTTGAAACCCTTGACCTGTGATTTGTCAAAGGGGCAGCAGCACCTCTGCCTTGGCAGGGGATGCTGGGCTCCTTGCCTGGGACTGTTTCCTGTGTCAGATACTCTCTGCTCTTGACCCATCAAAAATGGACTTCTGCCTGCCCACAAAGTGTGTGCTGCCTCTGCCTGTATGGCAGTAAAAAGAGATGATTTTTTCCTGCCTTCACCTATAGAGGAGGTGATAAGTCCTTACACCTGAGATTCAATTGCTTTTCTTCAGGTCTGCTTCAATGATAGAAGCAAAAAGCCCAACCTCCAACAGATTGAGCTGTGCTGAGCCTTGAGGTACCAAGGAACTGGGGGTCTCCCTGGGTTTCTTCATCTGTGGGTTCTCTCCTTTTCAAACACAACCAAAGGATGACTCTTCAGATTTTCAGTAGTGAAGTATTTCAAGGGCATGCAAAGCTGGCTCTTGTCACTACTTGCTTGATTTGTTATGAAAAGACAGTAATTTGCCTTGGATTTACTATGGGGCTTTCTGCTAAATCACCAGAACTTGAGGACTTTGCTCTGTGCAAATAACTTTGTTCTCTCCGCTCAAACCCTAAATAATAGATCCGACAGGTTTATTAAGCAAATAAGTAAAACTCCCAGGGCTGTGAGTTCCATTTCCCATAAGAAATATCTGAAGCCAATCACTTGCCAAACTGAACAAGGCAGGTCTTGCAGTTCAGAGAAAAACAAATGATTATTTTGTTTACAGGCTTTCACAGCAGGATGAGGGAGGAAAAAAAATATTATCATCTCTATGAGGGGAAAAAAATGATTATTGAAATGTTTCTGCCCTGCCAGTAAGGAAATTTTACTTGTTGTTCTTAGGTGGTTTTTTTTTCCTCAGATATTGCAGTAACAGGCAGGTAGAAATGCAAACCCTTTAAACTCAAAAGGCTTTTGATGTATCTGAAGGCTCTCGGATGAGATGTCTCACTTGTACTTAAGCTCTGCATTTTGAATGTGATGATGTGCTCTGTAATGTGTAGTTCTGGGATAACTAACCTGGCATGAGGCCGTAGAGCAGCCAGGCCAGGATGTGTCCACTTAAGTCCTGTGTAGCGTTTCGCTTTGAGTAGCTAACAAACCTGTACTCAGATAGTGCCTTTCCTTTTCAAGTGGACAGCTGGGTCTAGTTCTGGGTTAAGTGATAATAACTTGTGTGAGGAGAAGCTTTTTACTTCAGGCTTAATAGTTAAAAGTTGAAGATTTTATCTCCTTTCTTCCTTATGCATGAGGCTTTTCCAGTAATATTAATATTCTACTGTTGAAGCATTCTGCTGGGTAATGAAGACCAAGTCTCAAAAAATGAGCTTTTAAACCCAACAAATGACTATTGCTTAGAGTGAGCCTTTCAGGGGAGTTCTGATGTGTTACAGAAATCAAGGCAGTCCTGCCTTAAAAACTCAGCGAACTGAGTGAAAGGAAGGAGAAGATGGAAACAAATTTCTCCTTCAGTAAGAACGATTTTGTGTTACTGGTCATTAGAAAATACCTTCCTGCAGAGCCTCCCTGAAACTGAGCAAAGTTTTCTTCAAAATGAGTAGGAAAGGTAATAACCTCTCTCCCTAAATGCTTTACTTTCCTATTCCCTTCTCAGGTGCTTATTAGGATCTGTTTTGTCCTTGAACCTGTGAGTCTGTGTGGGGTTTTGTGGTGGGTTTTTGTTTTTGTTTTCTTTTGAGGCACCTTTATTTTCTGTAATTTTGCTCAGGTACAAACAAAATCAATCTGTGTCTAGGCACAGTTAGATTACTTTCCCTGTTTGTGGGGAACGCAGTTTGGCAAGTCAAGAGCACTGGTTTCCTTAGTGATGCTAACACTTGGTGGGTAGACTCAAACTGGAAGCGTTTGTATGAACTTCTTGATGCCTTTGGCACAGAAGAGGCTTGGATGTGAAATAGCCTCTTGGATGTGCAAACAGAATGTCCTCGGTCAGTTTTTGTTTGTTGTTTACCCTTAGCTCCTTTAATATTTCAAGGAAGCCATAAAGGACTGACAGATTACAAGTTCCATGAAATATCAAGGTAATTGTTTACACTTCCATGCTTTCTTGTGCAGACATGAAACAATAAATACCCATAAAGGCTCAGAAGTGACACTTGGACAATAGGGGATTCACAATTTCTTCTGTGCTAGAGTTTGCTTTTCCTGCTTGTAACTTTACGCCAATACGTGTTGTCCCTGCATTTGGTTTTAAGTAACCTCCAAGGGTTTAACTGTCTATAAAGCAGCATCTGCTGGAAGCCCAAGTTAGGTGAGATGCTGTGGGTCATGTGCCTGGTGTTGGCTGCAGGGCAGGGAGGAAACAGCCTTTTCTTGCAGGGCCTTTGATTGCTGAATTCTGCTGGTCCACCCCTCTGCCTTCTGAGATGACTTGTGGAGAGCACCACTTCTCTTCGGTAAACTCCTGGGCTAAGTCACTGTAGGGTTGTGACTTCCCTGACCTGTCCCAAATAATTGGGACTATAGCTGTTTGTCACTCCAGGCACAAAATGGTTTGTTCCATCCGGCTTGTGTTCTGCAGAGAGATGAGGTTAATGTGCAGTCATGACCCACTTGGGCCCCTTGCACACTTGGATGAGACTCATGCACTTTGTTTCTTAAAATGTCCTAGAGGATTTTATTTCTGTGTCAGAACAAATCTAGTGTGTTGGTATTTTTTCCTTTTTGAATTTACAGCCTTAAATTACCAAAGGCTCAGAGCCTGATGGCAAGAGATAAAATGCAGGGTTACACAAATGCAAGACTTTGTGTGGGCACTTGGGTCAGTTTTAAGTTTAGCAGGTCCGTGGCTGAACTGTCATGGTGTTTAAAATGTGGTGTTTGAATCTAAATGGTTGTAATTCTCTGTCTTTAGAGAGAACGTGAGCTCGAGGAAGGAGATGTTGGAACAAGCTTGACTCGAGAGAATGCTGGGAGGAAGGAGGAAGGTGAAAAGAGAGAGATGATCACCCCAGCTCTGAGAGAAGCGCTCACGAAACAAGGTGAGTTTCTGCAAAGCCCGGGTGCTGGTCCAGGCTTTGAAGTCTTAGCAGTAAACTTTTAACAGAGCCAGTGGAAGATGGTGGTGTTAAAGACACTGCTCTGGACCCTCCCTTGTGGGGAGGGAGGGCTCTAAAGGAATATTTAAAGGTCAGCTTTGCATCTCTGTTTTGCATCTTAGTCTCCTGCTTTTATTTCAGTATCAAACTTTGATTTTGATACTGAAACTTTATTCTCCGAAACAAAGGTAGTTCAAATTTAACAATCCACTAGGTGATGAGATCAGTAGCTCTTGTATGAGCTGTAGAGAGCAGTTTTAGTGAATTTAAACCGTTTTTTAAAACAAAGGACAGTTATAAGCAGAGCTGGACTGACAGCCCTGCAGTTCAGAAGCCTCAGTTCTGAGTGGCAGAGCCAGGAGAAGGGTGATGTGAGCTTCCCTGTGCTGCTCAGCTGGAGACTAAAGGGAGTTCAGTTTAATTTCTTTTATCTCTTAGGATAGTGTGCTCAGGTTTTTTTTGTTTGCTAAATCAATAGTATCTCTCCTGATCCTTCTGAGAACACCCCTCTGGTTATTGCAGTGGAGGCAGCTTGTCAGAGCTGGGCTCTGAAGTTGTAACCACATCCTGGGTGAATCCAGCAGCTGGGGGATCCCAACACCTTTGCTTCCTGGGATCTCAGCCGTTCTTTGGCCTGAGGTTTTGTAGGTGACTGGTGGTGTGTTCTGACATCTGATATGTTTGGTTGCTGGATTATTTTTTTTTCATTAACCTTAGCACAGCTATTAAGTAGAGAGCCATTCTTTAAATTCCTCATCTGAAGGAATAAAGCAAAGGCTTAGAAAGGAGTAGCAGTGACTTTGCCAGCTCTTCGCATCTATAGTGGTGCTGCTGCTGGCTGGGACCAGGGGAGGGATTGTAGGAAGCTTGTTCAAGATGTGTTTTCAGCTTCAATCCCAAAGGCTGTAACATAGTGGCACTTATGCTGCAGTGTGCTGCAGAGCAGCTGGAGCACGGTTACACTCTTATTTTCATTCGTTCATGTATTTAGTTGCTAGTTTCTGTGTGTGATCCAGAAGTTGGATTTGGGTAGCAGGCTGGGAGGAGTGAGCTACTGGAGATGTGGCTGTCTAGAAGTGTGCAGTGGGGAGGTAAGCATGCTTGTTTGGGCAGCAGGGTGGCAAGCACGCTTGTCTGCTGCAGGTCCCGTGTTTTGAGATGTTAGAGGAGCTGCTGACTCCATGGAAGGGTGCACCAGGTCACCCAGATGTCTCAGTTCTTGCTTTGGGAGGATGGGATGGGACACAAGAGCCCTGGATGGGTGTGGAGGTTGCCTGTGGTACTGACTTCTGAGAGGGGAGTGTTGAGTGGTTTTCAACAGACTGTCCTGGCTTTTTTGGGGGGGACAGGGCTCTGTGCTGGGTCTACGTTGGTCTATGGTAGTCACAGGAGTGTTTCACTCTCACTGCCTTTTCTGACCCAGTCTGTATGGGTTTGGTTTTGGAGAGTGAATGGAACTGCTTCTCTACTGGTATATAAAAAGTATCATTTAGAAAATGAAAACAGTGCTGGAGGGGAGGTCTCTTTCCTACCATAACTTTTTCGACGCAAAGACAAGTTCTCCAGAGAACTCAGATTTCCTTGAGATGTTCCAGGGACAGGAATTCATCATCCACATGAACAGGTCTGTATTTCTCCCTTCCTTCTACATCTGGGGTAATGCCAGCATCAGATCAACTAGCAGCATCTCCTTAAATCTGCAGTTCCAAAGACCTTTGGGTCAGTATCCTTAGGGTTACAGCTGCCTCTTGCTGGCACAACCCTCCCCTCCTTCCCTCTGCTGCTCACCTAATTCTGTAATGGTCATTCAACAGTAAAGAGAAGCTTTTTTTTTTTGTCACATACAACTTTTTTTTTCTGTGACTAACACACTGAGATGGGCTTATGTGGCTGTGAAACTAAAACAACTCCTTCCTTCCTTCAGCACCATTGCCCCCAAAGTAACAAGTGCAATGTAATCAAAAGATAATCTCATTTATTTAGCAACAACTGATTGCTTTGCATATAGGTTCAGTGTCTTTTCAAGATTATCCCTGAGGGCATAATTAGCCCAAGAGGGAGAAAAAACAGTGCTAGTGATTCAGGAGAAAGCTGTTCTTTTAAGTTGCAGTTGCATAATGGAAGTTTTGCCTTTGAACAGCATCTCTTCAAACTATTGGAAGGCTCAGTCCTTTTATTTTGATTCACCTTCAGACGAATTCACTTTCCTGGAGGTAAACTGAATATTGCTTAAACAATGGTTTTATTTTAGCCCTGGTGCTGAATTTCAGCTAAATATAGCCTCATCTAACAGTTGGAGAGATGTTGACCCTTGTACTTGCCTGGTTGCAAACACCTTTATGAAAGATGCTCGGGAATAGTTGCTTTTTCAAGTCGCAGCCAGTTGTGTGCTGTGAGGAAAACACTGATGCCCTTTCCATCAGTGGTCACTCTTGCATAAAATAGGAACACAGCACAAACTATTTAGTGCCTCCGTGTAACGAACGCAGCGGGACGGAGGGAGGCTGGCAGGGGAGGTATTTGGCTGGGTTACGCTTGCTGTGGCACCACTTCTGCTGTGTTAATGCTGTAGTAATTTCATCTGTTGAGAGAGATGTTATGTAAACTGAAAATAGAAGCGAACTCTTCATGTTAATGTTTCCTGTGGTGATTAGTAAATAGAGCTTAACGTGTTGGGGTGCATAAAGAAGAGTGGCCAGCAGGTCGAAGGAGGTTCTTCTCCTCCTCTACTCTGCACTAGTGAGACCACATCTGGAATATTGTGGCCAGTTCTGGTCTTCCCTGTTCAAGAGGGACGGGGAAATACTAGAGAGAGTCCAACAGAGGCTACAGAGATGAAGGGACTGGAACATCTCTCTGATGAGGACAGGCTGAGAGCCCTGGGGCTGTTTAGTCTGGAGAAGACTGAGAGGGGATCTTAGGAATGTTTGCAAATACATGCAGGGTGGGTGTCAAGTAGAAGGGGCCAGGCTCTTTTCAGTGGTGCCCTGGGATAGGATGAGAGAGGTAATGGTAGCAAGGTGGAACACAGGAAGTTCCACCTCAACATGAGCAAAATCTTATTCACTGTGAGAGTGACAGAACCTGGAACAGAGAGGTTGTGGAGTTTTCTTCTCTGGAGACTTTTGAGACCCCCCTGGATCTGTTCCTGTGTGGCCTGCCCTGGGTGACCCTGCTGTGGCAGGGGTTTGGACTCTGATCTCTGGAGGTCCCTTCCAACCCCCACCAGTCTATGATGCTATGTTTGCATTTACTTCCTTTGACTGCTTGGAGATATATGAAACAATCCCTGCTGGGCTGAATGTGGTTTTTACCTGGCCTGGGTACCGGGGGGTTTTGTACACAGTGAAGTTTCTTTCCAGAGCTGCAGAACTTTCAGGAAACGCATTTCAATCCTTCTGTAGCTTTAGAGGGAGTCTCAAGCTGCTGCTTCAATAGGAAAGGTGACTGTAAAGAAACAAAACCAAACCTACAAACCCAGTGTGAATGCACTGGGGTTCCTTCAGTGTCCCCTGCATCAGCTCAGCTTGTTTTACGAGTGCAAAACCTGGACTATCTTTTTTACATTTTCCTGCTGCTCTGGAGTCAGTGCAGTGAGAGCTCAAAGCACAGAGCTCTGTGCTCCGCTCGGGTTGTTAACCATCGTTAGTCTGAACTGCTCTTTGATTTGCCAAATGTTTTATTGAGAGCGATGGGCAGACTGGAATCCAAACAAACCAGTGGCGCTGAATGCGCAAGCGAGGGCTGGCGGTTGGGGCAGTCGTGGGTTGACTGCAGCTGACTGCTCAAAATATTTGGAGGTCAAACACAATACCACAGAGTGACAGCCGGTTTCAGCATCCCTATAAAGTTACAGTTGTATTTAGCAGTGCTTCGGGTCGTCTTTTCACGTGCTGCTCTTAAATGTGCAGGAGTAAAACTGCAAGGAAAAACTCCAAAGCCTGGAGAGCTGATTGTTTGCGTAGCAGATTCCAAGGACCTGGATCCCTTAAGCTGCTCGTGCCATGTATTTCTGCCTTGCTCTTTGCTTTGTTCTTTTCTGCTGTAGCACTACTAAATAAAACTGCTTTTTGTGGTAGGCAACGCAACAGGAATGGATTAATGATACCCAAAGGCTCACCCCACTGACACTGTATAAATTACTCTGTTGTGCCTCTGCTGCCGGAGATACAGTTTTGCTGCAGTCCAGTTGGATTCTTTCTGTCTTTACTGGTTAAGTGAGCCTACAATTTAGCACCAGGGTGTCCGGGATAGCTCTGTTGTACTTGTATCTGAAGGCAAGTGGTATTAGGAGACAGCTTGTATCTGAAATAGGATGAGCTGCTTCAGTGACCACTTATTTTCATGCTTTGATGTCAGGGTTGATATAAAGATGTACGTTGATGTATGTTTTTTTCACTGTGTATGGGCAATCAAGAAGCTGACTTCAGAAAAATATTGAAGGATGGGCTTTTCAAGTGCTTACCAACCTTGTCTGAGATTAGGTTTTTAAAAGTACTTGGTGGCTTTTGCTGTCCTTGGACTGCAGTTTCCAGTGCTCACAGCTCTGAGCACTTGTGACCATGTCAGCTTGACTCACTGAGTTTGGTTTTTTTTGGTGTCCAGACTCTGGCAATGAAATGCACTGTGCAAAGACATTGCACAGAGATTGGTGCTGCTGGATGTAGACTTCTGCAGGCCCCGTGCTAAAATGTTTGCATGCATGATCTGGTCAGGCTGGATTGATGGGACAGGGGTTTGAGGTTCAACAAGGCCAAGTGCTGAGTCCTGCAATGAACTCCTGCAGTGCTCCAGGTATTACAATACTGCCTGGCAGAAAAGGACCTGGGGCTGTTGGTCAATAGCTGGTTGAATATGAGCCAGCAGAGTGCTCAGGTGGCCAAGGTAGCCAGCAGCATCCTGCCTTGGATCAGCACCAGTGTGGCCAGCAGGACTAGGGCAGGGATTGTCACCCTGTCCTGGGCACTGTTGAGGTGGCATCTGGAATACTGGATTCAGTTTTGGGCCTCTCACTCCCAGAAGAACACTGAGGGGCTGGAGCGTGTCCAGAGAAGGGCAATGAAGCCGGGGAAGGGTCTGGAGCACAGGTCTGGTGAGAAGTGGCTGAGGGACCTGGGGTTCAGCTTAGAGAAGAGGAGGCTCAGGGGAGACCTTCTGGCTTTTGACAGCTCCTTGGAAGGGGTTGGAGCCAGGCGGGGTTGAGCTCTTCTTCCGAGGAACAAGCAACAGGACAAGAGGAAACAGCCTCAAGTTGCACCAGGGCAGGTTTATGTTGGACATGAGGGAAAACATCTTCCCCATGAGAGCTGTCAGGGCCTGGCCCAGGCTGCCCAGGGCAGTGGTGGAGTCCTCATGATCCCTGGAGGGGCTTCAAAGCCATGGAGCTGTGGTGCTGAGGGACGGGGGTTAGTGGTGCCCTGGCAGTGCTGGGTGAATGGTTGGACTTGTTGATTGTAAAGGTCTCTTCCAGCCCAAATGATTCTTATCTTTGGGGTTTGGTGTGCTTTATGTCTAGCTATTGAACTCCAGGTGGCACTAGCAGCTCGCAGCTGGGTCAGGCATTAGTAACACTGGTGCAGTCCCTGAAATGTGCCACAGAATTCAAATATTGGCCATGGGAAGACTAAAAATCAATTTTCAAATAGCAAATTATTCTTAGTAAGCACAATAAATACAATGACTGAAACCAGGCAAATTCAGGCCTGCTAAACTTTCTTGCAGTTCCTTAGAAAACGTCTGTGTAAATAAACAGCAAATACACAGCAAATAGACAGTTCAAGGGGAAGAATCCAGGAAGCAGAAGATGCTGAAGGCCCCCAGCATGGAAACTGCCAAGAGCTGGTGGTGAGCTGACTGCAATACTAATTTGCTGGCATGGATGCAGCAGTTTATCAGGAGCAGAGTAGATGGTGCAAGCTCGGTTTTGTGTGCCTGATTCTTCCCGCTTGTGGTTACTGGACCTGGTAGAATTACCCCCTGTATAATAGAGGGAAAATAAACATAAATGCATTGATATTTGAAATGCTTACAAAAGGCTTTTCTGTTTTTTTCCTTCAGTATTGGTTGATGTAGAAGAAAATATCAGTGGTCTCTGTGGCTGCTTTTGGCAAAGGCATAGTCTGAAAAGACATTCAGCATTTGACTACTGGAGGTCTTGCATTCCTGCTGCCCAGGTAGTTCTGTGCTGCAAAGGAAAAGGAGCTCTTTGGTTAAAGGGGACATCTGGGTTTAAGAGGGAGTGGAACATCTCCCCGCTGAGGAGAGGCTGAGGGAGCTGGGTCTCTTTAGCTTGGAGAAGGGGAGACTGAGGAGTGACCTTATTAATGGTTATAAATATGCAAAGGGAGAGTGTCAGGAGGATGGAGCCAGGCTCTGCGCTGTCATGTCCAGTGATAAGACAAGGGGCAACGGGTGCAAGCTGGAACATTGGAGGCTCCATCTAAACATAAGGAGGAATTTTTTTCATGGTGAGGGTGACAGAACTGGAACAGGCTGCCCAGGGGGGCTGTGGAGTTTCCTTCTCTGGAGACATTCCAAACCCACCTGGACACATTCCTGTGTGATCTGCTCTAGGTGATCCTGCTCTTGCAGGGGGGTTGGACTAGATGATCTTTCAAGGTCCCTTCCAACCCCTAAACATTCTGTGATTCTGAAGTGAAAAGCCAGGTTTTAAGAATATTTTAGCTCTTTATGGTCAGTTGTTGAGGCTGGGATTTATTATAGCTACCAGCATTCCCACCTCTGACCTTTGCCAGTCTCATTTTCTTGACACTAGGTTAGGTTTGCTCTGCCTGCTGAAGCAGCTGTATTTCCTTACTGACCTTAGTAGGCTTTTACTGTGTGTTAAACATATTCAAGATGCTCTTCATATTGTGTATGATAAGAAGGATCTGAAGCAGCATTTCATCAGCTTGACTGAAAGACCAAACTTAGCACTCATGACACTGTTTTCACATCCAAGGTGCAGTCCTGCAATCCTTTCTCATGTTGTCACTCCTGCTTTGTGTTCATGGAAGCAAGTCCTTCCACAAATCACAAGCCTTTTGTACTTAAAGGCCAGTTTCTTCTCTTTCAAAAAAAAAAAAAAAGTGAAAATCTAAAGCAGGTCGTGATGGGCTTGGCAGGAGTTTCTTAAAGATTGAGTAACGATAGGAATGAAACTGTTGTGCTTGGGCAATCTGAGCTGCTGCTGCCCAGATTCCTCCTCTTTCTATGTTTGTATAAAAATACTGATATAATTGGAACAGATTCCTTTCACCAGTGACACTTATTGTGGGGTTTTTATTTTCTAGCCTCAGCCAGAACATTGTCTCTGGGGCGGTGGCTCAAGTGCAGCAGTTGTTACAACTTTCAGAATGGTCCTTAAAGTTGTGGTGATGGATTGGTGCTGTCGCTGACCTTCAGCTCTGGCTCTCTTCAACTGCAGGGAATTGGATTCCACACCCCCGTAAACATTCTCTTAGGGTGAAGTTCCCCTTTCTGAGTTTCAGCTTCAACAGATACTCAGTGCTTCAAACCAGAGGGCTTTTATTTAAGGAGGTTGTTTGGTAGAACCACACTGTCAGCTGTATATTGCTCTTCTAGGAAGAAAAGCCTTTTGAAAGCCCTTTGAGTTTGTGAAGCACAATGTGGTATCAGATTGGCTTTTAGCAAGCTTACCTTCTGGGGATTTTTTTAACCACTGGTCTGCTTCATTCTTTCATGTGGGAGAGGCTGGAGAGTGGGTGGAGGGGAACCTAAGGAAGTTCATCAAGGGTGAGTGTAGAGTCCTACAGCTAGGGAGGAATTAGCCCCCTGCACCAGCACAGGTCAGGGGGTGACTTGCTGTAAAGCAGCTTCACAGAGAAGGACCTGGGAGTGCTGGTGGACAAGTTCACTGTAAGCCAGCAATGTGCCCTTGTGGCCAAGAAGGCCAGTGGTGTTCTGGGGATGCATTAGGGAGAATGTGACCAGCAGATCAAGGGAGGTTCTCCTCCCCCTCTACTCTGCCCTAGCGAGGCAAAATCTGGAGTAACATGTCCAGTTCTGGTCCAGTCTTCTCTTGGAGAAAGCTTTTGGTGGTGTAGGGATCTGAACTGGAAGGTGTCTGGTGTTCCTCTGGATGCTTTGCTGTGTCAGGATAGTCAACAATCTTTGCAAGCTGTTCAGCAGGGCTGTCTTACAGATGCTTTTTTCTTTTTAAGACTGTGCAGGTACCGTGACGCTGCTTCTGATATGGCCAAGTTGTACTTGTAGAAACTTTGGTTTATCTGTTCTGCTTTCAAAATACAAAATAACATCATTGCTGACATAAGCACCTGTTTCATCCACACCCAGGAGCTTTGACTTGTGTATGGCACTGGCAAAGTAGCAAAACCAGAGTACCTTGATATCCTGGAGCGTGCCATGGGTATGTAGATAGCAGTGTGCTGTCTCTGATCTGCCAGCTCAGTAAGGTCCCTCAAAGAACTCTTTGAATTTCAGAGAATGGGCTTGGAGAACTATTATTTACAAGCTGGAGCTGAAATGCTGCAGTGTAGTTTTAAACAGTCCCAGAACGGTGTTGCCTCAGACAATGGAACTGTTGCCATCTGTGACCCTGGCCATCTCTCTGCTTAAAGAAGGCTCTCTGTGGTCTATTAAACTCCAGTTGGATTGTCTGGGCAAGCAATCACCAAATGTTTATCAGCCTGGTGTTACTGCCTGATAACACTCGCTTCACCCAAAAGCTTGTTTAAAGGCTTAATTCATGTCTTATTATAGTAAAAAATGATACTTAATTTCAGTAGGGTTTGGCAGGCTTCTGGATCACCCGAAATTTATCATCTAGAGCAGGATCAACTGATACACGGACTTCAGATTAGATGTTCTTATGCCTTCAGTCAGCAGCTGAACTCCTGACTATGAGCCTGCTTATAATTTAAGGAATCCTTTAAATATATAGGCTGTAGAACTAATAAATGGATTAGGGTTTTTCAGCCTCAGAATCTGAAGATACATAAGGAGTGTGAGCAGAGACCCATCAAGACCCATCACACTAGTTTTTTGGAAGCCGTTGTATCCAAATACTCACTTAAAGCTTATTGCTTGTGAGCAATAACTCTGAGAGAAGTGAATGTGTTCACAGTGAGTCCTGGCATACAGAGATACAGGCTCCTGGGCCATCAGTAAGATTTGATTCAACCCCCATTTGCCTTGGCAGAGCCACTGTAAAGTTGTAGCAAAGCTGATGGAAGAGATGAGCTCACAGGGGCTTTCCGAGGGGTTCAGCAGCTGTGATGTGGAAACGGAATGGAGAAGACCCTCAGACTGGTTCTTGAACACACTTTCTCATGTGTTTGGGTTGAAACTTAGCACTGCTTGGTTCTTACTTAGCCCTTTGTCTGTTCTTTGAGCCCGAGCTGGTTTGCTGCCTGTGTTACTAGGTAGCAGTAAAGCAAGTGCTTGAAGAAACGGGCTTGACAGAGGTGGAACCACTCTGCTCCCCTAGAGTGGATGTGTAGAGAGGGTTCAGCCTCGGTCACTGATCTTTCATCTGATTTTCAAATGTGGAAAAGCAAGCCATGGCCAGTGCTCACAGTGATGGCTTAGCAGGGTAACTACACTTTCTGGCAGAGTTCCCTGCGTGGTGAAGACCTGAGCCCGACAGCTTCATACAGTGGTTTTGAGAAGTCCTGCAAGTATATGCTGTTCCTTCCTGTAACCATAGCTGTGACTCCTGGCAGCAGCAAGCGCGATGAGTAAACCCCTTCCTCATCACTAAAGCTGGCTGAAGTTTGTAAGACTCTGTTTTGATGTTGAATGTGTACGATTTTCTTGGCCTTTGAAGGAAGCTGTGGGCGCTCCACATGGCAGGAGTTGATTTAAGTAACTTCAGAGAAAATGCTGCAGCTTTGGGTTCCGGAGCTTGGCACCTTGCTCAGTTTAGCTGCTTCCTCTCTTCCTTCAAACAGCTCAGTAGCAGATCTGGGCAAGCATGTCCTATTTTCAATTTAATTTTAATCTAAAACCCATTTTAAAGCAGCCATATTACTTCTCCTGACAAGCGATCTGTGAGAGAATGATCTTACAGGAATGCTGTCCCTGGGTTCTGGAAAATGGAAAAAAAAGTAAGGCTGGGGCTGTGCTGGCTGACATCAGCAGAGTCTGGCTTGGCCAGCTGTATTAGAGGGAGGAGGAATGCAGCACCCTTTTCAACACTCGTCAAGAAATCCTGTAAGAACACCAATTTTAGCAGCACGGGGAGGTCTCAGTTGAGTTTAGCCCTTGCTGGACAAGCCTTGTTTGCAAAGAACCACTGAAGAAATCAGCAGGGAAGATGCAGGGTGGGAGAGGTGATGTGACACAGCCAATTGCAGTTGTGAGTACTTGGCTGTGCCTCTGACAAGTCAGTCAGATGTTGACAAAAGGTCTTCTGGGTCTCATCCAGTCCTAGGTAGAGGTGTCCCCAATATTACGTGTGGCTTTGGATACTGTCAGTTCTATGTTAGAAGTGCTGATCAGAATTACGCTGATGTCTGTCTTCAGGAAAAGCTGGATGATCTGCTGTGTGAAACAGCAAGGTCTTTTGGCTTCAGCAGTTCTTTGTTCCTTGCTGTACAGGGGCTTATTCATTTAGGGAGGAAAATGTTGAAATATTGTCTGCTTCCACAGAGCTGGAGGGAGAAGAGAAAGGGAGCTCAGGACAGAGGAGCAGCCTGACATGTTTATCAGCATCTAAAGGGAGGATGTCAAGAGGATGGGGCCAGATTCTTTTCAGTGGTGCCCAGTGATGGGACAAGGGGCAGCAGGCATAAACTAGAACACAAGAAGTTCCACCTAAACATAAGGGAGGACTTGTTCCCTGTGTTGAGAGTGCTTGTGAGAGGTTGTGCAGTGTATCTCTGGAGAGATTCCAAACCCCCCTGGACAATGTGATCCTGGGCCTCTTGCTCTGGGTGACCCTGCTGGAGCCAGGGGCGTTGGATGAGATGATCTTCAGGGGTCCCTTCCAACCCTCACCATGCTGGGCTTCTGTGACACTGAACTCTCCAAAGCCTTACTTAATCTGGCAGTTGTCCCCTTTGCCATCTAACAGGGGGTCCCCACTGCTTGCTCTTCCCAGCCATTTCCCTTGTGCTGGCCTTTGTACAGTTTCATGGAGACTCACATCGAGGAGCTGATCAGGCTCCAATTACATGTCCTAACCCCCCAGCAAGGTTGGAGCCAGTGTGAGGAGACAGGAGGAAACATCAAGTCAAGAAGAAAGAGGAGACTTTGGGCAGAGTATCTCGAGCAGTGTGATCCAGATGCAGTATGATTCCTTGTTAGCCATGTGTGTCTTCACACGGTTTAATTTTTAGCTGGTACAGCTGTTGTGGCATCTGCTGTCACTGTTCCTGGCTGGCTCGCTGTGAGGGGAACTTTGGGGCACAGTCACACTCCCCTGGCATCCTGCTGTGCAAGAGATACATGGTGACAAATGAGCAGGGCAGGGTAATTGTGCTACTTGTCATTGTTAGGAGGTGAAAGCCAGTTCTGCTGAGCAGAAGGATTTTTTTCCCTGTTAAGCTCATGGTACTTGGCAGGAAGGAGACTTGCTACCTGAAATCTGTTGGGTTTTTTTTATTTTTTTTTTCTTCCCCTTGAAAGTTTTAACATGAACATCAGCCTAAAGCAGCTGCTTGAGGTGTGCTGGGCTTTAGGACAACCAGGCCATTGAAGTATAAATGCTACTGCGTGAATGACATGGTGAAGCTCCTCAAATCTCTCTTAGTTTTTATGCTGATTTTGAAGTGACTTTTAATCCTTCAGACATACTGTACTGGCCTCTAAGCATTTTTTTTCCAAAGAAGAAAATAACCCAACTCAAACAGTTTGGGTAATAATACTAATTATTGCTTAACAAACAGTGTGGAATTAATCCCCCTTGACCAATACATTTAGATGAAATCATGTTGATCTTGGCTGGGGAACAGGGAAGTGATGTGAAAGCAGCTTTCTTCTGGGCATGGAGGAATGGCTGAAGCAGAGCTTGTGAAGATGGAATGTGTTGAACCTGTGAAGTTTGGGTTTAAACTGATCCCTGCATTTCAATTCTCTTCTGTCCAGGAATGGGGGGAATTAAGTCTCCTTGTGGGGAAGAATCTGTTCTAGGGTGATGGCTTAGGGCCAGGAGATGCCTCTGGGTCCCTCTCGTGTTCTCTCCCATGGGCTGTCCCTTGGGGTCAGCGGAATGTCCTGTATCACTGGGCTAGACCTCTGTTTGCCATCTTATCTGGAGAAGTCTTCTGGCCACCCCCTGTTGATTCAAACAAGACTGAGGAATAGAAATAAATATCTCATTAAGAGAAACCCTTTCGGGTTGGCTGAAGCTTCTTGGGTGGCCCTGACCTGGTGCAGGCTCAGAATCAAAGGGAGAGTGCTCTGGGTGGGCACTAAAACCTTAGGTAGAGTCTCCTTTGGGACAATGGAGGAGAGCAGCACTGAGACTACAATGCTTAATTTCGTGTACCAATCAATATGTTTTGTGTATCAGTTACTGCAGGTTAAAATCAATTGTTTGATTTTTTTCTGTTTGTTTTCAGGTTACAGACTGATTGGAAGCCATTCAGGGGTGAAGCTCTGCCGATGGACAAAGGTATGCTCTCATCTTCTCTCATAAGTAATAAAAAAAAAAGCTAGAAACTTACTCAGGTATTAGAATTTCCAGACAAAATATATCCTTTAAAAATGTGATATTACTTGCACAAAACCAAATTTCATCTTCCAAGCTGTAGCTTTGCATTTCGAGGTATTAAAATCCTGCTGCAAAGAGCTGGGAACATCGTTTTCTGTTGTTGTTCCTGTTATTCTGCTGTCTGCTACAATATCTTCTGCCTACTGAAATACATGGCAGGAGCAGGACACCACAGAGAAAAGTGGGAAGGTTATGTCACCGGTGTGAGGTCTTCTGAAGCACAGAAGACACAGTCCATAGTTACCCTCGACTGGGCACGCAAGGTGTTGGAACCCATTTGTGCTGTGACTGATCTGTCTGGGTTGTGACAGTCGATGGTCCTGCACTGGTTATCAGTGTTTGTCAAGTCAGATTTAGATAGTGAGGTAACTGTCCCTCGTTGATGCTGGGGTATCACAAAATTACCCTGTGGGAGTGTGTGTACGGATGTAGTTGTGAGGGGGTTGGGCTCTTCTCCCACGGAACAAGCAACAGGACAAGAGGAAACAGCCTCAAGTTGCACCAGGGGAAGTTTAGGTTGGATATTTGGAGAAATTTCTTCCCAAAAAGGTCTGGGAAGTCCTGACCCAGGCTGCCCAGGGCAGTGGTGGAGTCCTCATCCCTGCAGGGGTTTTAAAGCCATGGAGATGTGGTGCTGAGGGACATGGGTTAGTGGTGCCCTGGCAGTGCTGGGTTAATCACAGAATCATTAAGGTTGGAAAATACCTTCAAGATCATCAAGTCTGACTGTCTAATAAATATTATCGTGACCACTAAACCGTGTCCTGAAGTGCCCCATCTAGACATTTTTTGAACACCTCCAGGGATGGTTTATTCCACCCCCTCCCTGGGCAGCCTGTTCCAAGGCCTCACCACTATCAGTAAAAATATTTTTCCTGATATCCAACCTAAACCTCCTCTGGTGCATCTTAAGCCAGTTTCTTCTTGTCCTGTCACTAGTTACTTGGGAGAAAAGACCAACGTGCACCTGACTACAATATCCCTTCAGGTAGCTGTAGAGAGCAAGAAGGTCTCCTCTCAGCCTCCTCTTCTCCAGACTAAACAACCCCAGGTCCTTCAGCCACTCCTCATAAGACATTTTCTCCAGATGCTTTACCGGCTTCGTTGCCTTTCTCTGAACCTGCTCCAGCACCTCAGTGTCTTTTGTGTCCTGTGGTGCCCAAAACTGAACTCAGTGCTCAAGCTGCAGCCTCACCAGTGCCGAGTACAGGAGCAAGATCACCTCTCTACTCCTGCTGGAATGGACCTGATGATCTGAAAGGTCTTTTCCAATGAAAATGATTCTACAAAGCTGTGATTCTATAATATATATGTGTATATACACTCAGACATAAGAAAAAATATTCTCCAAGCCCTGCAGCTGGGTATTGTAGGCTCTGTAAACTGGTAGCTTTTCAAGTAGTTTGCAGACTTGAAAACATACCCAGCAGAGGCACAGAGCCCTGGATAACGAAATTCAGTATGGTTCTTGTTTAGACTGCCCTTTGCCAGGTCCCTGGGAAACTCAGGAATTGAAATCTGGTAAAAACCTGGGGAGTAACATGGGTAGAACATACTAAAGCCTTCAGCATTCATGGGATGCCAAACTACGGGAATCAACACCTCCTTAAAATGCCAGCGCATCTCAATTGTTGTGCTGTGGCAGCGATCAGGTTCCTCGGTCTCTCAGCTTTCTTTTGCCGCATGATTAACTTTGTTTATTTTTGAAAAGAGCTCTTTTGAATGGCAATCACCGAAGTGGGCGGCTGCGGCGAGGTTTGCTGCTCGAAATGCCTGGTATCAATGAAGTGCTTCATCAAAAGGCTTGTTCTCCTGAAAGGTTTTAAGAGCCCACCGCTGTATTGTCATGAATATTTGTGAGATGTGCTGATCCCGCTGATGCTTCTGCTGTTTACTCCTCCAAATATTTCTCTCTTCTGTCATTTTTAGTGTCAGGGAAGGCCAGGAAATCTTTAACGAAAGACTTGTCAAACTTCATCGATGCTGTGACTGAGAGAAAACCAAAGAACCTGTTTTTATTAAAGAACTGGAATTTAATGCAGCACTGTGAATCCATTTCACAAAATAAATAGCAGCTCTGTGTGCTTAGATAGGACCCATCCTATTTTTAGCTTAAGCAGGAGTTGAATGTAAAGTGTTCTAATAAATCGAGCTGAAATTGGTTACAGGCAGTGGCTTTGACTCGGATTCACACCCATGTGTGAATATCTTCAGGAGACTTGTCTGAGATTTGTATCAGTGGAAAGCAGGAGCAGGCCTAGAAGGGATTAGTATTAAGCAGAGTTCCGTGGTGATATCTCAGATTAAAATGATTGTGTTCTGTCATATGCTGGAAAAGAGCATAAAAGCTGTGAGGTTTAGGAAGGGTCTGTTGATTTGCCTGTCTTCTGAAATCCAAAGCAGGCTTTGCTTTCCTAGAATCGGTGAATCTCCTGAAATCTCTGTTTGAGGAATGGGTAGAATAAACAGCTTTTCCCATTTTGTTTTATCCTCCAGCTGTATAATAAGGCTGTGCATACGTTAGAGGTTATCTGGCTGTTCTTTCCCTGCTGCTCAGTGGAGACTTTCTTTTGAATCATGAGGACTCTCCAAGTAGAGGAAGGTAGATTAAATGTTCCTATGTCATCTTCCGAATTTTCTTCTGAGAGCAGTCAAGATTCATTCTCATTTATTATTATTTAATAGAGGTAATGAAAGACAGTCTTTGCTCTGAGCAACTTGCATGCTAAATAGAAGTTAAATCCCAGCGGGAAAGCTGCCGTGGTTCTGCTGTGCAGGGAAGTGCTGCATTCTGCTGGAGCTGCTGACTGGTGTGAATGGGGGCTTATAAGGTCAGAGAATGTATTTAATTTATTGCTAAGAGAAAATACTCTACTAGACAAAGGAAAAGAATCGAGTGTTCAGTAGGGCAGCCTTGAAATTGATCCTTGTTACTCTTCAGTGTGCTTTTTACAATAATATTTCTTGCAGCTTAAGTGGCTTCACCTGCTTTTTGTAGCTGATTCAGTTAAAAGCCTCAGGAAAGCACATTGTGGGTGTTGCAAGTGAGAAGTTATTGATTATGTTAAAGTTTCTCTCTAAACCTGTTGTAAATCTGACATTGCAAATGCCTCTTTTCTGTGTAGCTGTGTAGCAACAGTCACGCTACAGAGTGATCTGCGTGCTAGGAATTTCTTAAAGCAGACTCTGTCTGTGGTTACTGGCCCTGCTCCACGGCTGTGTCATAGAATTGTGGAATGGTGGGGGTTAGAAGGGACCTTGTCAGGGCTTAGGGTCAGGGCAGCCCCTTAGACCTATAACAGATGCTCTCTGTTAACCCCCCTTCCTCCCTCCCTCCCCAAAGGGGAAGAGAAAGGGAATAAGGGAGAGAGACTCAAGGATTAGAAAAGGGAACTAGAACAGATTAAATGAAAATAATAACAAAAATGGAATATAGGCAGATATATATACAAAACCAGTACTGAACCCAACCCCCCCAGTGGTAATTGCATCACTGTCACCACTGCTGCTGTGGAGCAGGCACTGGGAGAGTCCCAGACTGGGCCCAGCAGCAGACAGGAGCTGTGTTCAGGAGCTGGATTCTGGTACTGGATTCAGGAACACACAGA
>WUAM01000395.1:22625466-22636186 GCA_024336885.1 Actenoides hombroni
CCAACCCTTGGTACTAACCCTAACCATGGGGTGTTATCACTGCTGGGAGCAGCCACTGCCTGCAAAAACAGGCTGCTACCTTCAGACAGTGCAGGGAGTTAGAAGAACTGAGCTGAAAAGTAAAATCGCTGGACAGAATTAGTTCTGTTCTCACTCAAACCAGGACAGACCTCTAGACATCATCTAGTCGAACCACCCTGCCAAAGCAGGATCACCCAGGGCCTTGCTCGGTGCCTGTCTCAGGTGACTTCCAACGCCGAAGTTACTGACTGCGAACCGCAAACAGGCCCGGGGAGTGGATGTCACACCTTGGCACTCCGTTTGGTTCTGGATGGTGTGTTTTAACTTTCTTGCTGTTTGTGTGTGTCTCCCTCTCTGCTGTCAGTCGATGCTTCGAGGCCGAGGAGGCTGCTACAAGCACACCTTCTATGGAATCGAGAGCCACCGCTGCATGGAGGCCACGCCGAGCCTGGCTTGTGCCAACAAATGTGTCTTTTGCTGGAGGTAAAATACTGCTGCAGTTTTACTGTGGGATAGGGGTCTGGTCTGCTCTCCCCTTATCCTGCTCCTTAAACCTAGGGCAGCATTACTTGTGTGCCCTTTTCAGCTGGAAATCGGGGGAGGAAGGGGTTGGAGGGAGCGGGGTTGCTTCCCTTTCCTGCTTGTGCTTCTCCCCTTCTCAGACCTGAGGGGCTTTGTGGGTCAAGGATGGCAGGAGGTGAGCTGAGTTGCTGGGCTCTGTATCTTAGAGGTTAAAGAAGATCTGAGGGCTCCCCAGTGCCACTTTCTCTAGAGCTGTGTCCTGTGCCTGTGGCTCTTGGGAACCAGCAAGTTCAGACTAACTGGGAGCCAGTGGAAGGAGGGGAGGCAAGAGGCAGACACCTCTTCATTTACTGCCCTGCAGTTCCCACTGCCACATGCACCAGGCACTTGGGAGAGGTTTGGTTCCTTCTGGAGATCCCTGGGACCCTCCATGGCTCCTGGTGCTCTGGAGAACATGGGCTGGCTCATGTATAAAGCCACCAAGGTGTTAAGCAATGTGATTTGAAACTTTGATTTGAAATTGGACTTTTTTTTTAATTTAAAGTACCTTCACCCCTACCAATTCAACTGCGCTCACAATGAGTAAAAAGTGATGACTTAGTAACTGTTGCCTTCCTAAACTAGTAGCTAATAATTCCATTTTTGTCTGTAAAGTGACCCCTTTTGGCAGAGGAATTACTTTATTGTTAATTCTCTAAAGGAAAGCAGCTTTGCCTGGCTCTGAACTGGGAGCTTCTCCCTCACCACTTGCTCACTGAGATGCCTGGGCTTCCAAGGGAGGCTTTTGCTGTGCTGGGGGAGTGCAGGGTGGGATCAGTGGGAGAGACTCAGCAGAAATAAAAATAGTGATGTGGAAGTGTACCGAGTGGGAGGATGTGGAGGTTACTCATTGAGCTCTTTTGTTGTCTGCCTTGCTGGCTAATTCATGCCATGGGAGCTGTGTTTCCTTTGGTACTCATGCTGCCCCAGGGGCTGGCTGCCAGTAACACCCATCCCTAGGCCTGGGTGTGCAATATTCCAGCATTTCCATGCAAAACCAGCCAGATTCCTCCGAGTGCCATTTTCTGTCTTTCACAGTCTTCACATTTCAATAATGTAAATATTTCATGAGAATATTTAAATGACAGCATCAGTGTAAAAGGACTGCTCTGGTTTTTGATGGGACTTTGAAGCTGTCTTCCATGTTCCTGTTAAGCCTTAGGCACTGGTCATCCCGGTGAGCTTGCATTTGGGAGTCTGTTCCAAAGTGGTGGTGTTCTTGCTGGGCTTTCATTATAGCCTGGCTCGAAAGGATACAGCAAATGGCATGTTTAATGTGTAAGCTTTGCTGCTTTTCAGAGCATTCTAATGACTGGGAAGAAAAATGTACTGCTCATGGGTTTTTGGTTCTTTTTTTTCCTTTCTTTTCCACGTATCAGCCAGCAACGGTCCATTTAATTGTGCGGTGGTGACTCAAGTGGTAGGAAGAAGATTGCATGGTATTGTACCTCTGTCCCTACACAGAAGGTACATCATAAACAGCAAATAGAAAGCAGTAACATTGTCAGAACGAGACAGTTTGTTCCTAGTATTGCACTGCAGACCATTTAACACTCTTCCCCTTCAAAATGACCCAACTCGGTATTTCTCAGCAGCAGCAGCCTGTGTCTGGAGTATGAGGCTGAATCAGGGAAGTCAAACAAGTGTAAATCAAAAAGTGCAGTAATTGGGATAAATTGCCACGTGTGATACATTCCATGTGCCTCTAACTCATCATCCTGCAACTATCATTTATCACTTTTAAAGCAATGCTGGGAACAGTAGCCCTAATGATAACGAATGCTGCAATGCTTATTTTACTAATGGGAACAACCTGAATGCAAGGAAACAGCTTTCCAGGGGACTGTGCTGAGAAATGTTCTCATTTATCTACCTTCTGCAAACGGAGTGGTTTGCAGTCGTTTGGCTTTTCCATATGGACTGCAACTGTCTGTGTTCTCTTCTCAGACCTCTGACTTGGAAAACTTCAGGCTCGGTTTGAGACTCATCCCAAGGCTCACGTCATCTACACCTTGAGCTTGACATAAACCAGAGCTGCTGCTGAAAGCAGCTTTCTTCACTTGGATTGCTTTTTTAGATCCTCTGCTTGGGCTGCTACAGCCTTCGTGTGCCTGTGAGCTGTGTTGGTGTAGGAAGAAGGGATTTCAGTCCCTGCTGTCCCCCCTGCTGATCACGTGTCAGCACAGTTCACAAGCTCTGCAGCCACCACAATCTACACACTTTATTTTAACCCCCCCCGCCTTGCAGATCCTTCATCATGTGAGGCTAAATGTAGAATTGCAGGCACCGGTGCCTGAGTAGGATAAACATGTTACCTTCTTATTAGTAGTTACCATCTGTGCTGTTGGAGACATACGAAGCAATAGTTTTGATCTGCTGTTGGCAAAATGTTTTTAGTGCAGGGTTTCTGCCTTGCTGGTCTCATTGTGCAGCTCTGCACGCCCAGTTGCGGATAAAACCACTGTGATTCTTTGGGGGTTTTTTGTGATCTCTTTCAGGATTTTGACATTTATGGAGCCTGCCAATGTTTCCAACTGTGTAACCACTGCAGCTCTCCCAGGATCGCTGAGGAAAAGGCCAAGGAGCCTGTTTGTTTTCTTTGTCTCACCTTGGCAAGAAATGCTGTAGTTCAGCTGGGAACTGGATGTCATTGTGGTTGGCTGGTTGTGACTGACACATTTTGGCTCTCAACCAGGAATCATGGGTGAAGCCAACATCCAAACACACTCAAGGTTACAGGGGTTTTTTCTGTAGAAGATATAGCTTGACCCTGCACTGGAGGCCTTCCCACTCCTTGTCCATGGAAGTGGTGCATCCCTGGTAGCTGTCAAGCCTGCCAGAGCCCCCTTACTGGTGTGACCGCTGGCTCGTGCTTCCCAGCATCTCCCCTTCAGAGAGCTGGCTGAGGGTTTGGTGATGCAGGTTTATATCTTTGGAGGAGAGGAAAAGCAGCTCTTTGGTTTGTAATGTTCTCCCCACAAGGCAGTGGTCACACTGTGGTTGAACTCCTAAGGCTCTTGCATCAAGAGCACGAGGGGGGTGGTGGAAAAAAAGCTCGCATCTTAATTACTGCAACATCCCTAGATCATAATGCTCCCTACAAAAATAGTCTGTCACTATCCATTACTGCTCTGTGCTGGTCTCATGGTGTTTGTAGTGTCTCTTTAGCTTAATTGTCTAAATGGAAATGTGCAAGTGACCAAATCTTTTAATCAATTAGAGCAAGTGTGTGGACTGAGGCTTTCTGACACTGTATTGCAGCACAGTCACCAGGCAGACCTGATTTGATTATGTTTTCTGGCTGGGTGTCTAAAGCCTGATCAATTATTGTGGAGAGATGGAACAGCTAAATAAGATTTAAATTAATAGGGTTTATTATTTTTGCATCTGAGGAGGCAGCAAACCAGACAGAGTGAGATATCCCTTAAAGAAATGGGTTCATATTTCTTCTTTTGTAGCTTTATGATGCTTATACCTGTACTCGAGGATTTCGGTTCCAGCCTGTAGAGTAGACAACAGCTGAAGTTCTCTACAGATGATCTAAATAAGTGTGTGGCCAAAAGCCAGTGATCATAGGAAGCCCTGCAAAATGAAGAGATTAAATATTAATCTCTCATAGGAGAGGTACTTAATAAGGTCATTAAAAAATTAAGAGAAAACAGAAAGCATAAATTAAAACAAAAAGCTTTGTCTCATTAAGTAGCTTGACTCCAGAGGCTAAATTCTTCAGGGAAATGTGAAATATTATGATATCAAAGGAGTTGTCACTGCAGGTGAAGCCTGGAACTTAAGCCTGAAAGCTCAGGAAGTCTCTTTGCATCTTAGGCCACCAGTCCTTGTTCTCCCAAGTCAACCAGATTGAAACACTGAGAGAAAAGAGTTTGGGTTTTTTGTGTTTGTTTACAGAATTAATGTATTGTCACCCAGGGTTCCTTCTTTGCTTCTGATTTGATTCTTCACTGGTTTGTTGACCTTTGGACCTGTCTGCCTTCCACGAGTTCTTGAAAGAACCATATAAACAGGGTCCTAAGAAAAAATGTACCTAGTTCATGCCTTTGTCAGTGGTTATGAAAAGAACCCCAACTCTTGGTATCTTTATGTGCCACTTGACCAAGTCTGTAATAATGAGGCATTTCCAGGAGGAAATGTTCATGTGGCCCATCAGGTGAGATGGGAGCAGACCCTGGTGACTGTCTCGGGTGTGTTGGTACTTTGCCAAGGCTGCTGGTGCTTGATGGTTGTGCGGGATGGGGTTGCATCATCAACTGCTCAGTACTGTACAGAAGGGTTTTCTGCTCCCAGTGTTAGTTAGACACTGGTTTTGCCAAATCGGGTGTAGAAGTGTGTGGGTAAGGTCGCCATAAGTGCACTTAGTCCCCAGAGTAGTATCTGCTGTGTGAGGATTCCCAGCTTGCTGTGGGCAGTATTTTCATTCCTGGTATGCAAAAGGGTTATGATAGGAAGAAAAAGTCCCCTGCGAGCAACTTAATGAGGTTGAAATCAGTGCTTTTCATCTCTGAGCAGTGTGTGGTTTTTCCTGGTCTGGAACTTGTTGAAGGCTTTTGTGCTTGTCATTATTAGTTTACATATTGATGGCATTATGAGGGAATATAAGCAGATTATTGGCTATGAAGTCCTCACATGTGTCTTGATAGTTACTGCAAGTAGTTGGTGACTTGGTGCCCAGTTACAGTAACTGGTAACACAATGGAGCGATTGTGAGCTTTGAAAGAGAACTTGCACATCTGAACATCCAGGTTAGTTTTGAAGTAGTCTTCAAGACTCTGCTGAGCATGGTCCTGCTGGGAAGGAATGGAATACGTTGACATAAGCACAGGGCAGACTTGTGGGAGGTGTCCAGCATAGCCTGCCTTTGTGGAAACTGCTCTTAAAAGTGAGCTTTTCTAAGAGCTGGGATGTAGTTTTTCAGCATGGGGCATCTTCTGTCTTTAAGATTTCAGAAATGTGAGTTAGAAAATTATCCAAGTCATATATGTTGGAAAAGACCCCTTATTGCTGTCAGGAGAAAGCAAGAAAAAAAGGTGCAAATGGGTTTCTTGTCCTCACAGAGGAACATTAAACATTGTCTGCTTGTGCATTGGACAAGTGTTTGTTTTTTTTCTTGGTCTTCCTCTTTCTCCTCACATCATTGTAGGGACAGTCATTCTTGTAGCCCTTTTGTGTGTCCTTTGGTACTTGCATCTGATTTCTTTTTTTTCTTGACCTTTTTGATTATGACCCTGCGTTCTCTTGCTCTTTTTATTTTCAGCTGGAGGCTGGTGAGGTTGCAGGAGTGCCTGTGATTCCACCAGACTGGTTTCTTGTTACTCTTCATATCTTTGCTTTTTATTGCTGCAGCTTACGCTTCTGCCTTAATCGGGTTGAAAAAACTGTCAGTTCTCCTGAACTCCTTTGCTCTTAAACCTTTCTCCTCTGGGATCTCACCTGCTGGTTCTCAGGGTTCACTGAAGCCTGCTTCTTGAACTCTCTTGGTTTTATTCTGCTGTCTCTTCCTGGGAACCATTTGCTCTGTCCTTTCATGAGTGCTGCCACCAGCGTTTCCTCACCTTCATGTTCCCCACCAGGTATCAACATCAATCACTTGATCACTGGAATAAATGATGCCCTATGCCTGTGCTGCCTTTTCCCTCAAAGTTTCTTGAAAGGTGGTATAATACTGAGCATTGCTCACAGGAAAGAGTGACTGTTTTAAGAGGTTAGAAAGCAAAAGCTGCTTTATTTAAATAATACACAAGTGATCGTGGAGGGGGAGGCACTTCAGTGAAGCATTCACGTGCTACTGGCACGTCAAAGGTCTGAGAATGGGAGTAAGGCTGGATTGGAGGCAATGGTGTTAGGCAGGGGAGAGCAGGAGTGAGCTGGGAGCTCCCCATCATGTTTTGTGCAGTCTTGCATCACTCTGGTGGTTGGGGTGCTGTGGTGGTGCTGGCTTGTCTCAAGTATCAGATCAGACTGACTTCACACCTGGAATTTCTAATAAAATAAGGGGGTTTGGATGGGGGGGGGGGGGTTGGAAGAGATTGGTTTTTTTGCTTGTATTATTCTGGGAAGGAACACTCTGCACAATCACCTGCTTAAGACTTGAGTAGCAGATAATGCAGAGGGTCATGGAGCCTGCAGGGGAATGGGAAGGTGATGGTGAAATTCTGTTTGTGCCAGGGACTGTGAAATGATCTCATCAACCACAAGGAACTGCTTTCCCCCTGCCCCGTTAGAAGATACACTGCTTTTTGCCAAATAAGCTGCGTTGTAGATATGACTTAGTATGTCTATTAAACAGAATGTGTTAAAAATTCAAGGACTGTTAGACACTAATAAATAATAGCTGCCCAGTGTGCATTGGGAGCCTATTGATTTTGTTCCAACATGCCCTATTAAATAGACAAGTGACAAGTTATGTAGTTAAACATGTAAGAGTTTTATAAATGCCTTTTACAGTTGGCATGCAGAAAACTTTCCATGTTGGCAGACAAGGGAAAAAAAAAATTCAAGAAAGCAAAGCTGGGTTAGTTTAAAGGCTCTTTGAGATGGTGAAGTAGTTTGAGAGCAGTGATTGAATCTTTGCTCTTGAAGTGGATGAAGAAATGTTTGGGCCAAAGGTCTGTTTTTATTGATGCCAGGTCTAGAATTTGTGTGGTTTAGCATTGTCGAAGTGTGGAGCTGCAAGTCTTTCTCATTTGGAAAAAGTCAGTGGGAATCTTCTGATTGTCTTTAGTAAGCACTGGACCAGCCACTTAATTCCAACAAAGTGATTCCCTCTGTCTTGTCTCCATGAGTTCAGTGCTGGATTCCATGTGCTCATGCCTGTGTAGCTGGAAGGCTGAGTACAGCAGGTACCCTCACAGTTGTCTCTGTGACTGGATTCCAGGGATGATGGAGAGTGGTAGAGGAAACGGATCAGCTGCTCACAGAACAGTTTCAGGAGTGTACATGGCTTGATCTGGCAGTGCTGGGTTAACGGTTGGACTTCATGATCTTAAAGGTCTCTTCCAACCAAAAGGATTCTGTGATCTTGTTGATGAGAAGCCCCTGTGGGAGATTAACCAGATTCACCAGCAATGCGTCTCAAGCACACTACAAACTTCCTGGTCTCTTCATATAGTTGGAAGTAGTCTGTCCTCCTCTGTCTTGTTACTAGAGCATTACACAAAGATTGGGTTAGAAACAAATCCTTCTCAGGGTGGCAGTTGGTATCTCTGCAATGGAACTAAAAATGGCTTAGGACCTTCCTTTTCTAGAGCTTTGTGCATCTGTGGTCAGAAGAGGAGATGGAACTAGTTTTCTTTACAGAGATGTTTCTGGCTGCAGAGCATCACTTCAGCTTAGAAGCCTTTTACTTGTGATTCAAAACCAGTACATTAAGTTTAATATAAGCTGCAAGGTCTATAGTCTTCCTTCTGAGGAGACCAGAGCCTGGAAGGAGAGTGATATGAGAATGATGTTCAAAGATGACATCTGAAAGTTGTCAGAAGCAGAATATTACTGTGAATATTTCTTGTTGCTTTTAATATTACTAAAAAATGCCAGAGTCCTTGGGGGGATAGATGGATTCTTCCACGTACATTATGAATGAGTGAATAACTCTGTCTGTCTCTCTCCTTCAGACACCATACAAACCCCGTGGGCACAGAGTGGCGGTGGAAGATGGACCAGCCTGAAATGATCTTGCAGGAGGCTATTGAGAACCATCAGAATATGATCAAGCAGTTCAAAGGTAACTTCTCCCACTGCTTCCCCGTTAATGATACTTTTGGAAGATAACCAGCAGTAACATCTTCAAAGCATATGTGAAAGACCATCTGTGAAATGCCAGGAAGGAGGTATGAGATTTATGATATCAGAAAGATGGGGGAGAAGAAACTTTTGTGACACACTTACTGTTTTCTGAGATATTCTGCCTTGCTTTTGACATTAGAACATGAGTCAGCCATTGGGTATCTACTACTGCCTTGAGGGAGTAGTGTGGAGTTGTCTCTTGTGCATCTTGGTGGTTCTCATGTTCTTTTCCTCGGGGGTGACAGAAGCTTCTGCACTGGTAAAACCTCACCTGGATGGTGAGGAATCTTGATTCTTATGTAAGAGGGGCAGGTAGAAGGCAAAAGGAAGCAGTCTCTAACCTGATAGGAAATATACTGCCCAGCCTTAGTCCCTTGGGAGCTTTTGTGTTAGCTCTGAAAGTTGGCATTTTTTTCATTAATGAGTGAGCTGAAGCATTCAGGGTATGATTATTTTCAGGAATGATTCAGTACATCTGTTTGTGACTGAAGCTCTAGTTGCAGTACTTTGCAGAGGTCCTGTGTATGTTGCTTTCCATAGGAACTCCTTGTGAGTTTGTTATTTATTCATGATACATCTATAGTGAGAGAGAGAGGTTTGGGAGTTGTTTTTTGGTTACTCGGGTTACTCTGCCAGGGTCAGCTTGTGCTGGGAGGTCTGGCCAGCTTGGCAGGACAGCCCTTGTACTCTGCTCTTCCTAGCTGACAGCAGAGGCTGTGCAAGCAGCAGGAGTGGAATGAAGCATCCATAAAATGTGCAAGATGAGCCTTGATTTTTGGCTGTCATTTTGGGAACCCGTTTGTTTATGTTGGCTGTGCAGAGAGAGAACCCAATGGATTAAAAATGTGACAGGCAAAAAAAAACCCCTTCTGTCAGCTTCTGTCTCATTCACTGGAGTTACATAATCGGTGGAAAAATAAGTCAGTCTCACGAGTTTCACTTTCATCAAGTGGCTGCTTTGAATCATCTTGTGCTCTCAGACCAGCAGCTCCAGGGAAGTTCTCTGTGAACTCCCATGCTGAACTGGACAGGGAGCAGTCAGGATAACCAGACCTGCCTGCACTCTGCTGGTTACACGCATGTGGTCCAGTGGACAGGATCCCAGCTCTAGAGCTTGTCCAGGAGAAGGCAGTGAAGATGCTGGAGTGGAATAGGGGAAAAGGGCTGTTAGTTCAGTAGGGGAAGCTTTCTTTGGAGAAGAGGTAGCGAGATGAGGAGTCAGTGGGGGTGGCAGTTGGTGTCTGTAGTGCATCTTCCTTCAGACTAAGCAAAGTACAGCTGTCAGGGCTCGAGGCAGGGGCAGCCTGTAAGGAAGTGCAGGTCTTGTTCCCTTGCCTCGCTGTTTCTTTGGCACGTCAGCCACGTGGGGAAGGTGCTGAGTGAAGGAAGGGTGCCAGCAGCATTGTTGCCTGATGAGCTGGACCAGAGCTGCTGCAGGGTTTCGTGGCTGCCTGTCAGCTCAGCTGGTGGGCTGTGGTGCCAGCATAGCAGGGGCTTGGGTACACATGGTTTGCATGAGTGAAGAGCATGTAGGATGTCAAATGTTGTCTGCAGGGCTGTAAAAACCACAGAAGACCACTACAGACCATTACATACAAGAGTATTCATGTATGTTTGTCATGGTATGGTTGTCAAAACTTCATAGGTTTTAACAACTCCCTGCTTTTTACGGGGCAGGACTTGACTCAGAATAGTCATTTGTATTTGCTTAGAAAGAAGGCACTTTAAAGGAGCAATGGCTGGATTTGCCTGCAGTGGCTGATGGGGTGTTGAGGGTATGCTTAGGAAGGCAGAAGCTGCCCACAAGCTGTGCAGTGTGGTGGAAGCTTTGCCATAGAGGGACAGAGATGCGTGGAGGTTGCATTCAAAGGTGAGAAGCAGAAGTTGTTCTGCAGATGCTCACAAGCCCTACCTTATTCTGAAAGCTGAGTGCAGGAATCTGTTTAAACCCGACTTTAAATTAAGGAATAACCCTCTCCTTACCTTACTACCCCCTGGTGTCTTGCCAGAAAGGTCTGGGGAGAGGAAAAGATTATAGATGGATTTGGCAGCATCTGAAAATATTTCCGAAGTGTCAAGAGACCTGTAAGGACATCCTGAAAGCTTGTTCTTTGTGGAGCTTATTTTCCATTAAACAGATTCATAAATATTCCCTGAAACTTGTACAGGCATCCTCAGCACAGGTACCCTTGACCTGGAACCATGAAAGGAGAAGGATATTGGGGAGGGGGGGGGGGGGGGGGGGGGGGGGAAAAAACCCCAGGGCGGGAGTTTTTAGCAAAGGGGGAAAAAAAAAAGATGGGTTTCTTTTTTAGAGCGGTAGGAGGCCACACGTCTGCCG
>WUAM01000395.1:22640623-22663631 GCA_024336885.1 Actenoides hombroni
TCTTGCTGTCTTCTTCCTCTCTCCTTTCCTCTTGTGGGGGGAGGGGGGGGGGGGGGGGGGGGGGGGGAAAGGCAGTCAATTTTTGAGTGAGTAATTATACACTACAAAGGCATTCCGAATGATTGAATAATTGTGTAATCAAGTTACTTTAAGTCGTGTATTAAGTGCCTGATAGACAGAACTTGCTCTTTCCTAAAAATAGCATTTTTAAAAAGAGCACACTCTCTATTTTGAAGCTGCGGTTCTTAGGATCTGCTGAATGGTGTTTAAAGAAGCAACAAAAAAGAAAGTGATAAAATGCTAGTCTTGCTGTCTTAAAAATTGCAACTGATCTTTGGCTCATCAAAGCAAATGATTTGCTTAATATGGGGACTGAAGTACGCACCAAGCTCGCTTTGCTCAATCCATTCTGTGATTCTGTGGTGTCGTCAGCAGAGGGGAGCTGTAGTCTAAAAGTTAATCCTAAAATAGGCAGCCTGACCTCTGGCATCCAGCAAGAAAATGGGGAGCGTGGCCTGGGGTGTTCACTGGGTTGAAGAGAGGGGTCTGCTGGCTCTGCAGACCCCTGGGCTGGGTCACCAACATGATTGCTGCCTGTACCTTCCTCTCTCCACTCCTCCTCTCATATTTAGACTGCAGCTTCCTCTGCCTCCAGGCTCACACGTTTTCATCCAGAGAAGGAGGTTTTATAGCACATGAGCTTGTGGTGAACAGATACTGGGCTCTTATCATCCTCCTTCTTTTCACAGCCACTAATCAGACCTAAGAACCCTCGTATACGTGTTTGCAGTTATGACCAGCAATAATATAATGAGCAGATGCTTATTATAGCTCATAAGCAAACGCTCATTTTTCTGATCTTGATCTTTCTAGTCTTTGTATCCCTGAGTATCGTTGTGTCCTGTCTGGCTTGTGAAACCACCTCATGGCTGGTGGCCTGAAGTCAATTTATTGCTTTGGAGCTGTGCTGTGCTCCCCAGCCGTGGTTTCTGCCAAGTTCCTATGTGGTAAATGC
This sequence comes from Actenoides hombroni, assembly GCA_024336885.1. Classification (NCBI taxonomy): domain Eukaryota; kingdom Metazoa; phylum Chordata; class Aves; order Coraciiformes; family Alcedinidae; genus Actenoides; species Actenoides hombroni. Next base: position 22,641,639 of record WUAM01000395.1, read on the forward strand.
TGTGAATTTGATCTCCTGGATGCAATCTCAGCTGTCTAAGCTAGCCTGGAAATTGCAAACAAAAATTAAGGAGGAACATTGGAAAAATCCATCCTAGTACCATGCAACTAAATTTCCTGTTAATTATGAAATATAGCTGTGTTCCAGGAACACTGGTTTGCTTCTCCCTGGTGCTGGCTGGACCCGTGGCTGCCCTTTCTCCTTGTTCCCCGTTAGCAGAGCACGCACGAGGTTGTCCTGGCTCCAGTCCCAGCCATGGCAGATCCCTGTGGACTGCTCTGCTGTGGAGCATTGTGGGACAGAAATCCCTCCCTGGGATCTCTTTTTGCTCCTTAATTTTCTCCAGTATAACAGTGAGTCTGGCTCTTGCCTGTCCTTGGGCTTGAGATCCTCAGAAAAATGGATGGTTCTTCTCAGTGCATGTTTTGAAATACCACTCACTCCATCTTCAGTGGGGCCTCTTTTAATTAGGCAAATGCAGCATTAAGTACATAGAACAGTATTTTGGCTATGTTCTTTGAAACTGAATATTTAATCCACTTACTCCTAGAACATTTGGTCATTTCTGGAGATATGGCTTTGGGCTGCCAGTCCAGACAAGCTTGTTTACAAAACAGTTTTGGGTTTTTTTAACTGTAAATATTAGATTTGTTCTGGGCTATTTCATTCTTCTGTCTAAATCATACAGAGAGAATAGGTTTAGATAGATTGCTTGAGCATTAAGTGAATTTTTCTGGACACAGCTCCACTTGGTCTCATTCTGGACAGCTCTTATCACTTTGTCACCTTTGGGGGAGGGTAGGAGGGTTGGTGTATTTTTAGGTGGCACTGTTTGGCAGCCAAACAATAGTTTCTAATTTCTTGTCATCTTCTATACAGAACCAAATCAAGCTGGGACTTTAGCCTGCTCATTAAGAGGCTTCACAAAAAAAAATAAATAAAAGCAGCTTGCAAAATGTTGTCCTCAAACTGTTTCAAGAGCTCCATCATTACGTGGTGCAATTAGGATGCCTTTGCTTCATCTCGGAGCCCTCGGGGTGGAAGGTGCTGTGAGGGGTGACTGGGTGTTACGCTCACTTTCCTGGTTCAGTCTGTGACAAGGGAGCTGGTTTTAGGTTGTTCCTCTTAATGCCCTTTGTTATCCCTTTGCTAACGGACTGCGGTGTTGCTGCTTCTCCTTTTATACCTTTGGGCTTTATGGGAGGGATTAGACTCAACTCAAGCTCTTCACACAGCAGAGGAGGCTTAATCTTTTTAGAAGTTCCTCGTGTTGGGCTCTCAGATGCTGTGCTCACCAGTATTATGTGACCAGGAAGACTATACTGCAGGATTTATATGAAATAAGAGCCTTGTAAGGAGAATATGCTGGGGGATTGTCCTCGGGTTTATTTTCTAAACAACTTTGATTTATCTTCAAAAAATTATTTGATGATGCCAATAAGCTCGATGTGCCTGGCAGTAGAAAATGGCTGAATTATGGCTGTATTTCTATTGAATGGGGTTATTCTTCCATGGGCCAGGACAAGTAGAACTTGGGGAAGGGGCTGATCTTTATCATTTTTAACCATGAGGGCTGTGGTGAGCAGCAGAACCTTTCAGTGCCTCGTGTCAACCCCTGGCAGCCTGCTTTGAGAAGCCTTTCTGAATGTTACAGCTGTACCTGAATGTGTTTATAGCTATGCTGGAGTCAAATACGTTCCAGTTCAGTGAGGAAGAGATAATTAAAATGTCAACCTAAGGTCCCTGTATGTGATGTTCGTAGCTTTGCAGTGTATTATGTGTTGGTTGTAAAAAAAACCAAAACAAGCAGGTTGTAACATCTTGCTGTTAAGATGATGGTCACCTAGTAGAGGAGAACCACTGGACTTTGGTAGCTTTCCCTCCAAACTACTGTGTAGTTCCTGTTACTACTGGACCAGCAGAGCAGCATGTTTGGAGCTACTGTATTTTGTGTGCTTTGGTAGGAAAACACGAATTCAGCTAACAGTAAAGTCTAAAAACAGCTATTCTCCTTTTTATTTCCAAGGAACCTTGAGCCAGTAACACAGCTGTACGTCAGTGTGGATGCCAGTACCAAGGAGAGCCTGAAGAGAATCGATCGACCCCTCTTCAAGGATTTCTGGCAGAGGTTTCTAGACAGTTTAAAGGCCTTGTCTGAAAAGGTACTCAGTTAAGAACGTATTTGTAAATATTTTTTCCTTTCTTCTGCACCTCACCTACAAAAGTAGATGACTTGAGAAGGTTAAGATGGACCATGGAGTGGGTTCTGACTGTGTTGGGAGCATATTTACATGGTTTATACATTAAGGTGTATGAATTCCAGCAAGTTTGATCAGTTTTGCACGTGGGGAGATATTTAATGTCAAAAGGAGAGCAGAATGAATGTTTGTCAGATGGGACAGTAAACTCTGCTGTGAATATAGGATGCCGTGAGAGCTGAAGAGATTACAAAACAGCAGGAGATTTCCTCATGAAGCATTTCCACTGAAAACAGGCTGCTGAAGGAAAACTGGAAACCTGGGGAAGCCTCGAAAGAGTGATAATTCCCCATGTGGCACTTAGCCCTGGTTCTCAAAGGTTCTTTTGAAATTGCAGTACCTAAAGAACATTAAAATGCGTGTGCTGGAGTTTACTAACTCCAGTCACCCTCCTGCTATGTAGAAATCTGCCTCTTTTTGGGAAGATTTACCCAAAATAGTAGATCTGAGTATACTATCAAGGGTGATTCTTTGCATTGTCAGTGGTTTGTAGTACTTTGTGTTCGCCTGAGAGCGCTGAACGGTGACCTGAAAGCCCCCGGGATCACGGCTGCTCTTGTCAGCTCAGAACTTAGTCTACCATGTAACAGTTGTCGTAGTAATTAACGAAGCACTCGTGGTCCCAGCATCACAGGAATTAATAAGAACAGCACGTCATGTCTTCCCTCTTGTTTACTGATACCGTGCACTGATGGAAGCAAGTGTTGCTGTTTACTGATTTGGCAGAAGCTGACGTGTTACCTGCTGTGATGAACAGACAAGAGAGACTCTTTCACTTGAATAATGAGTTATTCTGCCTTCTGAGAAGATGATGTCGGACCAGTTTCTGCCAATGTACTTACATTAGTAGACCTGGGAGATTCGGTGTAATTGAGTGATGCTTTCTTCTGCAAAGGCAGCTTGACCAAGCTGTTTGTGTGCAAGTGTGCTGGCTGATCATGTTAAGCAAAATCTCAAGCCAGACTCTGAGCTTACTGAAATCGGGTACCAACTTAAGCTCCCTGTGTGAGTAGAAGGGGCTGTGGAAGGAAGGGGCAAAAATACTGAAAAAGTCTTTTGGGAGCTTGCTTTTGCCCACCATTTCTTGCCTTTTGCCTCTCTTGACCCTGGATAGAGGAGGTTCATTCATTGCTGTGTGTTGTCAGAAAATTCCTTGTGAAGAATTGAAGGTGAAAGTATTGGCAAGTCTGTCCACACAGCTAAAAATACTCTGGTCAAGGTGAAGAGGAGAGGAAAAAGAAGCTCAACTAGCAGGTGCATTTTCTCCTCAGAGCAACTGCACTTTGAAGGGTCCTTGAAATGCTGAGCCAGTTAATAGTTGCTCCAGTTGGTAATGCACTGTTCTGCCCGCCCCTGCTCAGCTGCATATTGCATCATCACATGTGGGGGACAGTAAGAAGTCATGGGGAAGCTGTTGTTATTTTTTTGCTCTTAATATTCTACATGATTCTGGTACCCCAAAATTATCTCAAACTGCTTTTGGGCAGAAGCATCTTTCTGTTTTCCTGAGCATGTTGCTTGGTGTTCACATGTGATGTTAAGCCCCATTCTGTTGGACTCTGATGAAGAAAAGGTGGTGGAAGCCAGTGTGTCTGCTGCTGCTTGAAATACAGGTCTTTTTTTCAGAACAGGTGAGGAATTGCTGATGCATTGTGTTGGGAAAGTGGTGGTAACATAACCAGAAAGAAAATACAACTCCCATATTTTCACACTGCCTGACAAACTGTCCAGGCTTATTCAGTTCTCCAGAGACTGAGACAAGCTGGCATTGCAGCTGATATGAGTCACTGCTAATAGGAATCATGCACAGGTTTGATCTGTGCATATTTAGAAGAATGAAAATGGCCAAAGGGAGTTTTTAAAACCCCAGGTCATACCTTGCTGTGCTTGCCTTCGTGGTGTTTGGCAAGTGCTGCTCCTGCACCATTGTCCTGCTCTCTTGTGTGTCTGACTGTCCCCAGAGACCAGTGCTGCAGGGGTGGGTGGTTGGAGAGATTCTGCTGTGAAATGTTGATAATCCAAAGAGACAAGTGAGAGAAAGGAAGAGGTTCCTGGGTGAGAAAGGAGTAAGGTGGTCCTTCGTGGCTTTTCTTTCCTGCCAACCAAAATCGGGCTGATTCTTCTTAAAAATAGAAATGGAAGCACCTGGGTAAAGAGGTGGGTTTCAAACCTGTTGCCTTGGTGAGGTAGTTATACTAATAATGGAGTTTGTGATTTTAACTGAAGTTCTAAACAAAGTTCTTGAGCCCCTAGTTAAGAATGAACTTAATGAATTGTTCTCAGTATGATTTGACAGCATGGTACAGCGTGTTGGTGATCAGTTATATCAGTTACATCAGTGTTATCAGTTAGATCACATACAGCACTTTCAAAGGAAGTTCAGGAACAAAAGGTAAAAATCCTTTGTGACCTTTCTTTCTGCAGCAAATGGCAAGAAACCTCCTTTTTGTCCACCACTATTTGTAGCAAGTTCTATACTTTCTAGTGCAATTCTCATTGAGATGATCTTTGTGTTAAATTTCCTAGGCTGACAAATGTTTCTGGAGAGTGGAGTTTGTTAAACAGCAGGTGGACTCCCAGAAGGCTCTGTTTGTCTCTTGTCATGTCTTCTGCCCTCCAAATTAAATCAAGAGGAAGAAGACAGACGTTCAAATGTGCAGTTTAGAATGTGCCCTTTCCAAACGTCACATTTATGAAGTCTTATAGTCTCGTCCTTTGACAGGCTGGAGTTCATATGAATGATTGAGAGGTGACTTGGCTTGATAGACAAGCTCTTGGAGGAAGCACTAAGGATGTGACTCCTTATTCCCATCGTAAGAATGAGAAATCTATTCAAGGGGTTGAAAGATACTTCTTCCAGCCCTTGCTGCTTCATAATGCTACATCCAAACGAGAAATGAGATACAAATTGATAATGAAGGTCCAGAAGCTCAGGAGGGAAGAGGTCAATTTTGCCATCCACACGTGCTGTCTGAGCAAGAAAATAGGGAACTGATGTCTGGCTGCTGGTGAGCGAGAGCTCGCAGAACTTGTGATCCATTTATGATTTGACTTTGTGCTCCATTTGCCACAGTGTTACTGGACCAGGTTCTGTAGAAACTCAGAAAACTGTTGTTGTTCTTGTTGTCATCCATAAATCACCAAGTGTTTTCCAAGTGATAGGGATGTTGACTGAGACAAATGGGAATCCCCCACCGAGTTGCTGATAAATGAGGTGGGGAAGCAGTGACCCAGATGGTGAAAGTGCTGACAGATTTCTACCCAAGCACTTTGAAAATAACTGGAAGAAAGGTGGTGATGGACGTTTCAGCAAAACATGCCCCATTTGTGGTTTGACAGTACATTGCAACATCTCTGAGCGTGCTTTTTTCCATCTGTTGAGAGAGTAGGACAACTCTTGAAGCAAGTGGCTGCTGGCCCTGGATGTTCATGGGCTCAGTGAGCACTGGGAAAGAGGTCTCTGGTGTCTCTCTCATGCTCTGAGGAGCACTCTTTCAACCTTGACATGGTGTCATCTCTTCTGTCTTTATCTTCTTGACTTAATCATGATAAATTCTGTCCAGTCTGCTCAATACAGTGTACCTTGTAGGACTTGCTGTGCTGCCAGACACCAAGTAGGCATTGCTGAACTGCTTTAACTTTCAGGGGAGAGGTGCCAATGTTCTCTTAAACAGATTGGAGCCACACACAAAAACTGTGGGGGGAAAAAAAGCCCTTTAGGTTAATAGATGTTACAGCAGTGCAGGAACTGATGATGAAGCAGAACCTTCTCCTTCCTGTCCTTCCAGAAGGGTCACAAAAAACCCCAAAAGAAACAGCTTATTGGCACTTTCTGGAGGTCAGTGTGTCTTTAGATATCATATGCAACTCCCGCTTTAGATCTCTGGTAAAACCTTGTCCCCAGTCTTTTTATGTTTGAAGGGAATTCAGGTTTCACAGAGAAACAGGGACATGGCTCCATGGACAAGGTGTAGCAAATGTCTGTCTTCCCCCTGCCTTATTAAAAAGGACTGAAAAAGCAAATTCCTGGCTCTCCTCATCCAGGTACATCACACATTTGGCAGTGAGTGGATTTGGCATCTGTAGCTGTGTACTCCTTGCTGAAAAGGTGCTAGAGATGGTTTGTCCAGAGAAAGGTATGAAACACAAAAGAATCTCCTTTTACCATCTTCCAGGTCTGCATTTGCACTCTGCTTACAGGTAGTTCCTTTTACATTTCTGGATGTAACTATGGGATGCCAGCTTGCATATTTAAACCTTTCCAGGCTTGCATCTGGTGTTGTTTACTTTAGTCTCTTTATTTATTATTTTATCACAGCAATCCTTTCTTCCAAGTTACCCTTGGCTTCTGTGTGGTTACAAATGCAGCATAAATACACTGAGTTATATCTTAAGCACGTTTTAGTGCTTATTATATAATGTGAGAGTAACAATTGCTTTTATGAAAAGAGCACGTTTTGATTTGCACAGAGATTATTTTGGTGGTTACTGGGGGAGGGGAGCTGGTTTGGAGAGCCTAGTCTGACGTTTCTGAGCGAAGGAGAATTTCAATGTAAAAACTTGCAACAGATGTTAGAATTGGTAATCAATTTTGCCACTATAAATTTAGAAGAATTTGACTCTTCTGCACAGTAAATGCTCTTCACCAGCTGCGTGCTTGTTTTAATGGCTTTGCTAATGAGACTTCTGGTGTAAGCCTTTTGAAATGCAATGTGATGAGGGTTACAAAGGTACAATGTTTAATATTAAAGTTATTGTCTCTGAAATACAGCATCTCCTTTCAGTTTAGCTTACAGCAAGCAGCAATCCAAATGAGGCTTCAGTGAGATTCTTGGCTGCAGAGGGAGTGAAATCTTACTTCTGGCTGTTCCAGTACCTCTTGATTTGCTTGCAGGCAAGAAAAAAGGGGGAAAGATGTTCATAAACACACTTCTCAATCAAAATGTGTTATCCCAAGGTGCTGGCTGGCACCCTGTGTCTAACAAAGACAGGATAGTGAGGCAGGAGGGGAAGGCACAAGGTGTCTGTGGCCACCCAGGTGAGCCCGAGGCAGAGGTGGGGGTAAATTCCATGTTGTCTTCATCCTTCTCCAATGCTTTTTCCCTTATCCCCTGTCAATCCCTTGCTCCTCATCCCTGCCTGGTGCTTTGGGGTAGCCAAGCCTGTGGGTGATTGGTTTGCTGCTTGTTCTTGCCAGAGGAGCAGTTAGGGCTGCAGAGAGGCTGCCCGGCTGCCACCCTCATTGGTCAAAGGCATTTCTCCCCCTTCCCATGTCTTTTGGAAATGGACTCTGCCCTATGAAGGTTAAATGGGAGAAACTGAGAGCCCTCCTCCTCTTCCAACTTCACTCTCCTTCTTTCACTCCTTAACTGGCACACATTATTCAGCCTGCCTAGCTTTGCTGCTGCTTAACATTTAGGAAGCATTTGCTATTCTTACCCTTTATTAAACATGATCTTTCTTTTGCCTTGAGCTCTTCCTAGAGGCTGCCTGAGAGATGCCAGACTTGGCTTTTAGAGAACTTGGTTCAAACAAGTTGCTCTTCCCTCTTCCAGCCCTTCTGTTATTTATTAACCCAGCCACTAGCAAAGGGATGCTCTCTTCCCTGGGGCTTGGCTCTGGGAGCCAGAACTCCCAACTGCCCCAACAGGCTCCATGGTCTCTCCCACCATGTGAAAGCACCCTGAGAAGCCAGAGCATGGGTGGGTTTTTACAGGGGACACTTGAAAGACTGAGTCTAAAATTCTGCTTGTGGCAACTAGGCAAAGGAAACTTGTATCTGCACTTTATTTTAAAACATGGTTTTATTTAAGCCTATAAAGTTGAAGTAACTGGGCCAAGTGCCATAGATGGGGATTGTGCAGAGGGTTGCATAATAGTCCATCCTGCTAAATGCATTAGCTGTTGGATTTCTCTACTCGCTGACTGATTCTCAGTGGCTCTAGCATGATAATTTGGATAAGCAGCATTTATTGGGTTCATTGAATCTCTTCATTTGACATTTCAGGAAAGATGAGTTGACAAAGCATCTGCAAGAGTGATCTATTTTCTCATCTCGGATGGTGAGTGTATAATTGAGGCGAAAACACTGCAAACAAGGAGCTGGATTTTATGGGCAGGTGGTAACGGGTGTGCTGGTGCTCCTCCAGTGCAGTGGGAATGTACCTGTGGATTCATGCAAGGCAAATACAGTCAGGAAGAGTTACTGCTTTGGAAGGGGTTGAGGAATCTTTTCCTAAGGGGTTAGCTATGATGGAGTGAGCAGTACAGGTGATTTTTGGATGACAGAGGATTGGCTGCTTTGTCCAGGCTTGCAGAAGTAGCTGGAGTGACACATGGACTTGGTGCCCCAGGGCTGTTCAGTGCCTCGTGTCTGGTGGTGCGGGCTCTGGGACAGCTCTTCAGGTTGAGATCTGTGTGCTCAGCTCAGACTGCTGCTGAAGGTGATTTGACTTCATTTAGTTGTTCCACGGCTGAAGCAGCTGAGGAGGATTTGGCCTCTTGCTCTGGTTCTCCTTTAGGGCAGGATCCTGCAGCAGGTAGGTGGCAGTAGAGCTCAGGGAACAGTTGTGTCTTCAGTGCTCTGCATCTTCTTCCTCAGCTCCCATTTCTTTGGATACCCGAGTGCCAGCGAGTGCAGAATCTGATCCTAAACTTCCTTTTTCAGACTGATGTTCAACAATAAACCAGCTCCCGCAAAGAAGTGCTGTTTTTCCTGTTTGCATGTAGGTGTTTGTGCCTTGACCCTGTTTCCTGGCTCTCTGCCCTCAAAAGTCCAAAGGGAGCTGGTGGTGTGAGTTGGGCATTTGTAGCTTTGGACACTTGCTGGTGGGTGTCAATGATGGATGTGATCAGTGGGGTGGTCTGTGACCTCCCAAACCATGTGCCCCATCTGTCATTTCTGTAGCTGCTGAGGTAACTCATCCGGAGCCTTGTTTACTTGCAAGTTGTGTGCTTGAAAGCCAAGTCCTGCATTTTTTTTCCTTGGACAAAACTGTGGTTGGATTTGCCAGTGTAAGAAATGCAGGAGCTACGACACGTGGATTCAGAGGCTCCTCTGAAGCTGCTAAATTGCTGGGGCATCTCTCATAGAAATTTGTGGAGTTTCTTGTACGTGCTTGAATACAGAAAGCCAGTAATTGGCAAAAGTGACAAAAGGTCAAAGCAAATGTGGCTTATTTGTCATTTTTGACACACCCTTTGTGATGGGTGAGCTCAGATTTCTTCAGCTCTAAGTGCAGTAGTTTGGTGCAATTATGGTGCTGACTAATTTGGGGATCTCCCTTTCTTGTTATTGCAGAAGAGCACTTGGTGCTCATAAATCTCTTTGGTGGGGGAGCTGGTGTTAGATGCCCTGTAAATGAACTGCTTAATTCTAAAAAAACAGAGAAGCATAGACAATAGAGGCTGTGGTGAGCCCTGGAACTGGAGAGCTGATGATCCATAGTGCTAATGCAACTGTTTACAGACCTGTGAAAATGTGTGTCTGCTTCACTGCATTTATTTCATTCTGTCTCTGTTGAAATTTGCTTTGCAATCTTGAGGAGCTTTATCTCCCCATAGGGCTCTTCTGAGCAGTCCAGCTTTCTGTGGAAGCAGGAGAGTAGGAGGATCTGAAGGCTTTTTTGTAGAGACACAGTCTCTAAAAGAATGCTTTACTTCGAGGTGTCAGAGTTTCAGGTAATGTTGAGCTTGTACCCCTCCAGGCAGGCTCCTCGAGTGGGAGTAGAGATTGCACAGTGCATCCAGAGGCACTTAAGACCTTGTTAAACCCTTTTGCTCTGGTATTTGTAATTTTTTTTCTAAGCAACAACATAATTTTAAAGTCCATATATTAGGCTCACGGATACCTTTCAAATGTGCAAGATTTTATTATTCTGTAACAGATTGGACTCAGACTCCTTTACAGAAGGTAAAGAATGCAGAGCAGAGCTATCTTCTTCGTCCAGCGTTTGCTCAGCAGCCTTCCTGCCAAAGGCTCTTGTCTGTGCCAGCAGTTGGCCAAACAGAAAGGTGCTGGTTTTGTTCAGGCTGCTGGAGAGGCAGATACCCACCTTCCACAACTGGGGTGTAACTTAACAGTTGAACATATGCCTTGGTGAACCTAGGTGAGGAGCTGGTGCTCATCAGGGGCAGTGTGTGGTGCCTCCTGGCCAAGGTTGGCCTTCAGGCAGGTTTGTGAAGCTGGCTGCCTCCCAGCTGCTCTGCAGGAGTGAGGCTTGGCACTTAAACCCTGACATTAGCCCTGTTTTTGGCCATGGCTTTGGATTACTTCTACAGTTTGTGTTAAGAGGTTAATTCTCTTTTCTTCTTCACTCAGCTTCTGGTGCATTGAGCAAATCATTCCGATTCTGACCCTAAATACTCCATTTTTGTGCATTGCTGCTGTTGCAGTTGTCTGTGGGGAACCAGCTTGGGAATCGGCTGAAGCAACACCACACTTGAGTGAGGTGGGGACAGCAGGATGCTGCACAGTGGCAAGTGAGAGCTCTAATGTTTGTGTTGCTTCAAGAGCATCCCATCCAGTAGCTTTCAGGGATGCCCAGTTGCTTCATGCTCATGTCTCTGCACTTGAGAGCTCATCACACACAGGAGCAGGACTGAGAAGAGATGAACCTTGCCTGTGAGCTGGTGTACACAGGGATGTCCCCCTAATAGGTATAAGCAGTCCAGGTCAGTGGCACTGACTGTGGTGGTTACCTAGTGGTCCTGGGACATGTGAAAGAGCTTGTAGTGCTTTTCAATATGTTGATACAGGAGAGATGGTCACCTGCAGCAGACTGCTGGACGCATCTTTGTGCGGCTACAAGGGGACCAGGATGCTGGACAGAAAGGTGGTGGCAGTTCCTCTGCAAGCAGAAGTGGTTCTTGCCTTACGAGCTGCCAGTCTGCAGTCTCCAGATGCTTCTCCATGGTGCTGAGCTGGCTGTGAGACTGGGATAGTCCAGAGGGGGAAACTTCCTCAGCAGATGGGAATAATGGGGCAAGGGCTGGGGGGTTCAGGTATCATCGCTTGCTCCGAAATGGTGATGCTCTACAAGTAGTCCTAGAGCCTTTCTGCAGGGAGTAATCCTGTAAACCAGTGGGACTTGACAGGAGTCCAGCTCCTTGAGGCTGAAGCTCAGAGGGTATCTGCTCAAAACAAAGTGCCAGGTACAAAGCCTGAGGGAGCTGCTAAAAGTCTCCCAATGCTACCCTCAGGTAGTGCTGGTTTGAAGGGGGGTTAACAGCTGCCACTGACAAAGAGCTCTTTTGCAACAGGATTGATCTCCAGACCCTGAGTGCATTGCAGGACATCATCCAGGGGCTGTTCAGGGGCTGCTTTGACAGTCCTGCCTGTGCAGTGCATCATTCCTGTGCGTGCTCGGGTGGGGAGTGTCCCTTCTCCGTGTGTCACCTCCCAGCATGTCTTGCTCAGCCCTGGCACCAGGCAGCAGCACTCTCCTTCCCAAGCTGGAGCTGGGCTATTTGATAGCACAGGCAGTTAAAAATCTTTAAAGCTTGTTTACCTTTCCATACTGCTCGTTACTTTAGATTCTAAGTCCTGAGTTAGGGCTTTCCAAGAGCAGTAGGCTCGCAAGGATTGTTTAATCAATAAGAAAGACATTTATTTCAGACTCCTTGTTTATGTTGCTCTTTGTTAAATGGAATGGGCAGGATTTTCAGCAAAACGTGGTGGGGCTTTCAGACCTATTTTTAGCTGATCTGGCCCAAACCCAGGAGAAAACCACTATAAATCCTTTGCTTCGCAGCCCGCGAGAGTGATTTTTAACGAGGCAATTATGATTTTATGGCGGATTAATCTCTGCTTTCATCACTCGACTCTTGAAGTTGCGTTGCTGGTTTGTTGTTTCCCCAGATAAAGGGGTGGCACTTTAGACTCTAAAGTACAACAGAGCCCCTTCCCTGGCCATGGTCACGCTGTCAGTCAGGCATCCCTCGTGTCTGCAGCGCTGGCTGCCGCCGACCGAGTGACACCGTGGAAGTGCTGACACTTTGGCAAAGCTTGGATGTATTTATTTTTTTTAACCTTATGCCTCTTTTTTTCTTTTTTCAGTATCCTGCGATTGCTCCCTTAAAGCATCATTGCTACAGGATTACTTAAAATGCAGTTTGTTCTCCCATCCCGTGTCTCTCTCATTGCTAGGCAAAAAGCGAGGATTTTGAGGAATATTCTTTTAGAGCCCTGCAAGATTTCAGTGAGATGTTGTTTTCCTGGCTGAGTGTTCCAGCTACAGAGGTCCGCAAGGAAGCATCCAAGTCTTTGGCTGCACGTATAAATAACTGCTGGGATGCCTTAAAAACACTGACTTGGAGGGGGGGGAGCCGGGTACTGGGTTCCTCCATTGGAGCCAAAGTGGCTTCAGTGAATGTTTTGTTTGTTCTTCAGCCAGGATTGCTTGGCTAAAGTTGGGCTCTGTTTTGAAACTGCTCCTATCCCTCACACTTTTTTTTGCACATACAAATGTCATTCAAGGTTTTTTTTTCCTTAAGTTCCCTGATCTTTGTGTTGAGATACTTTGCACATTGAGACAAACTTTCCTCCTTGTTGCCCAATTTGAGGCTCCTCTCCTTGTCTGTGGTTTGTTCTTAATGTCTTTCTCTTGGCTTCCTTGCACTGCCAGGGTTACAGTGCACCGAAGTGATGCGATTGAGATGGTCTCTGGGACCACCACACCAGGTCCTGCAGGCTACCCTCATCTTTGACCAAGCCTGAGACATCAGGTTGTGGAGCCAGAAGGATGTGATGCAGTAGAGCTGTAGCAGGGATATTTTGGGGCAGTGAGAAAGGAAAGGAGACTGTGGGAAGTCGCAGAGGGTGGTTTCAGCTCTTCCCAGACTGGTGCTGAATGCCTCTTCCCTTTCCCACACAGGACCAGACACCAGTATGTCTGCCCCATCCCATGACCTTGCATGCAGAGTGCTGACCCAGACAAAGAAGTGCCTACTCATCTTAAAGAGAAGTCAGATCAAAGCAAGTCAGGGATTCTCTTGGATTTTGCTCCTCTTTGGCCAATGGGCTGTTTTGCAGATGGGACGGAGCCAAGGTGGCCGAGCAGGTCAGCTGCTGGCTGAGCTTCTGGGCTTGTCCTCACTTTGTGTTGAAGAACAGCATCTGGAGCTGGACAAAGTGCTTGTCACTCGGTGCGTATGTGGCAGGTCCCTGCTGCTGCAGCAGCTGCTGCTCTGACCCACGGGGCTGCTGCTGCACTTCCCTGGGAGATGCCCAGGTGAAAAAGGTCCTGATCTCACCTATATTTGGGAGCCTTCATAAGAGCATCCGCTGTCAAGCTTCTGGTTTAGGTCCTTTCAAAGTCAGTGAGACCAGGGAACAAACTCGGAGCACTGCTGAAGGTTTTTATCTGGGTAAAAAGGGGGTTTTAGTTCCACGAGTGCCTTCTCTGCTCAGTTTGGAGGCTGTCTTTGGTTGTGATGGCTCTTGGGTGCAGGGCTCAGTGGGAACAGGCTTGTGCTAATGCTTTTTCTGGCTGGTGGGTGTTAAATACACCCTGTTTCCCCAGGAAATGAAGTATCACCAGGCTGTGTGGTCTGTTTAACAGCAAACTTGAACTTGTGTTGGTTTTTTTTGGTTTGTCTTTTTTTCTTTTCCTGAGGATTTGATGTGATATATTTTAATGTTATTCTTGTATTTTAAGTTACACTGCATTGGGCTTTTTTCCCTTGGTATGAATTTTACATGAAAATTCCTTGAAACTGCCCTAGAAATACTGCAAAGAAAAGAAAAAAAATCACTGGTATGTTGTTGGTGCTGATTTGCAAGAGTAAGGCTGATCAAAATGAGTCCATGGAAACGGTTATGGACCAGTCACAGTTCTGGACTGAAGAACAATGGTTTTAGGTCTCAGAACAAAGCTGTTGCTCTACTTTGTTTTATGTCTGGATATTTTTAACTAAAACTGCTTAATTTCTACTGAAGCGTGAAGCAATAGATTACAAGCAATTGGTGGCAGGTACAAGAGGAATGATTGTGGAAGGAAATGTGACTTAAGATGCTAGGTTAGGAAAGTAAGATAATGAAATTTGATTTATTTTCTCCTTGGTTTCCAGTCCGCATCACTTATCTTTGTGCTTTGTACATCAGCAGTTCTGCTCACAGGCTTTTTCTGCTTTAAAATTCTGGCTTGGGAATTAGTGCTGATGTGCTTGTCTTGTTCCAGGGGTTTCTTTTCATTTTGAGGCAGAATTTCAAAGCTGGTCAATACAAACGGATTTTTGTAGGTCAGTTCTGTTGACTGATTTCTGTCTTTAAAAAAAAAACAAACAAACATTGGTGCAAGTCCCAATTTCCATGGTTTTGTGATGATTTTTCACAAGAGTTTTGGGGCTTTTTTCATCTTATTTTCAAGGCTCTAGAAGAGTTAGAAATTCCATATGGCTTTCAGACAATCAGAACAACAATATAGAGACAATTTTGTTTCTTACATGAGTATATTAAAACTCAAACGACTGCAGCCTGTTTTGCTCTTTGGCTTTTGTCCAAGGGGGTTCACTTGGGATCCAGGTGTCCCGACGAGATGTAGGACCAGTCCCTCATCATTTGGACACGTGCACCTTGTAATTAGTTTTGTTACCTGATTCTCTTGTGAAGAGCAGGAATGGGTTTAGCATGAAAAGCTAGTGCCAGGTTTGTGATTTGGTTTGGTTTCTTAAAGCTTGGGTTTGTTGGTTTTGTTTGGTTGGGTTTTTTAAGAAATAAAATAAATTAAAAAACTCCTGCTTTCTTTGGCAGTAGAACTTAGTCTTGTATTGGAGCAGGGCCTAAAAAAAGGTGATGAGGTTGCTTTCCAGACAAACATCTCTTAAGATCCTGGGTGAAGATGCTTTGGTGCTGAAGTGCAGGCAAGTGCTGGAGTTGAGCTCTCTCACTTCTCTTTCAGTGAACTCCGAAGTTCTGAGCTTTGCTCTGGTTTTACAGCAGAGTAGCTAATGTGTTAATTATCATATGGTAATATGCACCTTTTTTAGCAATGAAGACAAGGCCTCAACTTGCTTTAAACTGGTGTATTAATAGCAAACGCTTGAACAATGTGTGTTTTTAGGAGGTACCTACGCAGCATAACCTATTCAGGGGTTTTGCTTTAATGACTCTATTAGCCTGAAGAAAGGAAGCTGAAAACTTTTGTGCTCTGTACTGAGTTAATCTTGGAAGGAGGGGAGGAACCTCCTCTGCTGTGCAAATCTGCTCAGAGGTTTGCAATGTGACTTCTAGGAGGACGTCATCTCTCCAGTGCCCGTGTTCGGGGCTGGCTGTGTAGTGATAGATGAGCCCGAATGAAATGATGAGCCCTTTATTTAAGGGGAGGGTCCTGGTTGCCAAAAGAATGGATTAATCTGCCAGCCTTTCAAGGGCACTGAGGCTTTCCCTGATCACGTTCTGCTGGTGTGATGAGTGCCACAGTTCCTCTGCAGAGCTGCTGAGAGCCTGGAGGCTCAGCAGTGCTGGATTTGGGAGAGGCAGAAGCGACTTCCAGTCCTCTTACAGAAACTCTGTCTCCAGGCTGAACTGGAAGGGTTTGGAAAGCTGTGAAATTTGGGAGGTGTTGGCATTTGAGCATTCCTTTTGCTGTGTTTTAGATCTTTTATCCTTCACGGGGTTTTACGCATGAAAGATGCGTGTTATCGAATATGGTGAATAGATTCTTGGCTGCAGGCTTGGGGTGGTTTTTTTTTTCCCCCGATCGCATCCCTGTGACAAGCAATTTCAAAGTGTGAAAATTGCTTTGATATCTTTATTCAGGACTCGCTCACTTTGTAAGGCATTGCATAACCCCTCCGAGGGAAGAGACTCGAGTCTTGGGAGAGGATGGCTTCTGCCCCTGCCCGGGACCATGGCTGGGGAAGGGCAGCTCTCCCGCTGCTGCGCCACAGCATCAGCCTGCCGAGAGGGCTGAGGGGTAGCACGGGGGTTTTTAGGCTGGTTTGGAGCATGATCAGAGCTGGTCCTCGCCAGGCGGGAAGGTCTGAAAACGTGTCGTGAAGTTGGTTTGCAAGTTGAGCCTTTCCTTGAAGGGAATCGGAAATATTAATATCTTGGGTCTGTTAAGTTGTGTGAAAGAGCAATTTTTGTGTAGAGCCTGCACTGTAATTTCTTCTCCCTCGAGTGCTTTTTCCATCTAAGCAATGCAACGCTTCTATTCGCAATATTGGTTGGGATACTCGAGGTTCATTAGCTGAAAAAATACGGATTTATGTAGAGGAGCTTGCAGATGAAATGTCATTTTCTAACAATAAAATTATTTTATATCTAAGGAGGATATATGAATGCTCAGAATATCTGAGTCTAGCAAGTTGAAATGAAAATCTGGTGTTTATTAGGTTTACTTCCAAACGGTAGGACACTGTTGCTCTGCTTTAGCAAAAGAGCAAGTTCAAGTGACACGATCCAAGGTAGGACCTCAGTGCATGGTCTGGACGAGGAGATTTGTCTACTCTTTGCCCACTGTCCCAACCTTCTCCAGTCCTGCTCCCACTGCCCCCCTGCCCCAGCTGGAGAAGGGGGACGCTACCTTGCCCCAGCCAAACCCATATCAATCCAGCAACCTGCTCTTTGCAGCACAGTTGACGTGTTCACCCTTCCCTCTCCCTCCTGAGATTAAACCTGGGATGTTTTATGAAGAATAATTATATTTGATCTACGAAAAGATGAATGTTGAGGAGGAGGGAATTAAATAGAACTGATTATGGAAAAAAAAAAGCAGCCCCAATTCCTCTTGGTTATTGAAGCAAGAAGGGAGCACTTTGTCAAACTGACACGTGAATCCTCTCTTAACATCTCTGAGGCCAGTGGATGCCAGGAGAGCAGTCGTGTCACCTCGTGGGCTCAGTCTGAGGTGTGTTCAGTGGTTTGGCTTTGAGATTTGGCCATGGGCAAAATACACGCACGCAGAAAATGCTGATTTGCAAGTGTTCTAAGACTAGGAAAATTTTAGGATGGTTTCAAAGAAAAATGTAACTGCCTTGGAAATGAGCAGAAGCATCAGTGCTGCTCCCGGGGCTGGGCTTTCACTGGGGTTGGCACAGCCAGAGTGGCTGGGGAAGTCACCCCACTGCTCTCAGAGCAGCACAGGTACCCTGGAAGGTAGACAGCTCTGACAGGGAGCTTGGAAGGGTTTCAGCAGCAGTTGCCTAAAGAGAGAATACTATTTTGGTCCCCCCTCCCAGTTGGTTCTTCATTCCTTTGTCATCGAATCTACTTTGTCCTCAAAGTACAATAGTGTTCCTCAAGTGTCTGGGGAGCTGAATGTTGAGCTGGCCCCTGTTGACTTGCGTTGTTTTGGTCCCCATTATAAAGGGTGACTGTTGCTATATAGTTTTGGGAATGCAGTGAGGGCTGAATGAGCCTGAAGATTGCAGCTGGGTGGGAGTACTGGGTGCTCAGAGCAGAGGGTTGTGTTGGAGCGAGGGCACATCCTGCTGACCATGCAGACCTGCAGGCACCGTGCCGTGTCACTGCTCTGATGAGCTCCGTGTTCTTCACAGCGTTACTTTAAAAGTTACTCTGACTTCCCCAGCCTTGCATCGAGTTCCTTCAGCATACTCAGCTGCTCTTCTCTCTGCTCCCAGCTCTTGGTTGAGGTCTGAGTTGCTGGTTATTGAATCTCCCTCGATGATGACATGATGGGTGGTGGGGCTCCCGCTCCGGTTCTCCTTCTGAGGAGGAAAATCCGCAGCTCCTAGATGAGTAGGAGCTTTCAAGGTGAGATGGCACCTCTGGAGATGGTCTAGTCCATCCTTTCTGCTCAAAGCAGGATCAGCTCCGTGGGTTGAGTGCCTAATAGCTTTAAGCATGGAGACTTCTCAGCCTCTCTAGGCAACCCCTTCTGGTGTTCAGTCACCATCTTTGTAGAAATTTCGTTTAAAAAAGTGCAATTTACTGTGCTTCAGTCTGTGTCCATTGTGTCTTGTCCTGTCTCTGGGCATTGCTGTGAAGAATCTGGCTCCATCCACTTTACACCCTCACCATTCTCTTTTTTTAAATATTCTTTTTTTTATTAAATATTCTTTTTTTTTTTGTCTTGCCCATCTCTTATTTTTCTTTACCACCCAATGGGCACTTGTGTTCCTGGCAGGCCACTGGCACTGCCCCTTCCTGGCAGGCTGATCGGCTACGTAAAGAGCTTTTTAGTGTAAAATAGATGTGGTTCCACACCCTCAAATTGCACCTATTGGAAAGGTTCATAATTGTATTAACTTTTTCTTTCCCACTAATGTTATTCTGATGGCTGTCTGAAGTGAAATAGTGGTTGCTTTTCCTGGAAACGTGGGGTGTAAAGCATCGCAGACTGGTTTTATATCCTGATGATTTAGATCATTAAATTCTCAGGGCTTAAGCTGTTATTTCTTGTTTTTCAGTGCTTTAAGAGGCTCTCCTGGGGCCCTATTGTACAACCAAATGCAACTAATACATAAATAAAACAGGATTGTGGATTTGTACTGCTAGTCAGCTGTCAGGATTCCTTGTATATAACATTTTGTGGTATTAGCCCCTTGGTCATTTGTATCTGTCCCTTCTACCACTTCTTTTAAAAGTGGCTTTTCTCTCTTGAGAGATGTTGCCCTCTGGAAAGAGGTTTCTTCAGTTGCAATATTAATTTCTGATTATATTTTTTTCTACCTTTTTTTCTGTATCCCTTTGGCAGTGTTTTCCTTTCTTTACCTGCTTCTTTCACCATTGGTTGTGATTAGTTAATACATTTTTTGTGATAGTTCTGTTATTGAAGTGATGGATCATACACACAGACTGCAGTTATTACTTGTCAGTGCTGGCCCTGGGGGGGGAAAAATCCTTTTAATGCACTTGTAGCCATTTGAGTTTTATGCAGTATTTGAACTTTAAAGTTAGACTTCTACAGTTACTTAGGATGCACGTTGGAGAGTATTAAAAATAAGATTTAAATGGGAGAAAACACCACCTCCCTTCACTCAAGCCTTCGTTGCTGTGAGAAGAAACACTTGCTGAAGCTACTTAATGTAGGTTAGAAAATGGGGTGAGAAAAGGAGACTTAAGGGTTCAGCCTCTGCACAAAACTGTCCCTGCAGTATCGCAGTGACGTGGCTCTGGCACAGCATCCCTCCTGTCTTCTGCCTCTCGGCCTCAGCTTCCAGCTGCTTTTTGGTGGCATTTCTGTTTAGTCCCTCTGCAGAATGTGTGTAAAATGATTAAATGGGTTTTTTTTTGTTCCCCCCAGATACATCATTGGCATGCCTCAGCCCAGTTCTGAAGTGGGGAGAGAACAAAGATTTAGAATTCTCAGAACAGAGAGCAATTGGGGATTAGCCCCTAAAACACATTTTTTAAAAATTATAGAGGGAAGAAGTGACATGGTCCCAGCAGTTGTAGGCACCAAGATGCTGGGCAGAGGGTGTCCCCTCTCACCCTGGCTTGCAAGATGACAAGTGACTGCCCTTCAGGCAGCAGAGGAATGGGGAGGGAAGGCTGGCAGACTGCTTGATGGCCATCGTTGCACATGGATGTCCTCTGCCAACAGAATCATTTGTGAAAAGGTGGTATTTTTGCAAAATTTTTGCTACTCCAGTTGAGTTCTGGTTGTGTGCCTGAGTACATGTCCCCTGGCTCCAGCCAGAAGCAGCTGTTGGTGACTCCATGCCTTCGTACCAGCTTCCACATCACACCCTCCTTTTGTACTGGTGCCAGACACTGGAAAGCAGGGCGGCTCTTCCAGGTGCTGTCAGTGTTTTGTGGACTTCCCTGAACCAGCCCCATCTGCTCTGGCAGTTGCAGGGACCATTTGGAAAACAACGAGGTGTGTATAAAAGAAGTTGACAAGTGCTGGAGGCTGTGCCTGTGATCCCAGGAGGGAGCAGGGCTCCCAGGGTCCCTCCTGTCTTTCTGAAGCCCAGGGGACCCCTGTCTTCTGTGTTGCCAGAGGATTGAGTCACACATTCAAGAGCAAGCAAGGAAACTTTCATCTCCCTCCATTCAGTTGACTTGAATTTTTGCTGCTGACAAAGATGCTACTGGTGTGGGGTTTTTGGTTTTGTTTTGCTGCTGAGAGTGGTGCTTTCAGCCTCTAGAAAACGTTTCCTATCCTTTTGGAGCTCTTGTAAGGAATTGAACCTTGGGAGAACACTTGGTGGCATTTTCTAAGCTTGTTCCAAGCACTATGACATTACTGGATATGATACTTATCACCCATGTGTCCTTCAGGGTAGCAGATTCCCTACTGAGCTGCCAGCACTTCAGTTACCTAAAGGTCTTGCCCTCTCTGCCCAGCAGAGATGACATGCAGAGCTCTAGGCAATCCACCTCATGCTTGGGCTGTGGATAATTATTTTTCTATAGGAGCTTTCTATACATCTACTCATATTATTCATTGCCCTTAATTCCAGCTGTTGAGACCAGTTTGACTTGTGCAGTCTCCTGTTCTTTGTCATGTTCAGACTCCCCAGACAGCAAGTACCTGCTGTCTGAGGATCAAGTGGCTTTTCTAAGATCTTTTTTTTTCATCCCACAAATGAATAGCCTGTTATTTATTTCTCTGTGTTAAGGTTGAGATTTTTCTCCATTTTTTTTTTTTCCCCTTTTTTATATCCCCCCCTGCTGCAGCCTAGTCAACCAGCAGTGACAACACTGCTGGGGCTGGCTTTGACACAATGCACTGTCCCACTCGTGTGCTCGTCGCCGAGCTGCATTTTCTGTGCGTGACAGAGACGACCAGAAACTTGATCTTCATTTTAGCACAAAATTGTCCTGCCAAAATAAAATAAAAAGCCCATAAGGGCTTCCCTGCGTGGTGGGCTCCCCACTCTGGTGACTGCACTCAGGACCTGATCTCCCAGTTTGAGGACTGGATCTGGCTTAGCAGCCTTTGCTAGGGGTTGGTATTAAAATATGATTTTTATTTACTGTTGCCTTGAAGCTGCTTGAATTTGTTTACCACTGTGAGCTGACCTTTGGGGAGACATTTCCTGATTAATTGGGTAATCTAATCACTTCAGACGATTGAAGGGCCTGTGTGTATTGGAGTCTTTCCTCTTGTTAGATATTTACCCTCTGGTTTCTTCTTTCCCTGTTATATGGTAAGTGATGCATTTATTTTTCATCTTATTTCCTGCATTGTTTTTTCTCTTTAGTAATTAATTGTTGATTTCATACTCGCCTGTTGTCTCATGGCCTGAACCTTTCTTTTGCCAATCCATTTAAATCCTAAGAGTATTTTGTTATTAAACATGTGCTCATATGCTATGGGCAAAGTAGAGGCCAGCTATTTAATTCTTGTAATGCTTGGCTTTCAGTAATCATTCTCACCATAATTCTTTAAAGTTACTCTCCACAGGCTTCTTCTAAAAGAAGCTCGACCTTTAGTTATTTTCTCAAGACACTGACTCCTTGAGGGTATCAAATCTTCACTCGTGTTTATCCCCTGGAGGATTCTGCAGGTTTAACTGGTGCTTTAGGTTCCCAAGATGACAGGGAATGGGCAGTGAGTGCGCTGGGACACTGCTGCCTGCCTTGGATTTAGATCTCAGCCCCTGGCTGTGTTCAGATCTTCAAAGGAGGAAGAAGATGCTGCTGGTTTTTGTTTGTTTGTCTTCTAGTTATTTGTTAGTAAATAAACTGGAATGTTTCCATAGCAAGCTGGTCTAGGGAAAATACTCTTCCCCGCCACCCCCCCACTAAAAAAAAAAACACAAAAAAAAAATAAAAAAACACCCCCAACTTTTCCCTTCTATTTTTTTTTTACTACTATTT
>WUAM01000395.1:22663731-22677044 GCA_024336885.1 Actenoides hombroni
TTAAGTGATGTTTTGATTTTTATGCAGAGGGGAAAAAAAAAATCACTTGTGGCATGTAGGTCAGAGGCTCTGAGGAAGTAAAACGTGGCTGGAATTGGGGTTGGTATTGTAAAGTACTGGGGTTTTTTTTCTGGGGACAGGTAATAGCATGAACTTTTTAATAGCCTTGGACTGGGACTTGGGGTCCTGGGATCCCTCCTTGCGTTGTCCCTGGCCAGTGGATGCTGCCAGAGGTATCACAGTAGGAAACAGTCTGAGGTTTTAGGGATGGAGAGTTCAGTTCAGTAGCAGATCTCCTTACTAGCTTAACTTTCTGGGTTGAAAAATGTCATAATCTGCACAGCTTGTGTGCGTCCCATACATGGCACGGCCAGTCTGTGTGCCACGGGCATGTCACAGGTGATGGGTAAGGGAGAATCTCAGTTCAGCCTGGATTGCTAGAGCAGGAGATTTTGATTCCATCCCTTGCCACCCCGTGAAGTCCCAGCCCTGGGATAGAGCCTGGCTGCAGCTGTGGAGTCCCAGTTGCTGTGGATTGGATACGCTGCTCCTTGCTCTGGCTAAACTGGTGCTTTTGTCATGTTTTACAGTGCACGCTGTGCCAAGGAAGGAAAATGAGTTAATTCAAAAAACAATTTTGCTGGAAGATTGCTCTATAAATAAATTCCAGAGATAAGTGAAATAAAATCATTAGTGGAAGATGAAAGGAAGGAGAGGGGAAAGATGGAAACAAGCAGATGTAAGCAGTGAAAGTGGATTTATTCCATGGCCAAGTGCTTACATAGATAGAAGTCCTTTTGTCACCAGTAACTTCTTTGGTCAGCAGCCCTTAGAGGGAAGATTGGCCTAACTCCAAGGAAAGAAGTTCTCAGATTGCTGCCTGCCACTGTGCTCAGAACTAAGTCAGATCTGGGCATCCTGGAGAGGCACTGGTATAGTGGAGAGGGGTAGTGCTCAGCAGCAGGGTGGAGAAGTCAGGTCCATGCTGGGATGGTGCCTGGCAGAAATCCATCTGCCCTGCTGCACAAGGTGAGGAGTTGCAGAACCACAGAGTGGTGGGTGGTCCAAGGTTGCCCAGGGTCACATCCAGGCAGGTTTGGAATTTCTCCAGAGAAGGAGAATCCAGGACCTCTCTGGGTAGCCTGATCTAGGCTCTGACACCCTCACAGCAAAGAAGTTTCTCCTCCTCTTCAGATGGTACCTCCTGGGTTCCAGTTTGTGCCCATTGTCCCTTGTTCTGTCACTGGGCACTGTTGAAGAGTCTGGCCCCATCCTTTTGACCCTCTCCCTCTCAGCTTCTCTTCTTCAGCTAAACAGCCCCAGGTCTCTCAGCCTTTCCTCATCACAGAGATGCTCCACTCCCTTCAGCATCTTCATAGCCCTGCGCTGGACTCTCTCCAGTAGTTCCTTGTCTCTCAGAGCCCAGAACTGAACATGGTATTCCAGATGTGGCCTCACTAGGACAGAGGTGTGTGGGAAGAGAACCTCTCTCAACCTGCTGGCCATGTTCTTCTTAATGCACCACAGGAGACCATCTGCTTTCTTGGCTACAAGAGCACATTGTTGGTCATGGGGAACTTCTCCCCAGCACTCCCAGGTGCTTCTCTGCAGAGCTCTTTTGAGCAGGTCAACCTCTCACCTGTACTGGTGCAGGGGGTTATTTCTCCCCAGGTGCAGGACCCTCCACTTGCCCTTGTTGAACCTCCTTAGGTTCCAGATGAGGGGTGGATGCTGCTCATAGCTACTAGCACTGCAGCTCTGTGTCTGTTCCTGATGGTTTGTACCACACTTTTTATAAGGTTGGGTGATAAGTGGAGTATTTCCAGTGTTGCCTGATTGTGATTTTGTCACGTCGTGCTTCCAATAAAACGTTCTGTGCAGCTGATCACAGGAGAGCATTTTCTCTGTGATCTTCTTCCTAATGTGCTGGAAGAGTTTGCAGACGGGGCAGGCAGGGGGGTTGGTCTGTCCTTGTTCAGCCTATCCAAAAGACATCAATGTCAGATGATCCAGCTGGAGGAAATAAAAATATCAGTACAGCAGCTAACAGGGAGATTTTCTGCTTGGGGAAGCAAATGAAAGTGAGAGAAACTTCCTGGTTATTTTCCCCTTAAGTTGAATGTCCTGTAAAAACCAGTGCCTGGGATACAGAGCGGAGTCAAGTCTTCACCCAGCAAAAGGTGGCTCAGCTCACAGATGATGTGGAGTAGATTTCTGGAAAGAAGTGAGGTAATTCCTGGTTGGTTTTAGCCCCTGGGTTCTTGAAATAAATTAATGTTTTGTGTTTTGGGGTTTTTTTTCCTCCCCTACTTGAAGCTGTGTGCAAGGCTGGAACAAGGCTGTATGTGGCACTTAGTGCTACGGTCTGGCCAGTGTGGTAGTCATAGGTCCTAGGCTGGACTCATTGATCTCAGAGGTCTTTTCCAGCCTCAATAATTCTGTGATTATGTCAGAACGTGTCACTAATGTAATTTTTCCTTTCTTTCAGCAACAGCGCACAGTTTATAGGCTGACACTGGTGAAAGCTTGGAATGTGGATGATCTCAAAGCCTATGCTGACCTGATAGCCCTTGGTAAACCAGACTTCATCGAGGTCAAGGTGAGCTGCACAGAGCTATTGGGGTTTTTTTTCCCCTTCAATATTTTACTTTTTTTCCCCTCTGATTTTACCCCCCTACCAAGGTCTTAAGTAAATGCAATTCTTCCAACGATTTCAGTGCTGCAGAAGGAACTTACCTCTTGCTTTTTGAAGTGAAGCAGACAGGTTTCTAATATTTCATGTGTGCATTTGGAATAGTCTTTAGTGTTATGCGTGACAACCTTTGAACCAGCTGGCATCACTTTCTGCTCAACAGAATCCTAACCCTCTGGACTTTTTTGTCTTTCTCATGAAAGCAGAGATGCATAAATAGATGTTCCTTCTCTTATGTCCATCAACATTTTAAACAAAATATTCTGGGACAAGCTGGTGGTTCATGGTATCATTCTTCCCATCCTGGCCTACAATTTTGCCAGGGAAAAAGGTGATTTTTGTCTGCCTTACTGATGTGCTGTTTGCCAGGCTGTGCAAAACAGGGGAAAATATTATCCTCTGGAACAGCTACTAACAAAAGCATGTGAGATACGGCAGGGCAGGAGGTGCTTTATCTTGTGATTAATCAATTGGGTATATAGAGGATGTAAAAAAAAAAGGACACATTGCAAGGTGTTCTGTTAAGAATCACTATCAACGTTTTTATCCAGCAACTCCTCTGCAGGCCAGCATATTTACTTCAGGTCTGTATTTTTGCTGCTCTATTACTTCTGGACTTTCACTTTCCTCTTTTCTTTCTTTCATTTTTTTTAAGGTTTATTTACTGCTGCTTTGAATTAAAAATAAAAAAACCCCACAAAACTGGAGTTTGCTGCTATTACTTAAGAACAAACGTTTGGTGTTTGTCTCATATCAATATGGAGAGGTCTTGTTCTCTCTGAACGTGCTGAAGTTGATAGTTTAATACAAAATAAGTCTTGGAGTATGGTTTGGGGGAAAAGCCTCAGTTTTAGAGCGTGTATCAAACTCCTTGATATTCCTATGGTAAAACCCAGCAGGAGGAGGGCACCTATGGGGCCTTTCCCACCTTGCATCTCCTGACTCTCTCTCCTGTACTGGTTGTACAGGATCCTTGCAGCGTGTGAGGAGGGCAGAGCTGAGCGTGCATGCCAGCGTGGAACCTCAGGCTGTCGGTGTACGTGCTCCCTGGACTGCTCTGTCATGTGTAGCAGCTTTAATTAGTAAAATCAATCAGGTGTAAGTTAATCAGTGTTTCTCAGCGCAGATTCCCCGAGCGCTCTCCAGGGCGAACCTCTGTCTCCTCCAAGGCAGAGGGCTGCTCTTCCCTTGGCCTGGGAAAGGATTCAGCTTCATAGTCATGGTTTTCCAGCAGTGTTGGAGCTCAGCTCGCCCAGTGGTTCTTCCTTGGCAAAATCATGCCCTGGAGTGCCAGGGAAATGGGTGAGAGAAGAGGTGGTTGTAGATGTCCTCCTGGCACACAGACCGCTGCCCACGCTGCTTCCATCACAGATGTTGTCTTTGTGCTCCAAGAGCTTCCAAGTTCTTGTCAGATATCACCCAGTGAGGACTTTTCCCCAGGGAAGGGATATCCAGCGAATGCTTCGCCCTGTTTGCAAAAATAGCAGACTGAGGCAGAGAGGGGCTGCGGGATGTTCCCAAAACTCACACGGTGCTGGGTGATGTAGCTGGGGGTTCAGCCTCACTCGAGTACCTGCCAACACCAGCTGCAAAGGGAGTTTGAAGGGGTTGCACCTGATGGCCGTGTGCTGGTGGGTGGGTTTAGGTCTTTCTGTGGACAGATTTGCAGTTTGGGGTTGGTTTGTTTATTATTGTTGTTTGTTTTTTTTAATAGATGTCTGCTGTTTAATGTTAATTAAATCTGCAAGTGGGATGCTTTGATCTAAATGTCATTTTGTCAGAAATATTCCAGCAGGGAAGTGAAGTTCTGTGAGTGCTGGAGGGCAGAATTGTCTACCAGGGTGCTGAGCCGTGTCAGATCTTGTCATCTTCAAGCTAAGGGACGGAACATCTTGTGCCTCAGTTTCTTCCTCTGTGAATGATTTAGTGTGGCCCCAAAAGCTGTCTGTGGTTGACATGTGGAAAGTCTCTTGTCTTTCCAGTCCCAAGAGCAGTAACCAAGGACACAGGGAAGCTAAGGTTTAAGACTCTTCAAAGGCTGCAGCATCTCTCTCCCTAGTCTCTGCTAGTTGCTGGGAGCAGTGGGCAAAGCCCTCTCTTCCCTGGCTATAGCTCATGTTAAAAACCACAGTACAGCACTTCACAGCTTCATTGAGATCTGCGTACTCAGTCCAAAAAAAACCCCCCAGTTTCTTCTTCATTTCCAGTCTAGTGGAGGGAGGATGATTCTCCAAAGCTCTCAAAGCCATACAGCAGGTCTGACAGCAGCTAAGCCCTACAAGAGAGAAGCGAGAAACTGAGTACAGGAAACACACCAATTCCTTTTCAGCTCCAGCAGCAGAAATGAGTTGTCAGGGTGCTGCTCCACCTTGTTCACCAGCAGACTCTGAAATAATCTCTGGGGTTTTTTCCATTTAATTGAGCTTTTAAATAACACTTTGCTGCCCTGTTATCTTAATGTTGAAGAGGAAAGCAGGGTTCAGATACTTGAAGTATGAAGCACTCCGTTGCGAGCAGCGTTGCTGGCAGTGCCCATTCACAGCAGGAGCTGAACTGATCTTATCACTGTCTGAAACAAATGGTGCAGCTCTGTGCTGGCACGTTTGGGGTTTAAATGTCATCTCCATCCTTTTTAAAAAGTCACAATTTTGTGATGGCTGCCCTGGAGCAGGGGATTTGCTTGACACTGGCTTGTGTTTAAATAGACCCCAACTTGGACAAAAGGTCTTGCTCACAGATGGGATGGTTTTGTGGGAGACCAAGGGGGATTTTAACACACTTGTCTTTCTTCCCTGTCTCTTTGAAGCAAGTGTGATGTTCTAAGAGGTGGACACTTGGTGCTCTGCAGAGGGGAAAAAGCTCATGCTAAATAAGCATTAGCCCAGTCAGTGGCCTGATTTGTTTCAGTTTCACCTGCGAGTTCCTAAAGTACAGAAGATGTGGCTCAGTGAAGCGTTCGTAAGCAGAGTGATCATGCAGATAAAATCCTGCAGCATTCATAAGTGGTGCTTGATACAATAGTGCATAAAGTCAGGAGTTAAATTCTGTCCCAAAGGCAGACAGGGTTGGGGTGTGTTCGCATCCAGCAGTTGTTATTGCTGTCAGTGTTCCATTTCATGCACTCTGCTTGGACAAAATCTTCTGCCAGTGTGTAACTGGCCTTTAGTCCAGCCCCAGCAGTTGTGGTGTTCACACAACATTGATCACCTGGGTATTTTTTCTCCAAAAGACTTGGTATTTTTTATAAAAAAAAAATCTTGTCTTCCTTTGAGAATGAAGCATATCGAAGAATCTACTTGGCATGTGGATAGGGCTTCACATTTTAGTTACTTTTTTCTCAGTCTGGTAGGTTAAAAAGACAAAGACCAGGTCCTGCTCAAAGCAAATAACCAAAATATATTGCAAGGTGCTGGAAAGTACCAGCCAGAAAATGAGGCTCATCTCAGTGGGGTTTCCTGGTTAAATACTTGAGATAAATGATGTTCGTTTAAAATGAATGTAGCTAATCCATATTTGCTCCAGAGAGGCTCATGGGGTGGAGTGGATAGAGATTTAGATTCTTGCAGGGCTTAATACTTGTTCTCATTTACATGAGTATCTACAGTGGCGTAGCTCTGTGGGACCCTATTCTCTTAGTTAAGCCAGTAGAAATTAGCCTTGATTACCCTTGTGTGAAAACCAAGTAAAGAAAGAGTCAGCCATGTGGTTATTAAATCACAGACTGGTTTGGGTGGGAAGGGACCTTAAAGCTCATCTAGTCCAGGCCCCCTGCACTGAGCAGGGACATCTGCAACCACAGCAGGTTGCTCAGAGCCCTGGCCAACCTCACCTGGGATGGTTCCAGGGATGGAGCATCGACAACCTCTCTGGGCAACCTGGGCCAGGCTCTCACCACCCTCAGCATCCACTTTATTGCCTTATTCTGTTTTAATGCCCTAACGTCACTGTCATAGTTGTACAAAGCTGATACTTATATTTAAAATCTAGTACATGCAGCTCATCTGTTTGCAGTGTTACCTCTTTTTGTTTGAAAAGCTAGAGGCTTGTGTTGACTGGCAACATTTTGCCATTTATGTTCCTTAAACTGAAAGTGCAAAAGGATTTTCGTGTGAAATGTAAATGTGTCTTAAGGGACTCATTCAAACATGTGAGTGGAGTGAGCTGCAGGGTCACACTAGTGCAAGACCTGATGAATCACAGAGTCCCAGCGTGCTGAGAGTTGGAAGGGACCTTTGGAGATCATCTTGTCCAACCCCCTGCTCCAGCAGGGTCACCCAGAGCAGGGGGACCCAGCATCACATTGTCCAGGTGGGTTTGAAACCCCTCCAGGGATCATGGGGACTCCACTACTGCCCTGGGCAGCCTGGGACAGGGCTTCACAACCCTTTTGGGGAAGACATTTTTCCTCATGTTCAACCTAAATGTCCCCTGGCACAATTTGAGGCTGTTTCTTCTAGTCCTATCACCTCTTCCTTAGGAGAAGAGACCAACCCCACCTGGCTCCAGCCTCCTGTCAGGGAGTTGTTCAGAGTGGTGGGTCCTGAGCAGCCTCTGCTGGAAGCTTTTTTCCTTATCAGTGTCTGTGGGTAACAGAAGCTGGGACCCCTCTTGCTGTTTCTGTTGATGCAGCTAAAGGTTACAGGTTACTAATAGATGTGTCTGAGGAGCTCAGCTTGACCTCAGTGAGTTTTGTCATGCTGTGAGTACAGAGTAAGGCTTGGTAACAAGTTTCATTGCAAGCAGAGGTGAATGATTAAATTTTAAATTTTCAAATGACCCTGCCACAGAGTTTCATCAAAAAGTCAGCCTTTAGTCCAAGCCTGTGGGTTGATACAAATGCATTTCTGAAACTGAGGGGGAATTTTTGCAGTCCAGCACTGGGCTTGGGTGCAAATCTAAGCCTGATGAAAAGCTAAACTAAAGTGGATTATTCTCCTCTCTTTTTTTTTTTTTGTTTCAATAAAGGTCAGTAGCTAAAGTAAGTGGGAAACACAGGGCATGGCAATTGCATTAGACTTGTGGGGCTTTTAGATATAACCAAGAGAAGCTGCAGGAAATAGTGTGTGTGTGTGTGATGGCCCCAGCATTGCTCTGCTCAACTAACTGTCTGTAATAATTTCTGTCCATGGCTTGGTGCTTGCTTGCCTGGGAAGAAGAGCTGGTGCTGTGTACTGTTTTGCAGCTGGGGAAACTGAGGCAGAGTAGGAGTGAGTTGTAGCTGGTGGAAAATCCACCTCCTGCCTTCCAGTCTTAAGTCTTTCTACTCCTCCCTCCCTCCCTGCAATCACTTTTTAATGGGGCAGAAGGAGCAGGGGGTGGGTGGGTGAACTCTGGCCATTTCTCTCTCAGTATCTATATTGGCTCAATTTGAAGAGCTGGAATGAAAGGCTCCATCCAGCACTTTGGAGTTTAACTTTTCCAGGAGAAGTTCCCTTGACTTAAGGGAGTTGCTGAAGATTTATGAGCCACTGTAGCACTCCACATCGAGCCCTACGTGTGTGCAGCTGGAGAGCTGGTGTTAAATACTGGGGCTGTGCTGCGGAAGGAACCGTCTCCATTCCTGCTTTGCAGACTTAACTGACACAAACCCCCATCCTTCATTAAATCAGCTCAAAAGGGATTATTAAAACCAACCAATGAGCCCCAACCCGCTCCAGTGAGGAGCGGACGAGCGGGAGAGCTTGGAGCTTGTGTGTGTCATTTGGACAATGCCGACGCTCGCATTGTAAGAGGTTTTATTTACAATCCATCAACATCTCATTTGAGGCTCTTTTATATTTGTCTCGGGTCGGGGCCGCCCCGGTTTTTAAACAGTGGCTCTGTCACTCGGCAGCTTGGCTGACGCTTTGTTCTTCTGCTCAGTCACACGAGCCTCAATTAAAGTTGTAATTTGTGGGCTAGGAGTTAAGAAAATTCTCTTGTTCGGCAATTAAGTTGGGAAGGCTGGAGTTTCAGAGTTAGGAAACGAAGCGCCTGTCGTGTTTAGTTCCCCGGGAATCTTTCCTTCGTAGCCCCGTGGATTAAAATGATTGCTGGCTGTTGAGATCTCCGGCAAGGAGCCAGATCCCAGTGGAAGAAACGTGCTGCTCGCTGCAGCGATAATCATCTTGGCACAAGGAGCCGCTTTAATACAGCGGTGCCCGCTCGGCTCCGTTGCAGCGGCACCGGAATCCACAGCACAGTGGCTCTGGATTCGTACAGGCATCACCACAGAGAGCTGAGATGCTTTGCAAAAGGCTTTTGCTTTTCAAGGTATTTGGCCAAAGCTCTGTGGCACGATTAGGATGCTCAAAGCAGGCCTGTTAGAGATTAATTAAGAGGCAGCATCGCTGCTGCTGCAGGGAAGTCGGCATAAGAGCTTAGGGTGTACAATAGAATGGTTTCCTCTTCTTTACTACTTGATGTCTTAATAACTGTCTTCGTGTAGTACTGAAAAATAGCGTGCGACCGCCCTAATCAACTGCTCATATTTTTTAAGTGGTATCAGCGCTGCTAATTAACTCAAGTTTTAAGAAGTTGGGGAAGTTGAAAGCTGATGTGCTTTCACTTGGTGTGCTGCTAAGCTGATTTTTTTTTTTCATTGATTTGTGCCTGTGAGTTAATCAGCCATCCCAGCACTTAGTTATTCCATTTGCCTTGGCGCTTTCTTTGCTTGTAAGTGATACCTTTGAAGTTTATTAAAAGAATGAGTCATGTTGTAGCTTCCTAAGAAATTTTTCCCCCTCCATAGTCATACATTTTTCATGATGCTCAAATCATAATCTGTATAATGAACGCGGGGAAAATATTGCTCTATGCAGCTGCGTCTATACAGCTGAACTTTGGAGATACATATCCTATTATTTGCGTGGCTGGCTGCTCTAATATGAGAACGTTTAAAATCTTTTTCAGCCTTTCAGAGCCAGGCTAAAAAAAAAAAATAAAGTAATGTACTCCCCTGATTTGTCTGTGGTTGTGCACAGTCAACCTGTTTCTATGCTGGCTCTGAGTTGCTGTGCGTGGCTCTAATGTCCTTTGCTTGGGCAGATTAATAGAGGAGAGCCCTCATAAATTTACCAGGGAGAAAGTAATTGCTTGCAAAGCTTGCACAGTTTCTAATTAGCATGAGTCTGTTTCTTCTGGAGCCCTGTTTAAGTACTGTGTGCTTCACCTTGCTCTAATTTTAAGTGTTTGCAGAGGATCTGTCTGTTTATTGCTGGACATGACATGTTCAACTTGAGTGGAGGTAAATTAGGCTTTGGGAGCACAGCATCACCTGGGACCAGGTCCTGTAAATACAGTGTTGGATGCAAATGCCACTTAAAAGAAGTAGAAGAGTTCTTCACAAAGGAAGAACATTTGGACACAAAACACAATAATCCACAAAATTGTGCCTGCTCCGTTTTGAAGACCAGTGCTTGATGGGATTTTGTGACCGGAATGAAATAGCTCAGCTGAAGAGCAAAGGTGATGAAACCACGTAGAGAGGTACAAAGGAGCTGGGCTTTTGTCTCAAAGAAAAGATGTTTCTTTGGGTGCAGGTGGGCTTGTGACCTGTGTCCTGTTGTCACAGGTTAAACCAGTTGGATGATCCCGTAATGAATTTTATCTGGAAAGAAAGAGAAAACAAACAAACAAAAACCCCACACACTTCTGAGCTCATTTGAGAGTTTTACTAACTTCAATTAAAGATGGAGCAAGACAGTAGTGAATTTGAGGTGATGGCTAAGACTGGATCAATAATTCAGGAGGTTCAAATGATCAAATCTCCAAAGTCTGAGCTGATATCAAAATGATGAGGCTGAAGTTGGGCAGAGCAGGGTGTAGAAGAACTTGAGGGGTTGCATTAACTGATCATTGCAGGACATGGAGCTGGCTGCTGCAGGGGGTGGGCATTGCAGTGACCTGGAGATTGTCAGCTCGTGTTGCAAGGAAATCACCCAAACCAACAGTACTTGTGTCTTGGCTTTGTGCAGGGCACAGCAGGAACATGTGTCATGCTCTGGCACACTTCTTCAATCTGTTTGCTCTATCAGGTGGTTGGGAAGGGAGCTGAAGAAGCCAGTATCTCAACTGACTTACTACAGTTAAATCTGAGATGAATGTGTCTTTTGAACAATGCTACTTCTAAATTAGCAACTGATTTTGAGTGTGCTTCTACAAAACTGTCAGAAAAGCTGTTTCCCCAAAGACTTGTGCTCCTGCCTGTTCCCCCTAGTGACCTACAGAGCTTTGCAGGCTGATGCATGGTGAGAAAATTCTCTCTGTGCTATATCCAAGGAATCATAGAATCATTTTGGTTGGAAGAGACCTTTCAGATGATCAAGCCCAACTGTTAACCCAGCACTGCCAGAGGCACCACTAACCCATGTCCCTCAGCACCGCATCTCCACGGCTTTGAAACCCTTACAGGGATGGGAACTCCACTGCTGCCCTGGGCAGCCTGAGCAAGGGCTGGACAACCCTTATGGGGAAGACATTTTTGCTCATGTCCAATTTAAACCTCTGGCACAACTTGAGGCCATTGCCCCTTATCCTGTCACTTCTTCCTTGGGAGAAGAGACTTGACCCCACCTGGCTCCAGCCTCCTGTCAGGGAGTTGTCAAGAGTGACAAGGTCTCCACTGAGCCTTCTTTTTCTCCAGGATGAACAACCCCAATTCTTTCATCTGCTTCTTGCAAGGTGCTTCTCACATCAACCTGTGTGTGCTGGTTACTTCCCACCCCCTGGACTAGCTTTTCTTTTTTCCCCTGGGTGCAGAGACAATGTGCCAGCACCATGTGACCTTTATTTCTGCCAAGTCAGAGGGGATCATGAGCAATGGGGCTTTGGGGGGGTGTGAGCAATGGTACTGGCCTTTCGGCTGGCAGATGGTGTCGGTTGGCGATCCACCCTCAGTCCAAATCAATCTTATTAAAATCCCTCGACGTTCCCCGTGACCGTTCACTCTGGGCCGATTACTTCAGCTCTCAGCATTCCACAAAGCAACACAGACTCCTTTGTGGAGTGGCAGGATTAGAGAAATTCCTCAATTGTTCCGGTGGCCTTTGACCAAAACAACACAAGCTGCTTTTTCATGTCATCAAGTCACTTCCACTCATCGGTGAACAGTAAGAGTTTCTCTCCAGCACCACCTTAAGCCTGGATTTTCCCCCCTCCCTCTGCGCGTGCAGGAGGCACAGGCAGAGATGGACTTTTTCCCAAGGAGTTCTCAGGATTTGCTGAATTAGTTGAAGCAAAAGATAGCTAAGAGCGAGATGAGCTGGAGGGTGGTTTTACAAATGCCTTTCTGTTTTGAGGTGCTTGCTTATGTACTCAGCCCTGAAAAATAATCTGTGTGTTTACCAACTGTGCTTGCCCTGGCTTTGCCGTGCCAGTGTTAATTTTGTATCTAGCTCATGGGCCTCAGTATGCAGGGGGGATACTCAGCACTTTGGACAAGTGCTCCCAACCTCTCTCTTCTTTTTGGCAAATGTGTGGAACACTCAATGCCCCTGGCACTAAGACTTAACGTGTGTTTTACAGCTGGGGAAGCCTGGGTACCTACTGGTTTGGTGATGAGTCACTGAGGGAGAGATGGAGGTTTTGATGCCGTCTCAAAATTTGTTACCTTACCATAAGACACAGTGTGGAGTGGTGAGAGCCTGGCCCAGGTTGCCCAGAGAGGTGGTCGATGCCCCATCTCTGGAGCCACTGCAGGTGAGGTTGGCCGGGGCTCTGAGGAACCTTCTCTACTTGCAGATGTCCCTGCTTCCTGCAGGGGCTTGGACTAGATGACCTTGAAAGATCCCTTCCAACTGAAACCAGTCCGTGATTCCTCACAAGTGTTGAGGTGTCTCATGTTAGACCCAAAGCAGTACTGGAGGGGTGCGAGTCACCTACTGCTATCGAGGCCTGAGTCTAAAACATAGAACTCTAAGGCCCTGCTTACTGGGGATGAGGGCAGGGTAAGGAGAGTTACATCAGTACCTATTTCCAGAGTTGCCCCCGTACTACTTGAACACATGGTTGAGATTTATACATGTAATGGGCTTGATGACACCTGGCCCGGTCCCTCCAGTGCTGTGGGCTTTCCCTCCCACCCTTGCAGCTGATGGCAGACGGGTTCCTCGGTGCACTGTGCAGCAGGTTCAGCTGAGGGCATCTCGCCCAGCACACGCCTGTACTGTGCTGTTAAGACAAACCGGTACAAGCCATCTCAGACAGATGAGGGAAAACTCTGGAGTTCCCAAGTTCCTGGGCGAGTGCTAAATAGTATGTGGGCTCAGAGCGAGCAAAGGGATGATAGAGAAGGTGCCTCAGGATTGGGAATTCTACTTGAGGTATTGTCCCTCCCGCTGGCGTTGGGACCCACTGCTGTTTGAGGCGTCCCGAGAGACTTACTGGTGCATCCAGCTGGTCCCCGTGGAGTTGTTCACCCAGCCAGACGGACGGCACAGATCCCCCCCTCTGCGGTGTTCTTCACCACCTGAGTTTGGGGCTGTGGGTGTAAGGAAGGATGCGCTGCAGCGCTCGGCACCATCAATAGCCAGGCTTTGCGGCGAACGTGGCCTCACCGCGGTCAGCGTGAGCAATGGGGAGAGAGGCGTGAGAGCAGGATGACTGTGCGGGAGGGAGAGCCGCGCTCCTGCTCGCTGGGATG
>WUAM01000395.1:22699903-22716531 GCA_024336885.1 Actenoides hombroni
CATGGCCTGCCATGGTTCTCTTTTTGGTAGGGAGAAGCCTCAATATATTTGGGACATCAGGTTATTTTTCAATAAGTTAACTTAAAATTTTGTGTGGTTTCTTTCTTTGGTGAAATATAGAATAAAACTTACTATGGGTTAAAGCTCTGAAGAGACATTTTTCTATTTGTTTTTTTCAAATTTTGTGGGCTTCCATGATGGATTTACAGTGTTGGTGGACAAGGGAAGAGCAACTGACATCATCTACCTAGACTTGTGCAATGTGTTTGACACTGTCCTCGATGTAACCCCTGTCTCTAAATTGGAGACATGGATTTCATGGATGGACCACTTGGTTGATAAGGAATTGGTTGGATGGTTGCACTCAAAGAGTTGCAGTCAATGGCTCAATGCTGAGTGGAGACCAGTAATGAATGGCATTCCTCAGGGATTGGTACCAGGACTGGTGTTTTTGTCAGTGACACATACAGAGGGATTGAATGCACTCTCAACAAGTTTGCCAGTGACACCAAGTTGTGTGATGCAGTCAACACACTTGAGGGACAGGATGCCACCCAGAGGGACCTTGACACCTGGTGGGTCCATGCTAACCTCATGAAGCTAAAGAAGGCCAAGTGCAAGGTCCTGTACACTGGGCAAGGCAATCTCAACAAAGGATTGTTCCCATCAGGTGGAGTGGCTGAGACATTCTGGTTTGGAAGAGATTGTAGTAATATGAATACTAAGGGTATCATTCCCTTTGTCCCCATGATCATGTCTTCCTGCCCTATTTTATTTGCTAGCATAGATGTAGCCCATGCATCTCCTACTGTAAATATAAATACAGTTGTTTGATTCAAAACCAGCTCTTTTCTAATAAGGTATTTTTTCCATTACATTTCAACTGGCTAAATACTCTTTTTCCTAACTTGTTTTGGTTTTTTTACATATCTAAAATGTTTTGGATTAGGTATATATTTGCTGACATCTCTGTAGGAGGTGGTAAATTGTTGACATTAAATATCAAGACAATTATTTTTGCTTATGGAACACTGTCTAATGTCTGTTGCAGCAGAGCAGCAGTATTTTTTCGTAGGAGTATTGTCACTCTTGATAAGCACCCTAGTGGTTTATTTTTCAGTATGACATCTGTCTCTTCTCTTTCTTTCATTGAGTTTACATAACCTGTGCACAAGAATGATTAATCTATAATCTATGTTATGAGGGAAAGAAAGTGTTTGACTATTCTTTTTCTTGTTTTTTACCTTTACCTTTCTGAAAATTTACTCATTCATAAAATGGAGTTCTTTAGCATCTCATTTTTTATTGGTTGCTATTTATCCTTTTTGTTTGTTTGTCTGTTTCCATATCTTCTGATATAATTCAGGAACAGAAAAACACTTTGAAAAACAGTAAGTAGATTTACTGTTTGTCAGTATTTTAAAAACCTAGATCTGAACCACTGTATAATTTTTCCAAAAATCTCAGAAGTTCCTTCCAGGGCCTTGAAGATGAAACAAGAATCTGAAATCCTTGGAATGAATGACGGAGGGTCAGAGAAATACTGAGCAGAAGCCAAATCCTTGTCAACTGTGTGGGTCTATGCTAGATCTGGGTCACATTAACAATATTTGACAAGATAGACATGCTCTGAATAGCTAATTTCCCAGCTATTTAGTCCATCAAACTAGTCACTGTCTTGGGCACAAGATCCAACATTACTGCTTCACATTTGATTCCTTAACTCCCATAACGATTGTCCCAAGCTCTCAGTAATGTGTCTTAAGACAAAACCTGTGCTGTAATTTCAGGTTCTCATTTCTTGGTATACATCTTGACCTGCAGGATAGTGGGATATCCTCCACATTTCTCTTTCTGACTGTTTGTTAGAGCGATTTAATAAAATGCTGCAAGCACTACCTGGATATACAATTTAAGTAGGTCAAACCTGAAAAAGCTGCTGAGTTCTCTAGTGGTTGGAAGCAATAATCACTATTCATGAGTCTTGCAGTATCACTCAAAGGCCTTGTTTAGATCAGACAGATCTATTGTGCCAGCTACTCTACAAAGATATAAAAAGAACCTCTCCCAAAGACTTTGCAACCAGAATTTAGAGTAGGCAAAGTAATGGAAGGAGCAGGGGAAAGACAGGGAAAAAGCAATACTGAGCAGCTTGACACCCCACTTAGTAGAATATTTTAGATGTATTTCCTTTATTCACTTTTTGTCATGTAATGTGTGAAGCCAAATTGTGCTGATAAAATCTGCCTTTTGTAGAGCGCAGTACTTGGAAAACAGGTACTATTGTCTGTGATTTCTTGATCTACCTGGGTAATGGTCTTTCCTGATGGTGGTTTATGACTCTCTATACTTTAGGCGTGGCAGCTAATCTCTTTCTCAGGTGGTGCAGGAATACAAAGTTCTTTCCCTCATGACAAAAGGGCAGAGAGTAGGGGGAATGTGTCAGTGGCTCATTTTTTCCTATGTGCCTGACCTGTTGGAATAGGAAGATGATAGAGACCTATGGAAGGACATTCTTGTACCTCCTAATGCTTCTGGGCAGTCCATAAAGTCTAGATGCACAAAGTCTCCAAACTGCTTTAATTTATGACCCACACCTTAATAGTACTGTCTTCAGTCGACAGAAATGAGGATGGTGGTAATGACAGTGTGTGTGAAATATTGCTTGAGCTGAAAACAATGCTTCTCTAAACTAAATAACCATATAAGTAGCTCATACATTAAAGAAGCTGTGAAAACTTGAAAACCATGCAAAGAATAGTGACAACAACTTTTGAGGAATAGAGAAATTCTTTCTAATAAGATGCAAAGACATCCCTTTGCTCAGTGCATACAACACCAAGAGGCAACCTACATTCTAATATGACAAGAAAATACACAAGTTATTATTATTTTTCTTAACCTTTCAGAGAAAAAAACATCATAACTGCTGGAACTAACATGAGAGCATCTGCCTTTGTCAAGGGTGCTTTGGGGTAAAGCAAGCTTCAGTAAGACTATGTGGTGCACTTCACATGGGAGGGAAAACAGGGGACAATCAATGCCATATTCAGAAGGTTTATCTACATCATCTGCTAGGTTGCCTCCAATCTCACAGCTGAAGGCTCTGTTAGAGTTTTCTGTCACAGAGAAGGGTTGTGTTTGAGAGGAAGGAGTCCAGTCTGTACTGAAAGTGTTCTCAAGTGCCCATGGTATTCAGGGTGATATTATGTAAAATGCATCCTCTTCATCTTCAGTGGGGCAAAGGGAGCAGGAAGGAACAGGATGGCAAAGTGTTCTGGGTTTTTTTATGGTGATAACAGTGCTAAATGAGCAGGTATAATTTCAGAGGTTTTATTCTTGATTTACAAGAGAGTGAGGACTTAAAGAATGTTTTCTTATGTGTATGAAAACTGTAATGTATGCAGCAGATATTTTGGGGGGTATCAGATGTTTATATGACACATCTGATCCCATTCTGAGTCATACCAGTCTAGGACTGAGTACTAAGGTATAATTCCAGACATGTTTTGAAAAAAAATTGTTATCTTTCCACATTTTGAGTCCCAAGCCCACACAAAGCAACAAGTACAGATCATGTGTGCTGCAACCTGATTGCTGAGGAAAAAACAAACAAACAAACAAAAAGCCAGCAAAAAAAATCCAACCAAAAAACCACAGAATCATTGCCAAAAGCAATTTTCCAGTGTATGTTTGATGCATTGTACAATGGACCCTCTGCCAATAATATCCAGCATACGAGGAAAGTGATATAAATGTCTGATAACAGCTATAAAGATGAAGCACTATGCAATAAAGACCAGAACTGTGTGGAACAAGCCAGCTGAGAACGGCCCACACAGGAAGCAGGAGAGAGGTCATCTCTTGTCATTCATGAAATTGTGCTCTAAATCAGAGACAGAGGTTAGCAGAGGAGTCCAGTGCAAGGTGTTTGCAAGTGCACTGAGGGGGAATATCTTAAAATTGTGAGAGATAAAATTGATAAAGAAGTGGTGTTTTGAGGCAAAGAAAAGCGTTTAGAGTTCTTGCAAAATCAGCAATTGAACTGAGTTGTGGTTGGTATGGAGGGGATGAATATTGCCTTGATTTAAGAATTTCTTTAGTGTTTGTTTTCTTGCTGGTATTCCCTGAAGTAATGAAATTAAATAGTTCAGTTCCCTGTGTATAGGTGGATGCTCTCCACTAGGACTCATATAAATTTGGAGCCAAAGTTCTTATCTTCAGAGCATCTCACATTCAGGTGATGAAGCCCTGCAGCACAACTGTGAAGCAGAGGAGAAAAATAACATTGTGAGGCAGAGGAGAAAAATACTATCACCCACATTACTCTGACAGTGAGTTGGACAGAAATATGTAAAGACTTTATCATGGACACAAGATTAGAAAAAAATAAAGGGGGGAGGGGAGGGGAATGGCTATGGGATAGGGATACTGAGATATCAGAGCTCCCTGTTCTCAACTCTAAAAGAAAAGCTGATGAGTATGGGTTAGAAGATCCTCCTACAGACTGGGAGCAAAACCATGTAATGAGCTGTGGACAGTATTTTTAATGGTTCATAGTCAGAAAGGTTGATCAGGGCTCTGCAGTGAAGCATCTCAGGACCTGCTCAAAGGTTTTACTGGTGACCTGTATAATGGACTATATAAAAGGACTGTGACATTTTATAGAAGAGCTGAGAAGGGCTGAAAAATTCTGTGGAATATTAACATTCAAAAAACATAGACAAATGTGTTCAATGAGATAAAATAAATAGATTGGATGGTTTGCAATAAGGACAATCTTCACTCAAGTGATAAAATGGGCAAATCCTGGAACAGGAATAGAAGGCACCTCCCCTTGCAGAAAGATCTGAGAGTCCTAGAGAAATGAAGTTGAATGAACAACAAGACGGCTACTGCAATATAACAACCACAACACTAGAAGCTCTAAAGAGGAGGGTGGCCTGGAAGGCAGATGGAAAGGAAGTATAATTGGAACCTAGTCCATGTCTACACTTGAATTTTATTAAAAATTACTATTCTTCTTACAGTAGAAAAACTACTTACATTTCTCAGGTGATGGCACTGAAAACACAGCCCGGATCATGCTAAGGAAAGATTAGTTTACTTGAGCCTAGTGTGGGTGAAGCATGGGAGAGCCTTGGATCTGCTGGCAAATGTCATAGCAGCCCTCCGGGCTGACATACCCATCTGTGCCACATCCCGCCCTGTCATGCTAGCCCCTGTTTTTTTGGTGGTTTTTTTTTGTTTGGTTGTTTGGTTTTGTTTTGTGTGTGGTGGGGTTTTTTGTTCATTTTTGGGTCTTTGTTTGTTTGTTTGGATTTTTGTTTGTTTGTTTTGGGGTTTGTCTGGGTTTTTGTTTTTGTGTTTTGTTATTGGTTGTTTGGTTTGGTTTTTTTGTTGTTTTGTTTGTTTGTTTGTTTGTTTTCCCTTTCTGCTTAAAAAGGCTCTTTTTGTTTATTTTGTATTCCTCTAGAAAAACATGATCTCTGTGGAAGGACCTTCCCTGGAAGTTAATACAGAAAGGAATTAGATTCAATACACTTTTAATGACTGTTTTAAATATATTTTTGTATACCGAAAACCAACACTGGTAAGCATCCCATTGCAGAACATGCATTTTAATGAACTGTCTTCTCTGACATGCTACCAGATCAGAGGAGACATTTAAAACATCAAATTGTATGTATCTCACTCTACACCAGGCATAAGTTCCAGTAAGGCTTCAGCCTCTAGTTTGAGCCTCTGTTATTTAAAGCATGAGAGTTGTCTTCTCAAAGATTTCAGTTGAATCTCCTTCAGTGTGGTACAATTAAAACACTTGTTTGGGAGAAGGGTGGACTGATTTTTACTAGCTGGCACACAGCTAGGAGCATGGTTCTGTTCCAAACGTTACCGTAGATCCAGTTGAAAACTTGTATTGCCTGAGGTACTTACATTCCGTGTGGTTATTTCTGACACATGTATGGCACAATCATCAAAAATGTGAGAAGCATGTGGTAGAACTGGCAAAATCTTGCTTTTCAAGACATTCACTGGACTTTCTGCCTGCAGCCAAATAAAGAAGACTATACCATATTAGAATTACCATCAAGGAATTAGAGATGTTTTAATGACTTTTCTCTATGCTTAAAACAGGTTACCGCCTAGGGTGGTCACAAGGCTAAGTGGTGATTCACAAGATATAAAAAATAGGTTTGTTTTCCTCCATTTTTCCACTGCTAAAACTTGAGCCAAGCCTGTTTATGAAGATATAATGGTGGCAGGAGGCCCAGTTCTTATATTCAGCTAAGCAAAGCAGACTTCTTCCCATATCTTGAACACCACATATGTGAATTGTCAAAAACATACTTTAAGGGGAAACAATTCCCCAGCTTTCACACTTGCTGGCTTCGCTGGATGAAGAAAATTACTGGAGCTGCCAATTCCAG
This sequence comes from Actenoides hombroni, assembly GCA_024336885.1. Lineage (NCBI taxonomy): Eukaryota > Metazoa > Chordata > Aves > Coraciiformes > Alcedinidae > Actenoides > Actenoides hombroni. Next base: position 22,706,335 of record WUAM01000395.1, read on the forward strand.
CCTGGCAAAGTTAACCAACTTTGCATCAGAGTAAGAAAATCTGACAGCATGAATTTTCAAAAGCATGGCTGCGTATATAGGAAAGCCTAGAAAAAGTTCTTGTTTTCCAAAAAACTGAATTTCTGAAGCCTGTTTAGTTGTAATTATTTTCAATAACACGCTGGATTCTGCCTTCAGGAACTTTTGTTCATTGCTGTTAGTATTCATCCCAGGCTACTGACGCATTTGTTAAGTCAAATGAAGTCCAAATATTGGGATCCAAAGGAGCAACACAGAGCTATTGGGTTTTCATATTCTGTTATGTTTGAATGGCATGTCATTTCCAAAATATCCTGAAGTCAAGAGATAAAATTTTAGTGGCACTGGATTGCCCTGAAGGTACTTTTATGTTTTGCTGACTACAGTTCCCAAATCCTAGCTTAGCATGCAAAGGGCAGATGATTGAAAAAAATCAGATCGTGCTCGGAAAGAAAGCAACTTCTTTTAGTCTTTTCGAAGTTGTTGTTAGGAAGCTAAATTTGATATCATAGTGCTAAAAAAAAGAGGTTAGTCATTTCAAATTTGGGACCAAAGTAGACTTTGGCTGTCTGGAGGGACTGGTGACTGGAATACAGCATCTTACAATCTGAAGAAAACATCTCGAAGAGAAGAGATGAAAATTACAGTGGAATGTGCATGTGATCAAACTTGCTAATTATTTAATGCAGCTTTGCACTCCTGTAACAGCCAGTTGAAGAAATGCGGTAAGTGCAAAAGCGGAGTTGCTATGCCGTGAAATTGTGGGTAATACTTCTGCAGAGTTGGAGAAGTTTTCTTAAGGGGACTCCCAGAATTCTGCAACACAAATCATGCCAGGTACAGTCTGACCTCATTTACTTTGATAGAAAAATGAGCATGGAATTTCTCTCACGTTTGTTGAATAGCACCTTCCAAAGAAGTATTTAGTAGCACAGAGAAGATTCTTTCTGCTAATCGCTCTTTTTGATAATTCATTCATAATTTTATAGATGTATACCTTTTGCTAGCTGCTAAGATCAACATAAAAAATGAAGTACTGCCTTAGCAACAGTTTCCTGCTTCCTGAAGATTATTGTGAAGTAACATATTCAGTATTCTCTAAGGCCTAGTCAGAAACTAGTATGCCTAAACACACAAATCTCTGTACTAATATTATCTGGACAACACTATTGTAATGAAAAAAATTAATTCTCCATATGTATATTTCTATGACTCTGTCATAGGATAGAATGCCTTTATAACTTTCTGACTCTGCAAAGGAGCCCTGTGCTGCCAGAGAGGTCTGAAGGGAACACGGGCTAATTAAGAGTCAGAGTCCAAGCCTGCAAGACTTTGGAAGTAAAGCTGTGCTTTACACTTTAGGGCAGTGTAGATGGGGCCAGCCTCAAAAAGGAGTATTCTGCTCTCACCAGCCCCTCACTGCTCATTCTCAGGTCAGCAGCTCCTCCACCCTTACAACATCCTGGGTCTGAGTTGGGTGGGAGGTCCTGCTCCAACTTAAAACTAGCATGGCAGGAAGGAAAGGAAAATAGTGAGGTAAATTTGGTACAAGGAACCGTGGGGGAGAGAACAGGGGGCTTGGTAGCTAAGAAGTGACAGCGGCCTTGGACAGCCTACGTGGGCTCCGACTTCAGCTGCTGACAATTTGCGTAGCCTCTCAGCTCTGTCTCTTTGGCAGCCATTTCTCTTTGTTTTTTTAATAATAGGGGACATTTAACCTCAGCAGAAAAAGCTATTTCCATTCTTCCTGAGAGAAATGTCTTTCTTTTATTTTCCTTGAGTAATTTTTTTCTGTAATTTATTAACTGTAGGTCAGATCAAGACAAAAAGCAACACGGTAGCACTGAGTCCCAGTTCCTTTCCACTGGTGCACACAGGTGGTATAGATTGCTAAGAATAATCTCTATTGCTTTTCTCATCTTGGAGATACCCCCCTCCACACAGTTTTTATTTCATTTCCTGTGAGCGTGTGTTGGCCAAAGTAAACTCACCCCACAGTGCAGCAAACATGGACAAAATAAATATATGAAGCTTATGACTTTTTTTTTTTTTTAAGCAGGGTGCTATTTGTCTTGGTGAAACAAACAAATAAACAAAGAGAAACCCCTGCTTGGCAAAACACATTTTCAAGCTGAAATACAGTTCTTATTTCTCTAACATAAAATCTGCAAAGGAGCCTAAGGTGTTGTGAAGGAGAGTTTCCATAACAAATGCAGGGCTTTCACCCTAGAAGGACCAAAGTGAAGGAAATTCTGCCCAAGTTCATATTCCTCTGTCACATGGATGCCTTGGCTATTTTCCTCATGGTTCACAAAGGTCTGCTTCTAGGTTGTCTTGTCCTCTGTAGGGCTCTGAGACCTTCTGTGCTCTGTGGACAGCCCCAGTGTGCTCCCTAGTGCCTGGATATGAGCATGGGGCTCGGGTACTGCCAATCTCACCAGAGTCTCAAAGACACCCTTATCAAATGTTCTGGTTTGTACAATGGTTATACAATGCACTTTTGGAGTATATGGGACTTTTCCCCACAAACTAGGAAGAGGATTTCCCAGCTCAGCTGACTCAATGTCCACCTAAAGTTTGTGACATGGACTTTTCCTTACCAATACTTCTCTGAAAACAGCTTTCCATCATAATCCACTATCTTACTTATGCCTGTCCTTAGTGAGGAAGAACCAACACCAAAAGTACAAACTGGCAATTCCATGCAGTTGCAGTTTCACTGTATTACTGGATGCAGCTCATCAGAAACTTTCATTTCCCTCTGGAGATATTCCTCTGCTTCCACCATAGCACAGCAGGCTCAAAAGAAATCTTGAATTTATCAGCAAAACAACTAACAACTACCTCACATATAGAGAATCTATCTGCAAATGGGAATAACTGAATTGAGCCAGCTGCACACCACCTGGAATATTTTCACTGCAGCAATTTGTAGCAGAGGAGAAAAGTATATTTTTTTTAATCTCCCTCAAAAATATCACAATAATAGTCCCACTAGCTGAATTCAGGGATTTGTGTCAGTGGTTCCCTGGAGGCCTTGGGGGTTTTTTGCTGTGGTTTATTTTGTTGTGTTTTTTATGTAAGACGGTGGTGAACTCCAGTGTCCTCAGAGAAAAAACTGGCATAGAGCACCCTTACTGTCCAGGTGCTCACCAACAATAAGTCTCTGGGGGAATCTAGCCATCTCTGTTTAGGACCATTGGGAAAGCAGTCATAGCATGAATGTACATTTCTGAACCCATCTTGTTCCATGATCTTTTCATTTACATAGTAAAAACATATTCTTTACTCCAGAGTAGAAAGACTACTCCAATCTCAGACTGCAGTGAGTTATACCTCAATTGGTTCAAACAGAAAAAACAAAGACAGGCATTTCTATCTGTACCCTGCTTCACTGCCAGTGGGATTTCCTTCATTGTAGATTTCCCATTGGTGATATTAGGATGTCTAGGAATCAAGAGATGTTGACATTGTGAATGTTCCCCTGGAGACTTATCTGGCATTTTCTTTCTAAATTAGGATGCTTAGCAAGCCTGGGACAGAGAAACTAGAACTGCACCCATTGGTACTGCAGATGTTATAAATACAAATGGATAGTCAAAGGTTGTTAATTTTTGTATGCATAAAATGCACACACAAGAGAAGAATATAAACCATCTATAAAACAGATGCATGGTTTTCTCTGTGCTCATAATATTATACCAAATGCTGTGAAGTTCTCTTCTCCTCCTCGCTCCCCCCCCTTATTTATTTATTTGCTTTCAAAATGCTTGTGTATAAATTCAGCTCTTATTAAAGCTATTGGCTGAAAGCACTGTCTGTAGTAAGCTCTTGAAGAGGCTGGTTCTGCAAAAGCTTTCCTCTTGACATCTTTTGGAATGCATCTTTATTCAAGTCTGTGATTTTTTTTCTTCAATTCCAATGGGACTGAATATATACATTCTCCTTTAAACACAAAACAAACAACAAATTCCTCCAGTTCCCCTGGGAATGAATTAGTATCTCATTTCTTTGTGGAAAGGGAACATAAAGAAATTCTATGTCATTCTGAATATTGTGAATTTTTTCACTGAAATTATTTTTCTAATGTTCTTTCAGCAAAATAAATAATTTCCTGAGGAAGTCTGTTTTTCCTTGCTACACCCTTCTGCCTTCCTAATTTCCTTCTGAAAAAAAAATACATCCCAGATATATTGGATTAAATCAAAATTGGTTATACTCAAAAATAAAAGTCATCCACTGAAATGTTTTGATGTGAGCAGTTTGAGGTTAAAACACAGTGTAAATCTTTTTAACTGAGCTCTGTGCCTCATCTTAGTACATAAGGCTCTCATAATCTGCCAAGTAGCTTCTTTGAAAGGGAGAATGAGGATCTCAGACATTGCAATTGCAATTGTAATGTGTGCCATGGATCCTTGGGAAGATGCACTTCAATGTCAACTTAATTTTAAATAAAACCTTTCAATTTGGAAACAATAGAAACTTTCATTTCTATGTATCAGAAAAAAAAATAAATAAGGAGTTTTCAGATCTAGTTTTTTCAGATTGCTAGTTTTCATAGAATCACAGAATTGTAGAATTGTTAAGGTTGGAAAAGACCTCTAAGATCATCAAGTCCAACCCACCACTACCATGACCACTAAATCATGTCACAAATTGCCTTCTTTCAGAACTTGTTCTGCTCCTTCATCTTTTTTACTTCATTTCAAAGGGAAGAAAGTGTCAGAACTGGTGAAAAAGGAATTCCAATTTTTGTTCAAGCTCTATTTCAGCGTCTGCTGAGCAGTGGTGTTGCTCACCACCCTCACTGTCCTTACTCTAACAACATCTGCACAGACATTTTTGGGAGTTTTGCTGAAGCAAAGGCTGTAGAACTTTGACCACATGAGAAGAGATAAAAATATAATAAATAATCCCATTGATATGCTATGTTGGACTGCAGTTGTTTTATACGTAAGGCATCACACTCATTCAGGGAACAAAAACAATCTCAAAATTTCCCATAAAGTGTGAACTCCAGTGCTCAATAATACCTCATCTTTTTGCTGCTGTCAGAGTAAAGGAGGTCAAATCTATGCTCTACAGACCTATGCTGTTAGATAGGCTGTAATGATGGATTTTTTTTTCTTCCTATATACCTATGAATGAAATTTCAGTAGCTAACCAAGTGAAGTATTAGTGACCTGAACAGAACTCTGAGACTTCAAAATTAAAGGGCAAGAGGTCTGGTCTGATCTCTAATGCATAGATTAATTACAGTGTGAGGAGCACAGCAGAAGAGCACATCTGGTAAATTAACTTGTCACTGAATGTAAGAGTGCAATAGTGAGGCATGCTGTTACTTGTCATTTGTATTATATAATAGTTTGTGCCATATCCTGCAATATTAGTTTTTCACTCTGACAAAGTGTGTTTAATAATCTGGAGGTGCATAATACCTTTAACTCATTTGAAAGAAAATAAGATTTGCACAGTTGTTATGACCTCTGTCTTCATAACTGACTAAAGACCTCAGGTGTTCTCTTTACCTCAAAAAACATGAATGAACATAAATAAGAAAATCCAAATCTAAGTTTTGCGTATCAGGAGAACACTTTATTTTTCACATAACCTTCCCTTAGTCATTTCTCATGTGGATTTCAGCAGAAATTTCATCTGAATTGCACCAATCAGATTTGTCTGAGTTTATAATGATTTGCCTTGCATTATTACAGGCAAGTTTTGTTTCTTTGTTCATATGTGGAATTTCATAATAACATGAAGAGAACAAGGTATTGGAAAAGTGCACAGAAGAGGGATCCATCTGGTCTGCCAATACACGAAGATGGTCTGGGAAGGCACTGAGCACTTTCCATCACCATAAGCTCTTATATTTTCCTTAGGGTGTATGCTATTATAAAGCTTACACACATGAATTATTGTTCCACAGCTATCTGTGGAGATCAGCCCAGTCACACACATTAGCAGATGCTGGATACATCAAGAATGATATTCAAAATATCTATCTGGAAGTATCTATTTCTCTTCATTGACTATAGGTAACATAGATTGCCCAACAGTTATGCTGCTAAAGCTGAGTGAGATAAACTTGCTGTTAATTCAAAGGTGGGTTGAAGTAACCTAGAACAAGGAGTATAAAAACAGACCAAATAGATTCCTGGATTTAATTCTTGTTTCACTTACAAAAATACAAAGCCATAAGACAAAGCCAAACACTCCCTGCCCCTCCCCAAACAGAGAACCTCCTAATTAGGACTCATTTTAAAATGCTGGTAGTAGAGAACTGATCATCACCCTTGATAAGTCATTCCATTCCTTAATTACTCACAATTAAAAACCGTACCTCAGCTTCACCCTCCAGACATTAGATGCTTGCCTGACAGACTGAAGCAAACATAATCAAAGGTTGCATCTCCTAAGAGCCCATATAAATCACGACTGAATCACTGTTTGCCTTCTTTTCAATAGGCTCTGTAGACAGAAGTCCTGGACACTTCCCCTAAAAGTTAAAAACAAAGTGATTCTTTAAATTCTGGATGGAATTAATCTCATTTACTTCAAACTATTAAGTCACCAACTCATCTTAAGCTTGACACTGAGACTTCAAAAGTGAATGCAAAAAAGGTACCAGCATGTGTGAAAAGAGTTGTCCTCTTAGGTTTTCTGTCTGTCAGCTTCATAGAGCTACATGATGAGATTAAGCTAGATGCCTAATTAAAGCTAGGTGAGAACAAATTTATCTGGTATATCAAACCCACAAAATCATTCCCTAACGGATGACTTTACACCTATGGGGTGATTGCTCAGTCCTTCTCTTTGGTATTAAGCAATTGAGGAAGAGGTTGCAGACTTTAAACAAATTAGCATCCAAATGTGCTTGCAGATTTAGAGAAAGCCTGGGAACTATGCTTCAGAAAATTACAAGCATCAAAATAATCATTAAAAATAGCTTTATAATGGAAGTTTCTGTTCATCCATAACCAGAGCATCTCCACTGTGGCATTGTGATGTTAAATATTCCATTTCCAGCTTAGGAGTTATTTGTTTTATTTATTTACTGGATAATATCAGGATGCTAATAAACAAGTTTATAGATGGATATAAAATCTTTCTGCTGCAGTTAACATTCTTTTAATGTTACAAATAATAATAAAAGAGGACAGACTACTTCATAAATCAGCAAGATTCTCCCCTCTCATTTCCATGAAAAAAAAAAACCAAAACCAATTCAGATGATAACGTCATGCCAGCTAGACTTCCACTGGAAGGGACATCTTTCATGATGAGATAAAAGTGTCATTTCAGTCACTGACAAAGCCTTTGCTGTGGTCTCTACAAAAGAACCTCTTATCTTATCACTGAACACAGCTGTAAGCTTTACAAATGTATGCTGCGGCTGCCCAACTCTAGCTCCTATTGTGAAAGCTATCGGTAGAAAATTGATATGCAAATGTCTGTGCAGTTTCTTGTCCTTGGGCTAAGTATGGCAGCTTATCAGGAATTTAGTGATACTTGGAGATTACTTGCCAAGCAGTTCTTCATAACACTGCCCTGTTGCAGTTCTTGAATGTGGAGTGTAAGGCTTGTTTAAGCACAGTGACGCAGAAAATTTGGGGGTTAGAAGGATCACAGAGATAAATATGAACCCATAGCGTAAGGCTCCTATACAGAGATAGAATTGTCTTCTTGTTCTTACTAGCCGGTCCTGAAGTTACACATTGAAGGATTGCATTCATTTTGTTTTCCTTTAGTTTTGGAGACTGAAGTTGTTTGTCCTCTGTGACCCTGCTTCTTTGGAGTCTCTGTTGTTCAGGAGACAGTCCTTTGGAGATACAGTTTGCACTCCTTGTTTGTAGAAGTATGATGAATGACACCTTTGTCAGAAAACCCAAGCAGCCCATGCTTTTGCCTTGTCCCCTTTGTTTCACATTCCTCTCCTAGCACTAAAATATACCCTTGTTCCCTCCACGCTGGACCCCAGCATATCCACAAAGACACAGCTTATCCTCAGCTTCCCAGGTACAGAGGAACACCTATTCCTAGAATTATAAATCATAGAATATCTCAAGTTGGAAGGGACCCATAAGGATCATCAAATTTAAGTCCCTGCTCTTTTCAGGACTACCTAAATCTAAACCATATGACTAAGACCATCATCCAGACACTCCTTGAACTCTGGCAAGCTTGGTGCAGTGACTACTTCCCTGAGGAGCTGTTCCAGTGACCTACCAACCTCTTGGTGAAAACCCTTTTCCTAATGTCCAATCTGAACTTCCCTTTATGCAGCTGCATACCATTTCCTCATGTCCTGTTGCTGGTCAACAGAGAGGAGATCAGCACCTACCTCTGCACAGCCTGCCTTGAGGAAGTTGTAGACTGTGATGAAGCCTTCTCTTCTCCAAGCTGGACAAACCAAGTGACCTCAGCTGCTCCTTGTAAATCTTGTCCTTTCACCATCTTGGTCACCCTCCTCTGAGACACAGTCTCATGGTTTGATGTCCTTCTTATATTGAGGTGCCCAAAACTACACACAGTACTTGAGGTGGGACTGCATCAGTGCAGTGTAGAGTGAGACAATCACCACCTACGTATCCTGTGCTTGATGGACCTCAGGACTCGGTTGGCCCTTTTGGCTGCCAGCGCACACTGTTGACTCATATGCAATTTACCATCAATCCAAACCCTCAGATCTCTTTCTGCAGGGCTGCTTTGCAGTCTCTTGTCCCCCAGTTTGTACATATAAACAGGATTACTCCATCCCAGGTGGAGAATCTAGCACTTTCTCTTGTTAAATTTCATATGGTTGGTGATTGTCCTCTCTACCCTTGAGCGAGTCCTCAGCTTCTCCTTGTTTAGTATTTTGGGCAAACTTAATGTGCATTCAATTCCTGCATCCAGATTATTTATAAAAACTTAAAGAACAGTGGCTCTAAATTGTGCAGTTTCTCTTCAGAAGAGAAAGCTCTCCTCTCTCACTAATTTTTGCATCATTTTAAGTCCAAGGCGTAACAGATCTCCTTGTTAAATTTACAACGATACCCAAACTTCTGCAGTGATTTGTAAGGAGATAGGAATTCCCATATGGAAAATACGCCTTTCACAATCTGAATGGTACATAATCTTACCCTGAATATTCAACCAGCTGCCGACCTAATTTGAATTGCATAACAGAGCTGTCTTTTAGGGAGATTCATCTCAGTTCATTTTAGCCTTGGAAAAGCTGTGCATCTGATCTGCAATAGTCATTTGGGTGTTTTCTCCATGTGATGTAGAGAAATATATATTTTCAGAGGGCTGGGCATTTCACTTACTCAAAGACATTTTTCTAGCATGAGATAAACCTGCCTGTGCCGTGCTTATATATTTGTATGTTATGAAGGAACCTTGGTTTCTTATAGGGGGTAATGTTCAGTTTCCGGTGGGGAAAATATGTCCACACTGTCTAACTATCTAACTATAAAGCCTAGAAGGCTAAACTGTGATTCTTTCAGTGGTGGTGTGGAATACCACTCTCTTCTGAATTGTCCTTTGAAGAAACTCATCTCTCTCCTTTGATAGTACAGAAAATTACTTATCGAGACATCCAACATTATATGTTTTGTGTCTTAAGCATCTTGGTTATTTGGCAACCGGGACACTGTACCATTTCACAGAATCACAGAATGTTAAGGGTTGGAAGGGACCTCAAAAGATCGTCTAGCCCAAATGCCCTGCCAGAGCAGGATTACCTAGAGCAGGTCACATAGGAACACGTCCAGTTGTGTTTTAAATGTCTCCAGAGAAGGAGACTCCTCAACCCCTCTGGGCAGCCTGTCCCAGAGCTCTGTGACCCTCACAGTGAAAAAGTTTTTCCTTATGTTTCTGTGGAACCTCTTATGCTCCAGCTTATACCTGTTGCCCCTTGAACATAACAGAGAAGAGCCTGGCTCCATCCTCCTGACACTCACACTTCATGTATTTGTAAACATTAATGAGGTCACCCCTCAGTCTCCTCTTCTCCAAGCTAAAGAGATCCAACTTCCTCAGCCTTTCCTCATAAGGGAGATTTTCCACTCCCTTAATCATTTTTGTGGCTCTGCACTGGACTGTTTCAAGCAGTTCGCTGTCCTTCTTGAACTGAGGGGCCCAGAACTGAACACAATATTCCAGATGAGGTCTCACCAGGGCAGAGTAGAGGGG
>WUAM01000395.1:22721589-22740369 GCA_024336885.1 Actenoides hombroni
ATTTATTTTTCTTTCTCTAGCTGGTAAACATAAAAATAAAAAAAATAATAATTAAATTTAAAACAATCACTAACTTACACAGTCTTTTCTTCAAAGACCTTTCCTTCAAGAAACCACCACAGGCTGCTTGTGGAAATGTAGGATCCATGTCTTCAAAATACCACATTACTCATTTTTTCCTCAAAGCATATAAAGTAAAGTTTAAATCAACAGCAGAATTTTCTTACATGTGTGCTGTTCTGGACCTCTCTAAGCTCACCTCTGACAAGTGGAATTGGCTCATAGAGCCTGTAGTGTCTGTGCTCTGCAGTGTGTGATGCCCTACAAGGCCCCGAGCTGACACCACACTAGTTATCTTTGATACAGATAGCTATTTCCATTTCTAGACTGCCTGTTTTAAGTGCCCACTAAGCCCTTTAACTCTGGTATCGCTGCATCACACTGAAGCCATTCCTGCAGCACCCTTCTGTCCTGTGTTTCAGGCTCTCCAACGTCTGCCCTGGACAGCCCCTCTTGGACCACCTCAAATCTATCCCTACTCATTATGATTTCAGTTGTAGTTGGCTGTGTCTAGCCTTGGGAGGAGTAATGCCTTCTAGGCTAGCTGGGTAAGTGGAGAGCTTCTCTCTGAAGTGGATATGGGGACAAGATGACAAAATCTTCCTCAAACCTATTCAATTAATGATGCCTTATATATACAATAAATCATTTGTTCTTAGCTATTCTTTAAAAAGCCACTTGTAGCCTCCTTTTATTTAGCCCTTTGCATTCAGACAGGCAATTCAAAGCTGAGCAGGGAAACCAATCCATCTCTAATATTGCTGTTCAATAATTTTCCTTGCTGATCATAACAAACAATGTCATACCATGTATAATAGCAATCAGTTTGCCCATCTCTTTTTTGGTTACCCAGCCTTCTGCTGTACTGATGTTGGAAACAACTACTCAACTCAGATCTCATCCCATTTTTCATGAGCCTGAAAAGTGTTTATGAAAGAGAAACTCCTCCCCATCTCTTTCAAGTCAATGTCAGGACTTGAAACTGGTACTAATGGTTTCCAAAGGAAACTGCACGTATCTCTGTAAAACTGTGAAACATCCTAGCTGGAAACTGGAAGGAGTAAGAAATGAGAAAGTAGGGAAGCAGATGAAATGTACATTAATAACCTGGTAAAGGAAAAATTCTAGCTCCTCAGGGGTACGGTCCTTTGGGAAAAAAATGTAAGCATGGCTACATATTCTTCCAGCAAGTATCTTCTTTATAAGCACACTCTCTGAGATTGTTTTCAAGTCAGCATGAGGAGCTAATCATTGAGTTGAGCCTCACTGATATGTGGGGATGTTTTGACAGGCATAGGTCCTCCCAGGGGAAATCAGGCAGGACCCTCTGGGCAGCCAGAACTGCATTCCACTACCCACTACAAAGAGATAGATCTGGTAGTGCAAGGGATCCTGAGACAGGCTATGGGCATCCATGTGCCATGTGGTGGACACCATCACCCTGAGACCCTCACCTCAGTACCCCTGGTACACTGAAACTGAGAGGGTGCTCAGGACCCCTTTATTTATTGAATCCACTTCTGGACAAAGGTTGATGGGCTGATTCAGCATGTCAGTTTGTATGTTTTTCTCCTCACAGGGAGTGTTAGATGAAATACAAAGGGGAGTACAGACCCACGATGCTTTGGTGGGGAAGTTAATAAGCAGTAACAATGCTTTTGTGAATCTTGGGCACCAAAGGAAATAAAAAAAAAAAAATCTAGGCAACAGAGCATCTTTCAGAGGCTCCTTATGAAAACAGGCCATCTGGTTTCACTGCAGTGCATTTGTTAACTCTCCAGCCTACTACTGTTTCCCTGCTGGGTGACACATGCTGAATCTGTCACACATCTAGAACAAATTTATAAATAAACAACGGCGTATTCAAATAAAACAGAACTTTCCTGCAGTAGGCTTATAGGAAGCAAAAAAGAAGCAGAGAGAAAAAATCCTTGTTCTTTCATGCGCGGAAAAGTAGGTGTCTTGTTCAGTACTAGAAAGGAGACTTGGATCTGCCTGAAGGAAGATGCTTTTTCTTAGTGATGCTCCTCATAAGTGCTGCAGATGCAGATACCTAAAGGCCTTACTGCTAGCAACTGTTTGGGCTAGTTGGTATCTCAGCCACAGTCTTAGCCCTGTTTTGTTGTTCACTGGCAATATGGTGAGAAACAGCTTGTAGTACTCAAGGTCTGAAGAGAAATGAGGGCAATGGGGAAGCAGAGAGGTGAAGTTTAATAACAAGTTAGCAGGAAGAACAGGAAAGAGAGACCAAATTTCCAGTAAAGTACCTGCAGTATGGGATTGTACTTGCATTGCCATTTGTGGGGATTTTGTATGCTCTCTCAAACACCAAGCTGTCCTCTCCTTTTCTCTTAAACAACCAGATATCTTCTCTAGCATAGAGAGGCTGTTGGATTCGAGAAACCCAGCTGAACTACAAATCCATACAAGCCAAGATGCAAGATAAATACTTAGGACTTCACATCTCTCAGTCATACCCTTGTTCTTTGAGCATCAGGAGGAAAGTTGGAGAAAAATTGCAGGCCAGATCCCTGGCAATTAGTTTCATCCATAAGCCAGGCCTTGTACGCTTGTGAACTGTATTGCAGTAAAGTGATACCTCCTGGGAAAGACAGAAGAGGCTTTCCATAGGCTTGCGAGTCAAAAGGTCATGTTAACTCTGGCTGCAAGCCACCACTCTCTGTAGGCATCAGCTTTCTCTAGTCAGAGAAGGCAACAGGCCATGCTAACTGGGATACCCTGCTTTGCTTTTTTTTGTTCCCAAAATCTATGTCATTCAATGCCTGAACAAACAATATTGGGAAGCAGTGTGAAATTGTTGCAAGTTAGATTTCCCAGTGGAGGTGGTGCTTTGCACAGGCTGCCAGTGCTCAAAGGCCAAAAGCAGGGTTGTTAAAAGATTAAAGAGGTTTTCTATTTCAGGCAATCTTCAAAAAACAAACACCCGCTGGGTCTGGTTTTGCCTAGTTCAACTTTCTGCAGCTTATTTGAAGTCACAGTATATGAGTGGAATTGCTTTGGATTCATGTTCATGGGAATAAGAGATAAGCTGGGCTCACGGAGGTGAATGGATATGTCCTGAGACATAATTAGCTTCAGGCGTGTCTGTATGTGTGTATGTGTTTGTGTATGCACAAGGTATACAGCTAGAATCCCCCTCCTCCACACACACCACCCTGCAGACAGGTGCATGCACAAAATGTTGTATCAGTGATTTAAAAATAGAAAAATAACAAGAAGAAAGCCGTAGGAGCTATTGAGACTGTTATGCTGTTCCACGGAAAATTTAAACTGCTTTTGGAGCAGTCTGGCTTCAAAAAGGGTGGCCTGCCACTCTGCCCAGCTTCTGGCTCCAGGTTTCTGCTCACCCTTCCTGGTGGTGGGAGTCACAGCAGCTCACTAACTCAAAAGTTGCAGTTGCCACAGAAGAGACATGATTATACAAGCAGTCCTGGAGAGAGGCAGGACTGGCACTGTTGGCAGCAAGAGGGTGTTTGGTTGGTGCAAAACTGCCGTAGGATGTTACCATCATTTTGACCTCCTTTACACCCATTTGTTCCAGGAGAAACTCCTCTAGGGTCACTGGAGTTCCAGCACTGACATTCATTCAAGCTCCCCAGCAAAACTGGACTGGGTTAACCACAGCTCAGCCATGACAGTGTTCCAGACAAACATTTTTTAATACTAGCCACTATTTTCAATATTAAATTCAGACTTGAAAACATTACAAGCTTCCTACACAGCTGAAAATCTCCATAGACCATAAGAAGCCAAATACCTCTTCCAAGGCAATGTAGGGCACTCACATATTGAGGGTGAAGCAAGCTAGAGCCAGGAAATTAAAATAAAATCAAATAATTGTGTAGAGGAATGGGCATCTCTGGACTTGCAGATACAGGTATCTCCATTGACATGATGCTGTTGGTGCCACCCACTTTTTCATTGCTCGTTCACTCACCAAGGATGTGGGAGACTTGGATCTGGGACTATCCACAGACTGTGGAGGTTTCCTAACTTTCACAGGCCAGGAAAATGCTCAGACCTGAAGGCATTGAAGCACACTGATGGGGAGCAAGCTGCTTGTCTCCTGGGAACAAAGCAGAGTGGGCAAAGGGGAGCGTGGGCAGGAAGACAACTAGAGAAACAGGCCCTACAGTACAGGAAAATTAATACATTTTTCTTTTAACCAGATAATGAAAAAAAAAAGTCTCCATTATACTCCACTTTAAGCACACAGAAGAGTCTTGCAAAAGAATGCCCATGCTCTTCCAAAATGTGGCTGTCAAATGGTTCATGCTGCACTTCAGTACCTCCACAGCCACCATCAGGTACTGGAGAAGAGGCAGTGTGAGCTAGCTAGTCTTTGTAGACCCGTATGCTCATGTCTCAAAAAGGGTATTTGAATACAGCCTCTGAACTGTGATTAACTTGTTGCTTGAGCCAACATGAAGATTTACTCCATTCAGCCCTTGAGACTGTCCCTCTTAACCTGAGTAATATTTGAGTTCAATAGCAAGCAGAGGCCCAGATCCAGCAAAGCATCTTCAGGGATGTATGTACACGCGCAATCCCACACTCCAACTGAGCTCCCTGCATGACTCCCAGTGCTGCTGGGGGGAGTTCCCAGCAGGAATTAAGTCGATCTTCCCACGAAGAGCTGGGATACGAACTTCCCCCGAACCATCATGAGTACAGCCTCTCTCGCCTCCCTCTCACATACCAGACAAGCCAGGCATCAGCTCTTTGTCAGAACTGACGTTTTATATCTTTACCACACCAGAGGCTCCTCATGCAGTGCGGCTGCTGAAAGCAGAGGCTGCTTTCTATTATTCAGGTCAGAGTTCGCTCTTTGGTCTGCGGGAAATCAGACTTCAGGATCAAACGCTTGTGTCTGTTCGACATGACTCCAACAGACGTGCAAGAGAGTTTTGCTTGTGTAATGACAGATTTGTCTCCAGTATGCTCTGGAAACCATGAGCAACGGGTATTCTTGTTGGAGTGAATTACTTTTGCCAGATTTAATTTATTCAAATAAGAAACATACTTATTCATTTCCTACTATATATTGTTTATAAAATCAGCGATGCAGCATCTCCAGAGAGTCATGAGCCAACTGCTGCACATGACCCACTCTGGGATTCAGGCTGCAACAGGAAACTCAGCTTGGAACAAGAATTAAATGAACTTTTGAAACTGGATCTACATTGTGAAATATTTGGATATTGAGCAACGGAAGAATGTGGAACATAAACACCAGCAACTGCTTCTTTTGAGCCCTAGCAAGCTTCAGCAAGCAGGCTGGGTGCTGCTGTGGTACAAGGCACACAAGGAGGCTGTTAGAAAGCAAGTCTTGTAGGAATGCATTCATAATACACTATTTAAATCACACTACTTGCCTCCAGATAGCCATTCCTCCCAGTTAGTAGTGTGGGTGAAGCATTTCTAAGTGAATATTTATAATAGTGCCTTTTGCCTCTTAATTCTCTATCCCAGTCCTTTGTTTCCTGCTTACAGTTTTGCTAGGAAGTAGTATTTGACTGTTCAGGTGGTGGGTTTGTGTCATCTGCTACATCCTGAAAGTTCTGCTCAAAGAAATCTAATCTAATCAGGGATTACTTGGATGTCCTACTGAGCCACACTAGGATTTGACTTGCAGGCAAAGAAAGGAGGGCATGCTCTTTATTGGCTCTAACTCAGGAATAGTCCATAGCTGCAGGGAGTCAGCTTAGACCTCAACAAAATATATTGCTGCTTCTGCAAAGCAAGCAGAAGAACAGAGTGCCCTTCTGGAAGCCATTCTGAGACAGCAGGTCAACAATAAAGAAAACACTTTTTTTGTTTGTTTGTTTGGCTTTTTTTAAGTAATGTCCCAAAATTTTTATCTCACTAATGACGCAGATTTCTTTATTATACAAATAATACCTGTCAGCAGTAGCTTTGATCTATTCAAGGGTAGATTGACAAGCAAAGTCTCAAGCAAGACTAGGACATTGCATTGCTTGGAAGGAGAGACTGAGTTAGAAGGTTTCTCTTCAGACAGGCTCAGTGCCAGAGCTTGAAACCAGGTGTGAGCTTTAGAGTCATTACAGCACTGTAGTGAAATTGTTAAATAGCACGCTGACCTTCAGGGTGGCTTTCCCAAGGATACACACACACACACACACACACATACCCCCCCGTCTTCAAGTCCACTCTGGCCCACAGACTTGCTTATGACATCCACATCATCCCTAAGGAGTAATAAACCAGCAATGATGAAGAGGTGAAAACCAGGAGATGAGAGACTACATTTTGTGTATGGGTCAAACACTCAGCCCTAACTCTTTTTTTCTTGTGGGGTGCAGTGGTATCCATATTTGTTGAATGCCTGAAAGATTACTTAGTTTGAGTCATGTTGCACTTAATTCCATTAAGTGAAATGCCACCAGAACATGCTCATAAATAATGCCCCCCTGCCTTGTGATTATTTCCTTATGTTCTGTTCACACTTAATTCTCAGTGAAATATCACATTTTGGATTCACAAAAAACACATAGAAAACGCCACACAGCAGAAGAGTGGCGATTTCTCCCTAGGAACAGGATTTGAACACTTTCTCTTTTTCCTTTTCACTTTCTCACATTACATCCCCAGTCTTGTTCAAAACATTGGCAGCAAATGAAATATACTGTGGGATGTTCTGGTCCTGAACAAGAAAATGGCAGATCTTCCACTGACTTCAAGGAGGCCACAGTTTTGCCTATAGCCTACTTCAAAACACAGAAGCTGTGGGGGGTGGTGATGAAAAAAGATGTTCTGCAAAATACTTTCTAGTTATGAAACCTGATTTCCTTGCTTCATTCTCCTTCTCCTTTTTAGATGAAAAAGTCTTACTGCTTTTCAGCACCCATGAAAGGTGTTTCAGTGAAAAGTGTGTTGTACTAGTTCAGCAAGCCAAGGTGTCACAGGGGTGGATGTGTCACTGGGTGACTGCATTTCATTGAGCACTGATGATACTGGTATATAAACTGGGCAGTCCAGATCCCACTGGAGATGAGCCATTCCCAGATGTGCCCAAAGTTACATTAGAATTATGACAATACTGAAGCCCCTTCACAATTAATCTGTTTTTTGTTGTTATGCGCTAATTGAAAATTGGTGTGGGCTAAAGTAGTGCCTCAGGGTATATATCCAAGATACGTGTGAGAAGTATGCAATATATATAAGACAAGGATGGTAGAAACTCTTCTCCCTCCCTTCCCTAAGAAATCATGCTATCCCACTGACCCCTGATTTATTCTTAATAAAGCACTTAGATATTTGTCTAAGTTTAAAGTATCATTGTGATTCTTCACCAATTCACTTCACATAGTCACCTAGGGTCAAGCTTAACAAAGTACTCAGTCCATTGCATTCCTTGCATTTGAGTCTCAAGGAGCTCTAATCCTCCCTGGATGTTGTTCCTAAGTAGGTCTCTCTCAAAGACCTTGCATCTAAGTGTAAAACAAGCAACAAAGGGGTGAGGACACATAAGCAATGAATCCTACAGATGAATCCAATGAGCTATGATCTCAGCACCTTCACAGCCTGTCTGTGAGACACCGCAGTCCACAGTCTGAAGGAGGCAGTAAGTGGAAGTTTGCAGATACATGGGGAGATATCCTTAACAGCTGAGAGGCAGCATGGAAGCACATGGCTGTGCACTTTGTGGAAGCATGCATAGACGGGAAAACAGAGATGCTGATAGTTAAGCCTGAAGTCAACATTACTCTCTGAATGCCTGAAGTTAAGCAGTGGCTGGAGAGCTTTGGTGAGACGATTGCCCACAGCTGTACAGACTGGAGTAAAAAGTATTACTGAGGTGTTGCAACATCTTAGCTGTCATCTTCCAAGCATATTTACTCTCATATCTATTTTTATACAGATTTGAGAAGTTTCACTTACTTGGGTTCTTCCATCTCCACTGACAATGTGTTTGACTCTGCCAGGCCTAAGCACTCTGCCCTGACCCAGCAAAGCACTTCTGCATGTTTATTTTTAAGCAGGAGAGCATTTCCATTACCTTCACAATTTTTGCATGATGCATTCCTTAATGGGTCTATTGTTACCACAGTTTTCATTGCTGCTTTTTTCTTAATTTATTTTCTTTTCACTTCCTGGCCTTTTCTCCTAACCCTCTCAGTTTTCTGATAACATATGTACTTTTAAGCATTACATCTTTTTGCTTCTCCAAGTCTGAGTTTGCATAGACCTTTAATTCACAGTGAAAGGGTATCCAATAATTAACCAGTATTACAGTATTGTTTCCTTCTTTCTTTTTAAGGAAAGATAGATCTCTGTTTAATAAACCTACATTATCATGTAGTACTCATTAAGAATTATACAGACAAGGATTCTCATTTAATTTCTTCCTTTTATTCATGGTTAAGAATGTGAATGAACTAAACATGTAAGTTATTGACACAGTTCTGTATGGATGTTTTGTCTGGCATATTTTGTCAAACAGCTTCCCTATTGTAAGAAAATACTGAAATGAATTACCTTATTTTCTTCAGTTATCACAGACTAATAATTTATAGGTTTTTAAGAGATCTGGTATGGATATGGCAGCTAAATTTCATACCCATAATGACAATATTAATCAGAGATAGTTTAGTGAGAGGATGTTTACAAATTAGATCTTCTCTGGACTTTAGTGCCACCTCTGTATAAAACATGGGCTGAAAATAGAAGGCAGTATCTCTAGCCCCTTGGACCAAACTTTCTGATAACATGTTGGAGCTCCTTTCTTATCATAGACTAAGTTACCCATGTCCATCCTTCTTTCCTGTTTTATATTTCTAAACCCCAAACTGTGGCAGATGCTTCATATGTCCCTGAAAGCATCATAGCAATGTAAGAACAGCCTTGCTTTGTCAAGCCATGGATTCACCTCACCTAATAACTGGCCTCCTGTTAGCAATGGCCCAGGAAAAACTAGAAGAACAATGCACTTTTTCAGCGTGCCTGCACAAGACCATGGCTGAAAAACTCCCTCTGGTGACAGTCACCAAAATTGATGACTTTGCAGGTTGTTAAAGCAGTATATTTATTCTTCTTCCATGTAGTTAGTTGACTTTTTGGATACTTTAAAACTTTTAGATACCGCAACACTGAAATTTTTAAACTCCCCCAGTGCACTGCAGCATGCAAAAAATCTCTTCCCCCCCACCTGATTTGTCAGGTGCCCACATCTGTCCACTAAAAAGAACTGAAATAAAAGGTTTACTTATAACAGTGAATAATCAGACCAACTACATATGGGAGTAATGGTGGGATGATTTGTGCTCATGAGCCCATGCATGGAGGCCATCAGCCTGGCTAATGACAGGATGTAAGTGGCCAAAAAACTGGTTGCTGGGGTCCAAACTGTTGACAAGCACTGTAGTTTGGCCATATATCAAAGATGCACACTTTTGTGGATCAGGAATAGAGATCACAGTAATAAATTGCCTAAAAACATTGTGTGTCAAATCTGGTGGCTGTATGCTTTCTTTTATCTGAAATTTCTTTCATTTCCTTGCCAGAACAATGCCAATTTTTTGTTCTATAAGACTTCAGTTTCTTTTAGGCAGCACTGTGCAGATGAATAATGGGAACCCTGGAGTGTGTTTTTTCTGGCATTGTATTTTACAACAAAGTACTAATGACCAGATCAGTTTCTAGGCTGACATCATTATTTACTTGATCCATATGCCATTTCTGTGTTCAGATATTTTCTTGCCCAGACATTTTTATGAACATTCTGTCAGTGTAGGTAAAAGTAAATCAGAGCTGAACTTGGGCCTTTGTATGTGCCTCCAGAGCACATCATGTCATGCAGATGAACATCCTTCAATCTTGACCATAGTCACAGAATCATAGAACCATAGAATCATAGAATGTATTGGGTTGGAAGGGACCTCTAAAGGTCATCTAGTTCAACCCCCCTGCAATAAGTAGGGATGTCTCCAACTACATCAGGCTGCTCAGAGCCTCATCATGCCTGGCCTTGAAAGTCTCCAGGGATGGGCACTCCACCACCTCTCTGGGCAACCTATTCCAGCGATCTATCACCCTCATATTAAAGGATTTTTTCCTAATGTCTAACCCAAATCTACCCTTTTCTAGCTTAAAGCCTTTACCTCTTGTCCTGTTACTATAAACCCTTGTGAATAACCCCTCCCCTGCTTTATTATAGGCCCCTTTCAGGTACTGGAAGGTTGCTATAAGGCCCCCTGGAGCCTCCACTTCTCCAGGCTGAACAACCCCAACTTTCACAGCCCATCTTCACAGGAGGGGTGTTCCAGCCTCCTAATCATTTTTGTGCCTCTCCTCTGGACACGCTCCAAGAGGTCCATGTCCTTCTTGTGTTGGGGGATCCAGAGCTGGAGTCACCACTCTAGTAGTAACCACTACTACACCACTGTAGTAGTCACTGCTGTAGTAGTAACATTTAAGATGGGCAATCTCATAGGTGGTGTAGGGATGGTCAAAAGCTATTCTGAAGCTATGAAATATTGGAACCTTCAAGCCAGGAGATGACACAGGTGAAGTTTGTATCTGGAAATGATTCCTTCAGTGTGGACAGCAGCATGACAGGGCTGGATGCAGGCAAAACAGAGGTTAGCAAGATATTGCTCCTTAGCCATACTATACGAAGCAGGTGCACAGGGCTGAGAAGTATTAGTGGTGGTGGGAAATATGTGACTTTCTCAGCCCACTCATTAAATCTACCCTTCTAAAATTGCTTAGGAGCGGTTTTTCAAGGAGCACCCAGTGAGAGGTCTGGAATAGATGTTTTTAAGCACTATGTTTCCTTGGTCGGTTCTTCCTGCCTGACACTCAGCTGCATTGAAAAGCAGCATAGATGACTCAGGGGTTTAGACATGGCTTGTGGTTTCACTTTACACAAGCCACAGACACATGACTTTTTTTCCACATTATTACTGAGTTATGCTACAGTGAATGTTAATGACCTACAATGAAATGGTTCCCTACACTGAGCAGGGCAGACCACTATCCACAAATTCCCCATTTTCTGTCTCCTGTCTCTATTGAAATAATTAATCACACTGGGGGAAAGCACACACAGCCCTGCTGTGAGGTCACAGTGAAATGATACATCACAAAGGCTGTAAAAACATTACAAACACAAAATTACCAGCAGTATATTAAAAATAAAAAAACAAAATCAAAAACACAAAACCAAAAACACTCTGGAAAATAAGCTGGACAAGAAGTTAGAAGCTTGTTGCCCAGCTTTAAAATCCAGAGAATCCCCACTGACACACAGTATTAATATTTGCCAAATGAAGGGCTTCAGCAGGAAACACAAGGGCCATGCAGGAAGTTTTTTGATGGTCAGGAGGCAAGCAGCAGGTGATGCTGAAAAGAGAGAAAAGCTGTGTCTCGACGCATGTTGAGAGAAGACATGTTGCAGCCTCACCATAGCTGGCACAGTTACTGATGTCCTTCACCAAATGGTGGGTGGTAGTGCAAGTGACTGCTGTGCAAGTCTCACTCCAGCCAGGACATAACCAAGAAAGCTGATGCCTGATGCTCACATTATTTCTCAGCTTAAAATCACCATGCACTAGTAAGCAAACATTTCTGCTAGGCTAACAAAGAATTATGGCACCCAGGCTTCTTGAGTACAAGTGCCTGTTGTTGATGAAGTAGGTCAGTGAAGAGCAAGCAGCCAGGTTGGACGCTCTGTGCCAGTGTGGATGAAATCTGTTTCACTCCCAGCTCCTGCTGTTCCAAGGACAGGCACAGAGGGCACTCACAAGTGAGCTTTTGATGGTGTTGTGCTGCTGCCAAATGATCTTCACAAGCACAGACGAGCAACAAATCCCTTCCCAGGGGTCAGAAAAGGTGGTGGTAGTGTTTTCCTGGAGCAGAGGTGCTCACACAGACCTGGGGCTCCTAAAAAAGGATGCTGAGACCGAGGGAGTGACAGTGTGCTGCACAGGAGGGTTTGGCTGTTTATCTGCAATCAATGCCATGTTCACTTTCTGGTGATGGGGCAGTGAAGCAGCAGGAGACCTGCTGCCTGTCTGCCTGCTGAGCTCCTGCCACTCCACACATGGCACAGCTCTCCATGTGGAAGCTGCCTGGATTAGCACTGCTGTTAATCTGAACCGGAGGGTCTGCAAAAAAAAGAGGATGGTACACCACTGAGAGTGCATTCAAATATCCACTCTCAGATAGGAAAATATTTTGTTTGCTAATGGAAATATCTTTCTCTTCTGCACACTAGGCCTGTCTCATGTAATGCAGAGGTTAAGATGAGAATAATCCAGGGGATGGGCATAGCCTAACATTACCAGAGCCAGAGATAGGATTTCATGCATGGACAAGAAAATTGATTTTATCTAAATGTATTTCTCAAAATTAACCTGATTCTTCTCTAGTGGGCCTTGAGGAAAGCAGGAATAATACTGAAGCAAATCTCTCTGTTGCAAGTGTTAACTCAAGGTGCCAGGTCAGAAATATTTACTAAAATAATCTAAAGCATGAAAGTGCACAGTAATGTAAAAATCTGTAGTAAGGAACAGGACACCATGTTTGCAATCATTTCTTCATAACATCATGTTTCATCATTTGCTCTAATTGAGTTCTGCTGAGAAACAACACTTTTGATCATGCCTGCTTTCTGATTTACTTCCTCTAGTCAGTCAAGAAAAAAGAATGGTATGAAAAAATAAAATTAAGATTCTGTGGCTATAGAAGTTAGCATGGACTAAGTTACAAATAAATACATGCATGTATGATTTACAGGAAGGAGAAAATGTGCTCAGAATGCAAAATGCAGCATAATTTCTGTTCATAGTATAACCCTGGAGTGTTATCAAAGTGAGTGCTGCACTCTTTTAACAGGAAAAGGCAACAAAGTTCACTCTGTAGTCAGAGTTTTAATTGAAGAAATACAGAAGCAGAAGAGAAACTGCTGATGAAGTGATGATGCATCCCCAAAGAAACCTCTACTGGGGATAAACTAAAAGGAATTAACTGTTTAGATAGAATCCAAATAAACTTTGTGTTTCATATGACTTGTTTCTTTTAGTACCAGGAAAAAAAAAACCAAAACAAACACAACAAACAAAACCCACCAACCTATGTTTGCACCTTATTAATGGAAATCAATTAGAAACAGTCCAAAAATCAAATAGAAGCCAAGTGAAATGCAGAGCTGACTAGAGGCTCTGAAGGAAATGTGCTTTGTGGTAACTAGGCTATTAGAGAAAACAAAATATAAAAGCAGTAAGAGCTTCAAAGAAATGCAATGGACCAGGTCCAAATTCCCAGCAACACACTGGGCTGGAAAAGATTCACTCGACCGTCTAATTTATTTAACACTTTCAATTCCTAAAAGTGCATTAGTTATAAAAAAATACAGCATACATTAAAAACCACATTACATTTATTTGAAATTAATGAATGGCTGCTGCATTTGAGCTCCTATTTTCCACTTAAAAACCACTTAGTATAACCAGAAGCTAAATAGTTTGGGATAGTCAAAGCAGAGGAGTGCAAACAAAAGAAATCTTGGCCACTGAAAAATTGAAAGTAACAAAAGTTATTGAAAAAAAAATTGATTCATACAACTTCAAGTTTTAATCCTGCTAGATTTCTTTGTTTCTTGTAAATGTAAGGTTTGCACTAATTTTAAGGACATGACGCTGAAGTTAATGTATGCTTCCTCTGCATGACAGCACTACAATTGCTCCATGCCCCATGCCATGTTAGAGCCAGCTACACCAAGCAAGCTACCAGTGTGAATCCTGAGATGGGGGTGTGAAGAAGAAGGAAGACCTTCCTGCAAAGCCCCCACATGTCCAAGGGTGACAGAGAAGATATCTTCTCCTCTCCCATCCCTCAGTGACTTTTCCTGCCTCTGTCCTGTTACATCCTCTGTGCCTACAAGTAGGTGGCTTCTGGCATCTCAAGGTTTGAAGCTGTATCCTCCTAAGGAGGAAATCAAGAACAAATTCTCCCTCTGTGTAAACTGGCTTGCACGCATTGGCATCTGTGGAGTTACACTAACTAAGCCGACAAACTGTAAGGGATTCAGAGGATTTAAAACCCTATAAAAATATTTTGAGAAGGTAGTAAACTGATAGGCACATGAGTGTGAAGAGGGTGAAGTCTTGGACGAATCAATGGGAAAAAAGCCAACAGATCAGTGGAGTCGAGGACACACTGTGCAAATGCAGTGATGTACCCACGTGTCCATATGTGCCCACTTTCTGTGCTACCTGTGTGACCTTAATTCCCCTAAGGGAAGAAAACTTTGCACCACAGTCCCCACATCAGCCAGCTGGCTTCTGAACTTGTACACTGGACTTTACCCAGAAACCTGGAAATCTGTGATGGGCTCTCAGGGCCAACAGGATAGAGGTAGGGGGGAACTTGTACTGTCTGCAGATAAACAGGAGACTTTCCTCTCTATTGCTGCCAAGCCAGCACTTTTCATCAGTATCCAATCAGCACCAGAAATGCCTTGAAAGAAAATCTTTGGCGCAGAGTCCTTTTTGTGTATCATCCCAGAGTACAAAGGGGCCCCTAGCTCTAAGGAGGGCCTCTTAAGTACTAACTCAGTATAACTCAGTATAATGAGTTGTAATAATAAAAATAATTTACACTATTATTTTTGTAAGTAGGGATTTTCCCTGTCTTTCTCTCCCCCTGAAACGTGCCAAGCTAGAGATGGAGACAGTGGCTTCTTTGTTACCACTGGAAAAGCAGGGAAAGACAACAGATTTTTTTTTGTTGTTATTGGAGGAGATACCAAAGAAATTAAAAAGAATTTTATATTCCCATAGGCCTTTATATAGCTATGAGCATCTGAAAGGCAGTACAAAAGCTCGGAGAATACACAGATATGTAAAATCCAGGCTCAGCTTTAGCCTTTCTGCTGTGCAGAGACAAGGCACCAGTCAAAATATCTGTGCCAGCGAGTGTTTCCACGTACAGGTGGAAGAAAGACAGGTAAGAAGATGCAGGGAAATATGAAAAGAGAGAGAGAGAAAATGGATGACTGGTTAGTGTTGGGCAAGGAAAAAAAAAAGAAATATATATATTTAGTCACCATAAATATGAACAAATTTTGTTACAACTGGTATAAATATTTCACTTAATGTATTTTGGTTGAAAAATTGTATACAAATAAATGCTTAGAAAAATGGAATTTCAATATTTTCCTTTTTTTTAATGAAGCCTAACCCCCCAAATGAATCTTGTCATTTGAATTTTACCTCCTTTACAGGTTGAAGTAGAAAGAAGGGAAAAAATCTAACAAAGAGAGAATGAAATGAAGGAGAAAAGAAGCAGTGAAATAAATAAAGGGGGGAAACTGCAAATCTGACCATTTTGATAACTGTTATTTCTGACAAATGTATATATCGTTAAGTAAAAAAAGTGTTCCTATTAAAAACTAGCATTATTCTCAATTATTCTGCACAGTAACAGGCTCATTTTTCAATGACATCCTGTTATTATTATATATTACATTCATTACAGGAGAGCCAAGAGGTTCTCAAGCTTCTGTCACGCTGAGTACATAAAATATTTAGGAAAGATTATCCTCATCTTAAAGAACTGACAAATTAACTAGGGACAAGATGCAACAAGTGGGCAAATAACACAAGAAGAGAAGATGGAGAGGAGGATTAAGCTGAGGGACCATGGTGAGAATATGAGTAGCACAGCTGGAGGGACTTAAAACATATTTCATAGAATTCATGGTATCATAGAATCATAGAATGGTTTGTGTTGGAAGAGAACTTAAAGATCATCTAGTTCTAACCCCCCTGCCATGGGCAGGGACACCTCCCACTAACCCAGGTTGCTCAAAGCCCCATCCAATCTGACCCTGAACACTTCCAGGGATGGTGCATCCACAACTTCTCTGGGCAACCTGTGCCAGTGTTTCACCACCCTCAGAGTAAAGAATGTCTTCCTTATATCTTATCTACATATACCCTCTTTCAGTTTAAAACTGTTACCCCTCATCCTATCACTACAATCCCTGATAAAAAGGTCCTCCCCATCTTTCCTGTAAGCTCCCTTTAGACAATAGAAGGCTGCTATAAGGTGTCCCCAGAGTCTTCTCTCCTTCAGTCTGAAAAAACCCAACTTTGTCAGCCTGTCTTCACAGGAAAGGTGCTCCAGCTTGCTGATCACCTTTACAAGCACCTTCTCCTTTGACTTGTATACAAACAAGCCATGGTCTTCAATGTATCCCCCAGAAGTGACCTTCTCAATGATCAGTGAGTACAGTGGGAAGAAAAGGAAGCTGAGGGGCCAGGTAGTGAACTCTTGGTGCAAGAATTGTTGCGGAGGTGCACCAGAGAGCACACAACTCACTTCCAGGAAACATGTCAACACTGAAGCAATCACACACTGGAGAAAGGCAATATGATAGATTAACTAGAGGTACTGCATAATTTCTCCTTGCATTGAATACATTTATAAAGCATCTAAGGAATTAGGGAATGTAGCAACTTGTAGGCACAAGAGTGACACCTCTAAGGCCACAGGAAGTTCAGGATTGCCCTCCATTAGCCACAGCCTCCTGCTTCCCTGCTCATGCATGCCTGTTGTTTGTATTAAAAGTACAGCTATCATGGACAAAAGGGCTCAAAAGCCTGTCATCATGGTTGTGCCAAGCTCTCAGTTAGTCTGTGGTAGCTGGTTCAGTGGCCCCATCACTGGGTGGTGGGAAAATTTTACTCAAATCCCTCTATATAATTTTGCATAGTGGGAGGAAGAGACAGTCAGTTTCTCCGTCTACACCAGGGCTTTTTTCTATCCAAATGTTCCTTGCGTTGACCTGTGATATATCACCTACTGAGTATGAAACCATTACTTCTTACTCCCTTTGCTTGGTGGGGTCATGCTTCACTAGTTTATAGAAATCTTTGCCTGCTTCTTATCGTAAGTGCCATGAAAGGCTGAGGATTCTTTCTTCTTCAGCCTCAGACAAGCAGTGCCCTTACACCACAAGGCACTGCCATGCCTAGTGCATGTCAGGGACCATCATCTCATGCACCAAGAAAGAACAGCGAGATGTCTCATCATGGTTTACCAGGACTGACCCTTCGCTATCTCCCCATGGGCAGAGGACAACCACTGCCAGCTACTTTGGAAGCAATACTGCATTTCTTGTCTGCTAATAGTGAAGAACTACAGCTGCATATAGCAACTGCACTGTTATCCTCTATTCAGAGACAGCTCTTTTACAGAAAGGAAATTCTATTACTTATTGCTCTGGGCTATTTGCAGGAAAATATCTGCTGAGGAACTTTCCACCATGAGTAAAAGGTTTCAAAAATGTCACCCCCAACCTCATTTATTTGTATTAAACTATGCTAACACATGCCTTTGTGACTTTCCCAGGAGTCGAGAAAGACAAAATTTGATAAAAATATACAAGGATGTAACTTTTTTTTTTTTTTTTTTTTTTAATGACTTAGAGTATGTGTGAAACAAAAAAAGTTTTATGGGATTTGTTTGAGATTTCTCACGGTTGGTGAAACCCCCCAGTAACAACTGCTTAGAGTATCACTGGCCAGAAACTTCAGCATTAGCAGATTTATGCCTTTTTTATTACCTGCAGCAATAAAACGTCCTAAAAAAACCCCTCTTCTTCCCTAACTACAAATTGAATTTCAATAAATGCATGTAATATAGCCATGGGAAAGCACAAGGCAGAGTTGTGTGCTGTCTTAAAATTTTACATGCAGTTCTCATTGCCTCAGAAGTTTGGATCAGATATTGTCCAACCTTAATCTATCTGCACTCCCTGAGCTAGCCAAAGAAAAATATACCTCAGTCAAAACCTTCTGCTGCAGTCAGATTAAAGGTATAAAAAAATAGGGTGCCTCTTGCAGACAAGAGGAAACACTGCAATGGGCTTGTGACCTTCAAGTTCCCTGGCTGGTTAGTTCTAGGAGAACCTTGACCTAAACTGTAGCATCTTCAGGGTTGTCACAAGTTGAATGAGAGATCTCTGGGAGCCTTGTGCTATGCTGACATAGCAGGCATATTTCTAATTTCTTCAGCCTTGTATCATGAGGTTATATGACCTTGTCTCATGACAACCCACATCTCTTGTATCTGGAGAATTTGCTGCTCCGAAGAAAAGATGATTCAGTGGCTTCCTGCTCCCTTTACACCTGCAGTGTAGTATAAAGCAACCCAAAGCAACAGTCCTTTTAATGCCCAATGCTTGAATGCCATTAGATTAGTGATGTTGCAGCTGTGCCCATTAAACATGCTACCTTACCTTTGGCAATTCCTCACTTTTGGAAAGTTATTATTATTCTCATTATTCTCTGTACCCTGGTAGTGCCTGAGTAACCACATGGCTTTAGCATTTTTTTTTAACACAGATCAAATTTCAGTGTGTAACTGAGACCTCTATCAAAACTGCTCTAAAGGGTCAATAAAGGCCCACCTATAGGCACAGTCCTATTGACCTCTGTTAGTCTGTGGTGGATAAGTAAGAGGAGGATATATGTGCCCATCTTCAGAGGTGTGGGCTCAGTGTTGTCTCACCATCTTCTCATTTCTTTCTTTTTCCCATACTGGCATGTCATAGAATCATAGAATCATAGAATTGTCAGGGTTGGGAGGGACCTTAAAGATCACCTAGTTCCAACCCCCCTGCCCTGGCCAGGGACCCCTCCCACTAGAGAAGGTTGCTCAGAGCCCCAT
>WUAM01000395.1:22740469-22759199 GCA_024336885.1 Actenoides hombroni
TCCTATCACTGCCCAACAGCCTAAAAAGTCCCTCCCCAGCTTTCTTGTAGGCCCCCTTCAGATACTGGAAGGCCACAGTAAGGTCTCCCTGGAGCCTTCTCTTTTCCAGACTGAACAACCCCAACTCTCTCAGTCTGTCACCATGTCACCATGGAGCATATTGTTCGTAAAGCTTAGGAGAGAGGTTCCCAACCTGTGATCTCTGCTGAGGGTTTATCAGTTGGTCTGTGGAATGATATTACACAGTAAAATGTTTTAAACTTACAAACTTCCTCTGGCTTCATAGGTGGTCTGTGAAAAAGAAGGTTGAGACTGTCTGAGGGTTTTGGGAACTAGTGGTTTAGGCACCAAAATCCCACTGACATAAGAACATACTGCAGTCAGGAATCATGCACAAGTACAGCCATGCACAAAGGTCCTGTGAATGTACTCAGCTTTTATTTTGTCAAGACTCATTATCCTGCTACTAAAATGGAGATTATGTTCCTGCCATGCATCTTGCAAAATATATATACAAGCAGTATCAGCAGACAGTACAGTTTTCTTCCACTTATTTCCAGTCACAGTTCTTCTGGTGATTTGGCTATGCCAGAAGCAGCACTAAATTCCACAGGACAAAAAAGCCAACCACTTCTCATGCTGAATACAATGGTAAACTATAGTGGCTGTGATCAGTTTTCTTGCCAAAAGTGAACATGCAAACATTTGTCTGTGCCTGCAGCTGTGTTTGTGGACAAGGCTCATTTTCTTCACCATCTTCAACATCATGTCCATCTTGGCAGCAGAAAGTGCTCGTGGCAGCTCCAGCTCCTTCACTGGACAGCATTTCAGGAGCTTCTGGGGAGCAGGAATAACAGTGACACCATTGTCACCATGGGTGGACATAAGGAGAATCAACACTGAAGGCAACATTTATCTCTTCAGTACTAACATTCTACTGGTGGCCATGAAATCATCAATGTCAGCCTACACTACTGAGGTAGTCCAGCATTCCCATTTCAGAAAATGTAGTGTGGTATCTCAGACTCCACAACTGCAGGTAAATACTGATTTTTAATGGCTTCTATTACATATAGCACTTTCAAAATGGTTTGGAGACAATAACCCAATTAAGTTCCCCAACAGATTTTCAAAGGGTTTGATGACAACTTTCTCTCTTGATTCATACCTACTTCTGATATTTCGTTGGCCAAAGACAGATAGATTTCCCTTGGTTGTGACCAACTGGCTTGAGTTTCTCAAATAATAGGAGCTCATGCATTAAATCCTAAAGGTCACAGGTTCAGACCCCACTGGCTGAGTCTCTCTTGACATACAGTTTTAAAATTTCTTATTTGTACAAGGCAAAGATATTAAGTAATTTGTTAAGTTAGAGTAGATGCCACTACTGAAGCTAGAGTCATAACTCAAGAGCTGGATGTCTTCATAACATAACTGAGAACAAAAGAGACTGACCTAGGAATGTGAAATAAATGAGATGTGCCTGTTCATGTTATAATACAAAGCAACCAGTAATGACTAGAAATATAAAGGGAGATTCACCTTGAAGAAATATATAATTTAATACAAAAAACACATTTTGAGTAGAAAATATAATGCTGAAAATGGTTCAGAGTGAAGAGGGAATAATAAATTAGGCAAATCTATAGCATGATAGAGTAACACTAAATATTGTAGAAAATCTCAGTACAATGTATGAAAACAACTTTAATATCTTACAAAGGTGGGTTAGGAAAACCCTGTAGACAAAAGAAGGTTCTGTCAGGGTAGGTTTGGCCAGGGAATTTCCTGTTTGTCAGACAAGGTGACCAAAGCAGATCATACTGTGTGATTGTACTTGATAAAGCCGGACAGCATTGCCATAGTGCACAGTGCTGAAGAGAGCATGTTCCCCCAGACGAAGCACCACGTTGTGGCAGCTGCACTGCTCTGAAAACTGAACATCACAACATGGCACCTAAAGTAGGTACAAAATGCAATGTAGACGTAAAGATGTGCATTTACCCACAGCATGTTTCCCTTAATGCCCAGGTTGCTCGTGCTGTACCAGTTTAGGTGCTTAATCCATGACACAGCCTAAACTCAGCTCCAAGGTTTCAGGCAGACACAGCTCTTGACCGAGAGCTAATAGTTCACCGGTGATGAAACCAAGGCAGTAGTGTTTCCTGGGTACCACATCTGTGCTCTCCATGGCATGACCAAAGATGTAAAGGGAGACCTGGGTTTGCTCTTCTGCCCCTGCAAAGGTGGGAAGCAGGAGCTCTTGCCTCAAGTGCTCATATCCATCCTAAGGCACAGTAGCAGACCGCTCTGGTGTAGGCAAAGTTGCTAACATGGCCACAGGTTTTTGCTTCCTCCAAGAGCCTATTGCCCTGGGGCACTTCTGTCTGCAACTGTGTCTAGTGCCAGCATGGCAGACAGAAAAGCAAATGACACTTTAAAAGCTTTCCAGCTATGGCTAAACTTTAGTGCATTGCAATCTAAAAATGAATAATCTAGTTCTGGAAGTGACAGTTTGTTCTGATTTTTAAGAGGGGAAAATTAAGATTTGCAACCCCTTGGTTGTATTCAGGTAGTTTTCACAGGCAGTTATACATTCAGAAAGGCAAATAACATCCCAACCAAGTCAGGGCAGGCTTTGTAGTAAAATAAACTACACTTTGGTTATTGCTGATTATGAAAATGCAACTTGGTTGGGTTTTAGTAAGGAGATTGAATCTTTAATACATTCTTACAGTCTTTTGCAATTATTCCTGGTTCTGCCAGGGCCAGACAGTTAAATCTGCAGCCTAGCCTTTACCTTACTAAGCACTGTAGGCTCTGGGGAAAGGAGCCTGCAAAAAGGAATTCCAGACTTCTGCCAGTCAATCCTGCATAAAATTGCTCTACCCAGGGTCCTCCTGATTCTGTAAAATTAAAAGCATTTATCCCATCCTTGATTTGTTGCCTGTAGACAGATAAGATCCCTGGCTCCATCATGTTTCTGAGTTGCAACCGTGCGCTACATGAAATTATGATATCATTAAAGAAGAGCTGATAGATATGAGTCCCATCATCTGCATTGTTTACTCTGTCCTCCTGAAGTCATTGTGGATTCACAGTTGAAATTTACACTTAGCTTCCCTTGTATTATCAATGGCAGCCTTAACTATCTGTTAATGTAAATTTCGTGACCATAGGGGGGTGAGGAAAAGGCATAGCCTAAGATAGTAATACATCAGATAGCTAGCAGTAGCAATCAACAGTAGCTGTTGTGCAATAACTAATGACTAATCAACTTGGCTCTGTTGTGCATTCCTTAATATGTTGCCACAGCCCCTACTTCCCGAGATGGACTATAAAACATCTATTTAGGACCATACTCAAGGAGGTTGTGTTTGTACCTTTTCTTGTTCTCGTTATTGCTAGTGTCATTAGATGAGATTCATTTGATGCCATTACTTGTGCTCATTACAATCTTTGTGACTGGACTATGGTACAGTATCAGAATTTTAATGCCTCATATATTCTCTGAGAGATGATGGCAATAAATGCTACTGCTCTGACCTCCTCTGTGTTTTATCATTTGATTCACTGGTCATCTTCATTCGTTCATCTCTATTTGTGCCCAGATATAGACTGAAGAGTCAAAGAAGAAAAACTACAGTTACCAACAGATAAGGATATTTACAGAATTGAATGTCTCCTATTTGTAAGCATATTAACAGTTTATAGCCTTTCATCATCTGCATTAAGCATTAGTATTCTGCTTTTTCCTTGAGGCAGAGCTTGCTGTGAACAGACAGAATGGCAATGTTTGGATCCTGAGCCCGGTAACTATACACACTTGTGACAAGACTTGGGGTGGGGAATGGAAAAAAGGGCTTCATGTTTGGTACTGTTTCCAAGAGTGTCCCTAAAAGAATGTTTAGGGAGCTATATTTTAGGTAAAGTGAATAACAGGTATAGCAGTGACAGATTAACTCATTCACTGCCCAGCTTTCCTCAAGCTTTCATTATGTCTGGCACTCTATTATTGTACCTAGTCAACAGGATATAAACAGGTACTCAGAGTAAGGATATCCAGGTGAAGAAGTGTTGTACATACTGCCAAAGCTCAGCCACAAAACACAGGAGCCTGTCTTAGGAGCCTAGACTGATTCACCTCTCCACAACTCCCTGGACAGTCAATAAGAGAAACAGAAAATTTTAGGATTCATCTGGCCTGTTTTAAATATTCCCTTAAGTTTTCCTTAGGGTAAGAAGGAGGGCAGAAGGAGCTCTTTCAGAGGATGATCTATGGCACCTAATTTAACACATACTCTGGATTGCTGGATGGAAGACACTCTCTATCTCCCACAGCTGTTGAGGGAGAGCAATTCTTCAATTTAAGCTCCCAAACTGGGTGCTTAAAAATAGGCAGCATGATTATCTCCCCTCTTCAAAACACTTGACCTGGATGGTGAAAATGGAGTGTTGCCTGGTGCACACTGCCTGCAACAGCAGCTCATGATTCAAGGGGGTATTTCTTTCATAGGCTCACTGACTTGAGGGAGCTCACCTGATTTACAGCACAAACTGGGGTGTGGTGCTTTGAAACTGAATTGCTTGGGCTTGTCCATAAAGAACAAGAACATTTCAGTGGGAAGTGTGACAGAATCATTTATTTTTTTACCTATTTCCTTTCACAAACATCTACTTTTCAACAGGCAGATTATGAAATAAGGTCACATTTGTTCCTGTACTGTACTTTGCCTTGGTAAAGGGGAAGGACTATACAAAAGGGTTCATTCCTCCATGAAGCTCCAATGGCATCCAGTGCTATATATATAAAGCTGACATGAAAGTCCAACTTTTTTTTTTAACCTGTCACAAGAATTTAGCCATCTAGCTTTGAGCAGGAGATACTACAGGTCTCTAGTACATAAAAAATATTCCAGCAGTAAAACATGCTCTGATTTAGCCAGAGCTCTCCTGGGAACAAGCAAAGAAGGTAGGTGCCCAGAGCAGCAGCCTGCTGGGGGGATGCAAAACACCCAGGATTTTGGGTGGCTTTGTGGTTGACATAGTATGAAAGTGCCAGACTGGCTTCCACTCTTCCTCCGGGGTCACTGTGAAGGGCTGTGGCTGGTCACTACTGTTGTCAGGAAATGCAATGGACAGGTAGTCACCACCGCACCCTCTCAGCTTTGTAGCTGCAGGAGCAGAAATCCCAGCTCCTCTACACACACCCCTGCCCCACTCCGCTTCTCCTTGCCTTCCTCTTCAGGTAGGGGACGTGGCCCTTTCAGCCTCCAGTCCCTGAGCTGTGGGGTGGCAATGCTAACTTCTGAGAAGCCTTTGTAAGCTCTGGCCACAGCTTTAGAGAAAGCATTTAGAGATGGCCTATTAATGGCATTTAGCAGCCCTCATATTATACTCAGCAGTAGACCTGGTACAGAGGCACTGAGAGCATCCCAGACACATCTATCACTATGGAGCATTAGGCAATGGCTCAAAAGCAGACCACAGGTTTGGCCAGCCTGGTTTTTACCTCTGCAGCCAGGTGATGGAGGCTGTGGAGGTGGTTAATTTGTGGCATGTGGAAGCAGAGTGCATCCCAGAATTGCTGCTATGATCTTGAAGGGCAAGGAAGCTGGTGAAGGGTCTAAAGAACAAGTGTTATGAGGAGCAGCTGAGGGAACTGGAGACAAGGAGACTCGGGGGAGACTTTAACACTCTCTACAATTACGTGAAAGGAGGTTTTAGCAATACGGAGGTTGGTCTTTTCTCCCATGTAGCAAGTGGTAGGACAAGAGGAAATGGTCTTGATGTGTTCCAGGAGAAGTTTAGATTAGATATTAAGAAAAAACTTCTTTACTGAAAGGGTTGTGAAGTACTGGAACAGGCTGCCCAGGGAAGTAATGGAATCACCATTTAGAAGATGTGTAGATGTGTTGCTTGGGGATGTTGTTTAGTGATGACCTGTCAGTGATGAGTTAGCAGTTGGACTTGATGATCTTGAAGGTCTCTTCCAACCAGAACTATCATAATCTGTGATTCTTGTGAGACAGTATGAGTATAGTTATTGTTTACTTTTCATTAGGATAATAGTTATATGCTAACTGTGCCAAATCTAGGCTAAGCACGGTTGACAAAAAAATTAAAACCTTGTGGGGACAGGAATGAAGCAGGGGGTACTCTGTCCAGTCAGAGATGTAAAATCTCCTACATTCAAGCCTAATATATCAGGGTAGACATTTTTCTACAGCTGTATTTTTAATTCCACATGTGCACAAGTGACAACAAAAACAGGTGTTGCTTTGTTTTACTGCAATATCTTAAAATTACAATTCTTTATATGTTTGCTTTACTCAAACATCTTCTTGTTTAGCAGGAAATATATGAGATTATTTTTCTCTCTCCTGTTGGAAAGGAGATATTAAATGAGATGGCATTTCAATAACTTCTCTGGTTGTGCTTCATAAGTGCAAATTTATTCATATTCCAATGACATATATATCTTAGACTATATATATAGCATATTCCAGGCATTATTCCACTTCTGAGCAGTAGGTGGGGAGTGCTAAGTCAGATGTTTTTTTGACTCATTAGTTGGAGGAAAACAGGGATGTGAGAGACCCCCAGAAAGCACTTCTGCTTCAGCTTCAGGTGTGAGACTGGAGAACTAGATAAAAAGAGAAAGCATCTCAGGTTTAATTCTTGGGAAAGGGTGAAGTCAAATAAGAGGACAGAATTTTGACCTTTCTTGGCTGGCAGTGAGTGATCATTCAGCACAGAAGATGTAAACTTGACTAGCCTGCAGAAAGATTATTTGAGAATAACTATCTGTAAAAGCCTGAAAAGCAAGGTCAGACTCTCCTCAGACATACACTGGTGTGAATTCAGAGCAGATCTACTTGAAGCAAACTGAGTTATGCATTGATGTAAATGAGATCAGACATAACTTGCTGTCAACACAGTCAAATTTTAAGTTGATCAAAGAACAAAATCTTCCCTTGTGTATATTCAGATTTCATCTGATGACTGTAGACAGATTTAGATGGAAATATTTTCTCTAAAGAACTCAATAAGTCCACGTAACTTCTCAGTATGAGAAGGAACAGGTCAGGTTCTTATAAGAGGAACACTAAATCAGAAAATACGTGGGCTTTTTTGAAATCACAGAACAGCTCCTTTGCAACCTATTGAGTTGTATATCACCTCCAGCTGATACATGACTGACATTCTCAATCACCGGTGATTAACTGAATGCACCATGGCTACAGCATAGATTGTTTTAAAAGAAGTGGAACGCTGGAGAGGACAGCAAATTTTGTGCTAACACTGACTAGAATAGGAGTTGTCAAAATACATCTTTTTATTCTCCCTTGATCTCATTCAAATACATCAACTCCATTTATTTCAGATTAAAGGCTGCAGTATTCTCATTAAACATTGGCATTAATACTGGAAATCCAACCTGCTGCCATGGCTGGCAGTGCCAACAGCAGCTAATCATTTAATGTGTCTGTGGTCCTTTACTTCCATCTTTTCCTTTTGAACTCCAGTCAGCTGCTTTCAGATCCTGGCATTCCAGAGATCATGTTCAAACTCAGGTGAAAACACAGCACAGGTACCTCCTGTCTGCCATAAGACTACTGAAATGTTATACAGTGTTCACAGTGCTTCCCCACCCTGGTATGCCATTATTCCCCAGTTCTGCTGAGGGGGCTCATCTATGGAGGTGTGAATGTTACCTGTTTTTCAAATCCAGCTGCTGCTGTTTGCTAGGAAGGAATATGGATGATTGCCACACCTACCAGCTGTCTTGACAGCTAACACTGCTGGCAATGGTTGTCTCAAATGGCCCAGTTCTCCTATTGGAAGTCATCAGTCTATAACAGGGGGACCACAGTTGTTGCCAGAGCAAGATCTGGATGGAGCAGTGCTACTGTAGACCCTACACATTGTGGCTGATAACCAAATAACACTGCCAAAAGCCAGTTCCAGAACATCTCACTCTTCCTATCCCAACCATCTCATAAATGATGCTTCAACACTACCAAGCCTCTGCAACCTTGTGCTTTTTATCAGAAGCTCACCTCACTGCAGCACTTCAAATTTTTTAATTATCTCTTCTGAGGGACAACATGGCAATAAGCCAGGAATACAAGCTTAGTGAATGTCTTTACTGTACATACATCTGTTCTCAAGACAGACATAGATGTGTGTACAGTTTGCCAGCACAACACAGTCTTTGAACATGTCCCACATACAGTCTGATCTCACCTGTTTGGTGAGTCAGAGGTCTAGGTGTACTTTAAGTTATTCTGTTTCTTCACTGTGCATCTTTCTCTTCTGTAATATGGTCCCCAGAAACCCTTGCTTAGATATGCATATTAGTTTTATATTGGATAGTTACTAGAATAAGTTCCTGGAGCAGCTGTAAGAACATAAAGCAGAAACTAGGCCACTCCTTTTCAGCTAAGCACCCAAGCTACAGAGTCACTCTTGCAACCCTTCTCTCTTAACTTGGCTTTGTGATTCTTGAACACTTCTTGGGACAGTTATTCAGCACCAGGGAGATATTTAGGGAGTGCTGGCACTAAGCTAAGTTGGAAAACTGGTAAAATAAATAATACTGGTAGTAGGACAGAAGTTGTGGATTTCAATGTTTTCAAACAAAAATTAAGCCTAGGTCTGTCATTTTCTGAGTGCTCTAGACTCTTGCCTAACTTATCCACAGGTTAAGCAATAATATCCAGAAATACTTGTCCCTAAAAATGTGTGACTTACATTTGAGGCTTTGGAAGATGAGATCTGTATTTGGGACATTGTGGAAGATGCCTGGGGCTGTTTTCAGGGCACCATCTTTAAAATGCTTGTTTTAGTGGCTTCTCAAAGTAACAGTGAAGAGAGCAATGAGCAACTTGGAGGAGCTTGTTGTCAGACCATGATGCCCCTTTCAGTTAATTTGCAAAGCAGTTATAACGACTCAATTAAGTTTCTGTAACAAATTACCTACTCAGCGGGCTGTGTAGAGACTACCTACTGCAACACAATGTGGCATACACTTGGGTCATTATGCTCCCTGAGCCTCTTGTACCCTGGTTTCCCTTGCATGGAAAGCAGGCCATGTGGGCTGTGGGGAGATAGAATATCCCTAGATCTTGTTCCAAAATTGAACTGGGATGTGATTAGGATAAACAAAACCCGGGAACTAGGAAATTCTTCCCCATTCTAGAAGTGAAGCCTTCAACTATCATGTCTATTTATACTCATAATTTCTATAGCAATGGAGTCTCATCAGGATTAATTGTGGACAGATGTACACAGGTCACAGCAGCTGTTAGCCTTCATATAGCCCCCAGGTCCTAGGCTGAGTGGTAATATACAATCCTTTCAGGAAACACAGATTTCTACAAGAGAAATTGGATTTGCATTTTTCCATTCACTAGCCTTCACCTTCTTCACTGACTGAAATGCTGTAATACCAAAATCACACATTCATGATTGATTTGGGTTACAGGAGAATGTGTTGGAAAGAAGACTGAGTGCCCGTTGTGGCAGATCTAGTAGATTTGATAATAATTGGGATTTTTTTGCAACAGAGGCTGAGAGTAGCTTGTGGCTGCTGTGGGCTGTGTTTACAAGGCATGATTAGGTGTGTTATGGTGTGTGGGTGTGACTGTAATTGTTCACAGCTGCATGCATAAAGAAGACCAGCCTTGGGCGGTCTTCATTTCTTGCTCATCACTTTCTGTCAGAATTTTTTTCACCTCTGGCAACTCCTCCTGCATTTGAGAACAAAAAAATAAAGGGACTAGGGGTGCTTCTCAGCTGCTCTCAGGAGCAGGAGTTGAAAGTTCTGCTGAATAACTCCTCAACTCCAGGAGAGCCCTATCAGGAGATAGGACAGGATTTGAGTGAGGTCTATGTCTCCTGTCCTGGGTCAGCAGAGAAATGGAAATCCACAGCTATGTCTACTCTGGACCATAGAAAGACTACGACCCTCGGCTTAACAGACACCTAGCGTCTTCAGATTACCTCACCACAGAATCAGAGAATGTTAGGGGTTGGAAGGGACCTCAAAAGATCATAGAGTCCAACACCCCTGCCAGAGCAGGATCACCTAGATAAGGTCACACAGGAACACATCCAGGTGGGTTTTGAATGTCTCCAGAGAAGGAGACAAAGGAGAGAGGAAACTTGTGGGTGTGCACCATCCTTCATATGGAAAACTGACAAAGCACAAAGGTTAGAGCTCAGTTTTCCCCAGCTGCTCAGGCTTCAGCATCTCAGAAAATCATGTAGTATATTGCCAGCTTACGCTCTTATCAGCATTAATACATGATCTGGAAACCTTTCCTTTTAGGACTGACCTGGCAGACACACCCACAGAGCACCATATGGCCCCCACCTCATAAAGATTACCAGCTCTCTACTCATTTTCCAATAAATGAACAATTCCATATCCGATTATAATGCCTACCAACAATCTGTTCCCTTCAGTCTGCCCAGCCTGCGTGCCACATCCCTACCCATTTTCATGTAGCACATCTCACCTGCTCCTCTGTGGGCTGCTCTTCTGGGTGAGAAGGATCCCGTATGAAGATCATCAGGAGATGTCTTTGAAAACTTAAGCAATGTATTAGTACTTTTTAATACAGAAAAATCAGAAAATGGTAGGATGTCCTCACCTGACAATTCAAGAATTCAAAGATTCTCAGAAATTTTGGTTAAAAGGGACATCTAGAGACCATTTAGTTCAAAGCCCTGTTTACAGCAGTATTGTTGCTAACACTACATCGTCAGCTGTGACTATTGATCGGCTTCTCCATTTCCCTCTAGTCTTCATTAAGCTCAAGTTACAGCTTTTTTTTTCTGTCCTCCATGCCTTCAACTTTTCTAATACAACCACCACCATTGCCATTCTATGTTCTTTAGGATCCTGCTTCTTCTATGTTCCCTGTGCAGTTTCCTTTCATGTTGTTCTGCTACTATCAGCTTTTCTCCCATTACAGTCAGTACAGCATTTGAACTGATGTACATCTTTTTTTCCTTGAAAAAGTGCAGTGTTTCCTTCCCTCTTACAGACCACAGGACACTGTGTGTGCCCTGAAGCATCCTCACTGATTCTTTGGTGAAAGCTTTTTTGGCCAGACATATATGACTTAATGGAAAGGTTTCTCCTCTTGTTCTGCTTTCTTTAATAAACAGGGCTAAGCAAATTAAGAACAGTTGTCTGTAACTTGCTCAGAACCTTAGAGGCTATATACAAAGATTCCTCTCCAGTACCTCTTAAATAATTTATAGAGAACATAAAGACATGAATAGCATATTAACTGTTACCCAGATTTGTTCTGCTTTAAGAAACTCCCTGAGAATACAATCAGCAGAAGCTACACCTGTATTATCCCTGAAACCACATTTAGACAGAGATGCATCTTTGCCTAATTGTTCAACCCATTTTCCCCTCTTGCAGGGAAACAAGGTTTCCTCCTGGAAGAGATGAATGCTGCTCAGTGTTGTCTGTTTAACTTCCCTCCTATGAAATCCAGCTTTTACAATCACTAGCCTTCTGGCTGAGTACACCTATAGATGAGACTGTCAGAACTGGCTCCCTTTAGAGCAGAGAGTGTTGCTGTGTTACACTGCAGTCCATGATACCCAGTTGTTCAGTTTTACATTGGAGGGATCCCAAGAATGACCAGTCCTTCTGTACTATCTCAAACTCATCTTAGCTTTTTACAATGGCTTAAAAAAGGATGTGTGATATTCCCTCTTAGGATGAAATAGGATGCAAAACAGAGGGATATTTCAGGTGCAACATCCTAACTGGTCAGCTTCTGATTTTTTTGTGGAATGATTTTTCTCATAAATTGTCTCAGTATCCAGCATGCCTGACCAAGATGCTTGGTCCTACCATCAGTATACTGATAGGAGAAGTAAAAATCAACTTCCGATTAATGAGTAGCAGGCTTTTGAATATGAAAATCGCTCTGCTTAAATAACTAACCAAAGTCTGCAGTTTGGGTTGAAATAGTGTTGCTGATGAGGTAGCTTATTAACGCCATTAATAAGGAATGGGTTTAGACTATACAATTGAGCTGACCTGACTTAGATGGCTGCTTGTCCCTGAAAGGAGCAGTCCAGCTCTCTCACCTCACTTCTTTCTTCCTTTTTTGCTCTCACCATGACTGCTTAACCTGCTTCCTTTCTTATACTGGCCTCAGTGCTCCACTGACTGCATGCTGAGCAAGTTCAGCTTGCTGATCTAGTCAAAAACTAATTCAAGGAAAAAACAAACAAACCAAAAACCAAGCACAGTTTTCTGACCACATTCAAATTGAAAGGACTTAGTACAGGGTCAGTAGAGTATGACAGCCACATCCACAAGAATAAAGTATAGCAAAGCTGAAAGGTCTCACACAGGGAGAGATGCAAGGGGAAGGGGAAAAGGGGAGCAAGAAAATCCCTTTAGCTTGCAGTGAGATGTTAGATTGGTTGTTTCATTTAATCATATCACTCAATCATATCACTAGTGGGCAGCTCAATTACAGTTTTTCAGCCTCCCGGTAGGCTTTGTGCAATGTTACTTAATACAGTTATCAAATTGGTTAGTCCTCATTATAATTTAAAATAAAATTTGCTAACCTGGCTTAGTGAACCTATATTAAATAGGTATTTTCTTTCACCTTTTCTGCTGTTACTGCTCTGTGACTCTGTCCTCAAAACTTCTTCATAACTCTGTTAGGAAGAAGACATTACTAACTCCAGAGATCCCTGTGGAGATCCAGCAGAGCTATTTGAGAAGGAGACTCTGGATCTCATCAGGCCATTGCTAGTCCCAGTATCAAAGCAGCTCACAGGTCTTCCAAGGAAGGCAGAACTGAAGGCCCAGACAAAGTGGTGGATTGTTTGGTTGGTTTTTTTCTTCTTTTAATCTGCAAATCTAGAAACATTTTTCACCAGCCTTCCTCAAGAAACACTAACGTGCTTAGGGTCATCTTTTGGTAAATATCCTCCCTGGTACCATAACAGCGTTCAGCTGTGGACTTCATACACAGCACATAAGCTGTGTGCCTCATAGCTCTGTGTGCCACAGTGATATTAGCTATCCAAGATAATTTTGAACTAGCACAGCTACTTAGTCTAAAACAATCAAAGCTATATTGCTTCCAGCACTCTGGTGAATTTATTTAAATATAAACAGCATTGCTGATGTCTTATTCTGAATAATGAGTACTGATACCTCATTTTGATAAGTGCTCATTCTGATAAATAAGAATGAAAAGAAATACTATGCTCTCTTGGGACTGGAAGCATTTTCATTGCATTTTTCCAACATTCTGCCTGTAGAAAGCTAGTATTAATTGCTGGCAAAGATTTATGAGGAAAAAAATTATGTACAAAATTCTCATCTAATACACTCACAGTCCATGTACAAAAAAAAAAAAAAAAAAAAAAGGAAAAATGGGGTGGAAGATGATCACTTAGTCTTTCATGGCATCACACACATTCCCAGAAATTATTCAGTGTCTCCCATGCCTACTGATTTAATATGAGGACTCGTAAAATCATTAAATGATACTCCTGTAAAAGTGTGCAAATTATTTCTTCTTATCTTCTTCTCTGATCTCAAAATATGCATCTGCATAAGTACTTTTAGGTAAAAGGAAGTGGTAAAAACAATGACAATTTTATTTTCTTTTTGATTTGAAGTTTTTATTTGTCTGTTGTATGATAACCTGAATTTGGATATAAACAACTACATGCCACTTACCATACACAGCTGTGTTTATATTAGCAGAAAACCCATTCTCTGTTCTCTTCTTGAGTTTCTTGCATACAATATATATATATGAATTTGGATCCCAGGGGAACTGAGCCAGGAATCTAAGAAACTGAAAGCTGCAAGTGAGATGAAAAATGCTGGGAGCAGAATGGACACCTCACAGGACAGGGAGGGCTAATCCTCTTTGATTGAGTTTGGATTTGCTTTCAGGGAGTGTGATAGTAAATGACTTTAGAAGCCAGACTATTCACTGAGATGACTGTCTGTATAAGAAAATGCTGAAAGAAAGTGAATTTTCTGATACCGAAATTATGCCTTGAACATGTGATACTTGTTGAGATGTTCTTCTCAGCCAGGGAACAGAAACGATACTCCTGGATCCGCATGAACAACTGTGGTGAAGCAACATGCCTTGGGTTTCAAAGATTAAGTACTGTCAGCAAACTCATCTTAAAGAATTCCCAGACCAATATTTAGGAAGATTTGCACCAGATTAATTTTAACTTTAAACTGCTAAAATTAAGACAAAGAAAATTTTCCTTTTTACATACCTCCCAAAGCAGAAAATGCAGGTACATGTCCCTGTGTTTAGTTAAATTATAGCTGTGTTTATATAGATGAGATAAAAACGTAGGTTGGATACCCGTGAGAGAAAACCTGAATGAACGACATAGCTGATCACATGTTCAGAAATAATCTGTACAGAATGTGTCCCTGGAGA
Organism: Actenoides hombroni; assembly: GCA_024336885.1. Taxonomy (NCBI): domain Eukaryota; kingdom Metazoa; phylum Chordata; class Aves; order Coraciiformes; family Alcedinidae; genus Actenoides; species Actenoides hombroni. The sequence goes on from WUAM01000395.1 coordinate 22,754,950, forward strand.
GAGCTGTGATTATCAGACAGTGAAGAAATGCATCATTTTCTATGAGCAAAACATTATCATTGAAGCATTTCTGAGTGAAGGAAATCCAGAAGTGTTTCCTGCACAAAGAGTGAGCAAAAATGTTCACTGCTTCCTTCACTGTTTCCCAATTCTCTTCATACATAAAAAAACCCATAGTGAATGGTTTTTAAAACAGGGTATTTGACCCAGATGTCTAGAAGAGATATCTGAAAAGGTAGGATGAATTTCCTCCTTAAGGTACCTTTTGTCTCCATTAACTGCAAAGGAAGCTTGCACAACCAACGTAAGTGTCCTAGTAAATGAACACCAGTTAAAGTCTGTGGGATTTTAAAGAATCAATAATAATTAAATCCTTGCATTTTTCATCTCACTAAGAAATAAAATTGACTTGGTCTACCAATATTGTCCATTGCCATGACCCTGAAGATAGATCCTAGAGGCTTTGTTTAGTATTTACCACATCCTTGTTTCAGTGAGTTCCTTCTAAAATACATTCAACACTATACCTGGAGGAAATTGGTAGAAATTTGCTTAGAACTGGAAAACAAAACAAAAAACAAACCAAACAAAAAATAGTGAAGAAGACATGGATTTTGTTGATGCACCCATCATTCAGATTTTCCAAGGCTAGCTGAAAAAAATTCTGTCAAAGCTCAAAGTTAAGATTTTTTAAGGGCCAAGCTTTCCCACACATAATATATATTTTAATTTGGAAACATGAGAGCTTAAGAATGAAAGCTTGGAATGAAGAGCTGGACAAGAACTGAGTGTTTCAGGGTATGTGTAACTAGTGTGCCTCAGTGGTGCTGCAGAACAGAAGCCCCATGTCCTTATATTTTTCCATTTCCAGGGTATTCAGGTACACTTTACGTTTCCTGAAATGTGCCTGTGGCCATACAATCCTTCTTGAGTTTCTTGACCCATTTTCCTCTCCAAAATGAAACACTGTGGGAAATAAGACCCAGTGGAATGAAAAAAAATGGAGTGCATATGTCCACTGAACCACAGCTCACATAAATCATCACTGTAACAGTTAACAGCAGGTTTTTTCCTCTTGGTTGAAATATTTGAGGCATTTTTTTTCTTTGAAAATTCAAGACTTTTCATGTGACACGAAAGCCATTTTCCCACCACTGGTAACTTTTATCATGTTCCCTGTACTGCAGTTTTGTTACAACTTAATCAATTCTAGGTGTCAACTTTGCTATTTTACTTATGCTATAAATGACTTCACAGTGATCTGCCTCCTGGAAGTATGTGAATACCAAAGCATTTTATCTCTTCTGTATGAAAAAGGAAGTTTCTGAATCACATATTATTGGAGAAAAACACAAAATCAAAATCTGATTATAACCCAATAGCCCAAAAGACAGAAGATAAAGAAAAAACTTCATAAAACTCCAGAAAGTGATGGAAGAATACTGCTCATTGTGTATTTCTGCAATTTCTTTGGTGGGATTTCTGACCAAAGACAAAATTTCAGCATTAGCCTAAGGTAGCTAAGAATTAATCTTATCAGTGGAAACCAGGAAGTTGCCTACATGAGTAATGACCCATTGCTGGAGCTATTGGACAAGAGAAGACAAATCCTGAGGTTGGTACTTTACTAATGTGTATAACAACCCCTTTTTCAAAGAGACAGTTCTCAGATTCTTGGGTGCTTAATGACATCTGTGAAAAGTGTTTTTCTAATTACTAACTAAATTCGGACTATGGTTCCTCAGATACTCTGCAGCATGCCTGCTGCATAAAAATATCCCTTTAAATGATGGCTTTGTCCCATGCCTATTTATGCTGTGATTATCACGTAAGAATAAAACTCTTCTGGCAGGTGTTTTTGTTTCATGACAGAGTTGATAGCCTTGTGAATTGAAGTATTTTTTTATGATACCATAACTCATTCAAACCTACACTGCAGGATGACTTTGTGGTTGTGCACATACAGAAAAATGCAGATGAATTCTTGTGATGTCCTTGCTTCACCAATTCTGCAATTAAACCACATGCTGTTGAGAAACAGGAGCACACTGAAACTAATAGACCCACCTGCAAGGCTCTCAATCCTGTGCTACGCAGTCAACACCTCAGACAGTATCGGGGATCTGAAGGAACACACATTAAATATGACATTTGAAAGTAATACAGTCCATTAGAGCAGACAGTGTAGGCTTTGGAGAGGACTTGACAGACAATGAAGTGATCAAAGGTGCTTTGATATGTCTAATTTTGGCTTACACAGTTGAGTTGTTCTATACCCGACAGAGGTGATGAGAATAGTGGTCTCTTTTGTGTCTTCCTAAGGGAGGGACCAACAAATAGCATAGCTTATGCAAGTGACAGAATGATGCTGCATTTCTTTTTTTCTCTATTCCTAACTCAAATTAAATGAAAGAACAAACAGTTGCAGATTGGGAAATAAATTTAACTGAATGTTCTTTTGTTTTTGTTTTAAACACTGAAATTTTCTAAGAATTGTGGGAGAACTGGTATTACGTTGCAAATGTTAACTCTTCAGCAGACTAATTACCAGTATGTCTTTCAGTAGACTATGCAGTTTTGCTATTTGCTGCCAGGAAGATGTGTGCCATTCTGTTTTCTCACAGCACAGATGTGCTTATCAGGGAAGGGAATGGATTTTTACATCAATAAGAAAAAATTTATGAATGTATTATATTTGCAGTGTTTCTGTGAAGCATCGTAACAGAGTTATATTGTCTCTGCCAACTACAGAGTAGTAACAAATCAAATCTATTATATGAATTCTTCTTAGAAAATACATAATAGAATTATGAGTTAAATTGGTCTGAGACACAGATGCTTAAAAGCAACAGTTGAATTTTAAAATCTCAATGAAAAATCATTTTCTACTACATGGACACTTAATGCCTAATGTTCTACTGATGTTTAAAAACTTAAATGTCTACAACATCTTCCATCACTCAGCAGTAGACTTTTGCAAATTAAACAACAGATCTGAAACTTTATTACCCACCATGGGAATGATCAGTGGAAGGGAAGGGGGTATGGCAGCCACAACAGCCTAGATTCCCCAAGAGTGTCTTGGAAAATCTTTGAAATCATTTGAGTTATTCCAAATGCTAACCAGATTTTTTTTTTTTCCCATGACTTTTACTGTATTCTTCACAATGATACAGGAGATAACTGATGACACTATTAATAACTGTTGTTGTTCAGATGAATAATTCCATGAGTGTGCATACTAATCTGACCCCTGAATCCATCAACAGCACCCTGAAGCCATCCCATAGGCAGAGACAGGGACAAAGGGAGAGATAAAACAAGGCAAGACTCAGGAAGCCACACAGAGGGGCTCTTGGCTGCAGTCCACACAGTTCATATCCCAGGCTCTGTGAGCATCTCCTCTGCCAAAATACTTCCCTGAGGAAATTGAGGTTGTGGGAGAGTCCTGGAAGGGTGGAAAACCAGAAATAAAAATTCTAAAGCCATTTTTTTGGCTCTGTTCCTGTGTTCTAGCTTCTTCCCCAAGCTAACGTAAGACAGGCCTGCTTTTAGCAAATGAATACTTCATTTACTGGGATCTGAGCTAATGGAGACCTAGATCTCTGACGGTTAAGTGACATAGCTCATTCTGTGAAAGTATGTTCACCCACCTAGCTATATTCCATTACATTTTTCTTTTTCATGAAAAGCCAAGAAGAAAAAATATTTGGCTTATGTCATTTTTGTCTCTTCCTACTTTCTGTATCTTTTCCCTGTGGAAAGTCTAAGGGTGGGAGAGGATGAGATGCTGCCTTTCAGGTACTTTTCGGTCTTTTTCCTTAAGACATGGCTGAATCAAGGAGTTAATTTCCAGATTAATACCTTCTGGAAAAGGTCTCAAAGTCAGAAACAGTCTTCTGAATGACTCTACCACCACCTAACATAATGCTATCACCCACCTTACTTCAGAGCTTCTATGTCCTTTCACTATTTGACTCTTACACTTTCTCTCTCAAACCTCTCTCATGCCTCCAAGTTTGCTAGCATAATTTGGGTAAAAGTTTGCTTTCATTCAGCCCATACACTACTTTGTCCTCGTTACACCTCTCCAGAAAATCCTTACCTCCTCTTTTGTCCTTGTCTCCTCAATCAGTATCATCAGTGTAGTGGGTCTGGCTGAGCTACTTTTCGCCATCCAGCCCTCATGCTGCAGTACTGGGAGCTGGAGGGTGTTGATAACACACCCGTGTTATGGCTGCCAGTGCTCA
>WUAM01000395.1:22759299-22772694 GCA_024336885.1 Actenoides hombroni
GGACGGGAAGTACCGAATTACATCTTATCTATCATAACCCACTGCTCCTTGCGTCTTATTCTCTCCCTGCGTGTTGTGCTGACGGAGGTTGGGGGAAGTGATAGAAGGGCTTGGTGGGCACCTGATGCCGTGCCAGGGTCAACCCACCACAATCAGCATTGCAGTTTCTTCCTGGGATGTTGCCAGTCTTCACCTCCAGATCCTAGGAACTGCTGCTGTTAACAGTCTGCACCTCAACCCTCTTCCACCCTCGAGGAATAAGGGTCTTTCTGAGGCCATAGCTCTTCTGTCAGGGGAGCAACATGTATAGTTTTCTGTGATTGAAAGTAATATGACAGACTTTTACAAGTCTCTGGTCAGAGGGCCAGAGATTGTGGATTGTTGAGGTGCAGCTTCAGTTTCTAATGGTGTAACTCTTTTGACATTAGCAATGAAGGTGAAGGGCCATACATGGAAAACTGCAAGCCATCACATCCATTAACCTGGGAAATATCTGGTTTGTATTCGGAATGAAGGAATAGTTCTAAAAATGCATGGAGAGATGGCTGTATACACTCAGACCTCACGCACACACTTATTCTTGTTAGAAATGCCCTTCCCTATCTCCACATATCCAAAAGGGTGTTAATTTAGGTTTCTTCCCTGCTGCAGTTGGAAAGAGGGGAAAGCAAATTAGTCTCCTCTGCCTGCTTTGGACCCCTTTGTGACAGGACAGCTGTTGTTAATGCTTAAAGTTCAGCCAGTGAAGGACTCTGTGATGTGCAGGGTGCCAAACGCAGCATCCTGGGAGGGGGCTGCTTCTCGGCGGAAAAGCCCAAGTAACAGCCTGAAAGCCAGGACAGGTGTTGTAGATTTGCCTTCTCTGATCATCAGGTGCCCACCAATCTGCTCTATCACTCCATTTCTTCAAGTGGACCCAGGGAGAAAATACAATGAAAAGCTCATGGGTTAAGATAAGGACAGGGAGATCATTTATCAGTTACTGTCACAGGTGAAACAGACACAACTTGGGGAAATGAATTCAATTTATTCCCAAGCAAATAGAGCAACATTATGAGAAATCAGAAAAAAAAAAATTAAAAACTCTTCTTCCCAGGCTCAACTTCACTCCCAACTCTTCTACCTCCTCCTCGTGAGCAGTGCAGGGGTATGGGGCAATGGGGGGTTTGCTCAGTTCATAAAACTTTGTCTGTGATGCTTCTTCCTTCCCATGCTCTTCCCCTGCTGCAGCATGGGATCCCATACACAGGAGACAGCCCTTCAGAAACTTCTCCAGCATGGGTTTTTCCCATGGGCTGCAGTTCTTCATAAACTGCTCCAGTATGGGTCCTTTCCATAGGGTGTAGTCCTTCAGGAAATGGACTTCTTCAGTGTTGGTCTCCCACTCCAGCATGGGCTCTCCATGGGCTGAAATTTCCTTTAAGACATACTCACCTGCTCTGGTATGGTGTTCTCCACAGGCTGAGAAGAAGAACCAGCTTCACCAAAGTCTTCACCATGGACTGCAGGGGAATCTGCTCCGGTGCCTGCAGCACCTCCTCCCTCTCCTTCATTGACCTTGCTGTCTGCAGAGTTATTTCTCTCACATATTTCCCCACTCCTCTCTCCCAGCATTTTTTACCCTTTCTTAAACATGTTATCACATGCGAGGTGCTACAAACATGGCTGATTGTCTCAGCTTTGGCCAGCAGGGATTACATCTTGGAGCTAGCTGGAACTGACTCTGCCCAACACAGGGGCAGCTTCTGGCAGCTTCTCATAGAAGCCACCATTGCAGCCCTCCCCAGTAATAAAACCTTCCCATGTAAACCCAATAAAACTGGACAGCCGTGCTGGGATACTCTCTCACAATACTAATGCGAAGGAATTCCTTCATATTGGTCCTTACACATTACAAGGATTGGCTGTTCAAATGTGGACACAAAAGCAGATGAAGAAAAGTTGTGAGAAAGCTGACTGAATTTGTAGTGTCTGCCAAAACAGGAGATGGAGCTGTTCCCATCTTTAGTAAAACAAAATAGCTGGTACCCAAAATAGTCACAGACACCATAAGCAGGGGACGACAGATTCTAGCCTCTCAACTGCAGGCTTCAGGGATGACTGTTAAATCATCAAATTATCTATTGAAAAAGTGGAATTGTGTGGAACTGTTTTGCACCAGGAGCTGATGATCTTTTATGACCCTAGTAAGAAAGGCACTCAGACTCTGTAAAGTACTATTTAAATGCTGTTTATTAGAGCTAACAGTATAAAGTAATTGCCAATACTGAGTGGGAGCTGCCTTCAGTCTCCTCCATTGACATCACCTAGCTGAGCCTGTCCTGCACCAAGGGAGCTGTGAGGCATGGCACAGACCTGGGCCTACATGGGTTCACTGCTATGTGGATCACTGACTCCTCGATGTACAATGGTCTTCCGGTCAGCATCAGTACACTCTACCCCCCTTGATCCACATACAGTTGAACTTTATTGAAGACATGAAAAGTTACTGATTATATTAGTAAGCTGTTTGGCTACTAGAGAGATTCGTATATACAAAGCGATTCTGTGAAGAAGAATACAAGCATAATGACAAGTCAAAAAAATACTGGTTGAGAAAGTAGGTGCAGAACAGCAACAATACTAGGGGTAGGACCACTAAAGATGTCCTGCCATTGGAGTACACCCCTCATCCCATCTCCCGTAAGACAATGGTAGTGCAAATTTCACAACATAGTCCAGTCGCTTGGGTGATGTAATCAGCAAAGAGCTTTGGTGCAGCTGGAGGGCAGGGACAGATGGCATTTCATATCCGTTAATATACAGCAAGTGAAAGCGGCAGTGTGGGGTTCCACGTAGAGGTTCTGCGTGAGATAAAACAAAGGCATTATTTTTAGTTACACCTCAGGAGTTCGGGTCTCTGCTTGTGTCATTAATACAGCCACTAGTTCTGCATACTGACCACTATCCTCCCCTTACCTTGCTTCGCTGGATTTTAGATGGCAGCTTTCTACCACCTCTCCCTCTTAATGGATTGGCTGATCTACCTGCTGCGAACCCAGGCACACTGTCTCTTCTCAGAGGTGGAATGTTCACCTGTTGGAGCTTCCTGAGCCCAGGCAGGGGTTAATGACTCCAGGTGAGGTTGAGTTGCATTTGACAGTCCTATTTGGTCTATTTTTTCCTTCAAGACACTAATTTTGCGGGGACATGGCTTTGCCTGCACAGAAATACAACATTCCCATTTTACAGTGTGGGATTAGTGTGCTCTCCATGGATTAATTTTACAGACGTGCTCTCTCATAGTGTTGGTGACACTCCCCTGTGCCTCTCCAGCATCCCACTTGGTAGGTGCAGTCACCAGGGTGTTGCCAGCATAACGGGACATTCCACACTCTGGGGACAGGCTGCCCTCCTTCAAGGACTGGGCCATGGTCCACCAACAAGGTGTGGGTCTGCACCCATCTTCCTGAGAGACCACCAGTGGCCCTCCCAGGAGAAGACAGACTGGACCTGGGACTCCCCAGCACTAGGGATGCCAAAGGAGACTTTTGCCAAGTCAGGGACAGCAAGCTGACCACTCTGGCAGGGTGACACTATCCAGAGCAACTGCAGCCCCAGGGGGCGACCATGTTACAAAGCCAGTAACCCACATTCCCATACCAGGAACCAGACCTTCCTTATAGGCCAAATAGGACTATTAAAGGCAAATCTCTCCACTGGAGGCCCCCGCTTCGCACAGACGTTTAATACTCTGAGAGGAGTAGGGCTAACAGAGGCAGCCAACAGATGCAGCTGTTTGTGCAGCAGTGTCTTGGCTCTGCTTCTTTGTGATCCTTCTTGAGATCTTCTTGAGATTCTGTCCAATTCTGTGATTCTGGACACTTTGCTTGGGACCTGGGAACTCCTGAGAGCCCACAGAGGAACCTGAGGGTGCCTGTTGCTGCCAATAAGTGTAAGGACAAGACAAGGGTTGCTCCAGAAGCTTCTAACAAATTCTACCAGTGGTCTGACTAGGGATGGCTAAGCACCCTTTTAACTGGTGTTGGGAAGGGACCTATATAAAAACCAGGCCTAGAGTACAGCTAACAGAGACACCAGTTTGTGCAAAAGGGTGCAGTGATAAGGTGACCTTATCAGCCTCTACAACTACCAAAAAGGAGGTTGTGGTGAGGTGAGGGTTGGTCTGTTCTCTCATGTAACAAGCAATAAGACAAGAGAAAACAGCCTCAAGTTGTGCCAGAGAAGGTTTAAATTGCATATTAGGAAAAACTTCTTCCCTGAAAGGGTTGTAAAGGGTTGTGGCCAGTAGGTCAAGGGCTGTTCTACTCCCCCTCTACTCTGCCCTGATGTGACCACATCTGGAAGATTGTGATCAGTTCTGGGCTCCCCAGTTCAAGAGAGACAAGAAACTACTGGAGAGAGTCCATCGGAGGACCACAATGGTCATTAGGGGACTGGAGCATCTCTCTTACAAAGAAAGGCTGAGAGACCTGGAGCTGTTTAGTCTGGAGAAGACTGAGGGGGGATCTTACTAATGTTTATAAATATCTAAAGGGCAGGGGTCAAGAGGATGGGGCCAGACTCTTTTCAGTGGTGCAGTGATAGGACAAGGGGCAATGGGCACAAACTGGAGCACAAGAAGTTTCACCTTAACATCAGGAAAAACTTCTTTACTGTGAGGGTGATGGAGCGCTGGAACAGGCTGTCCAGAGGGGTTGTGGAGTCTCCTTCTCTGGAGATATTCAAAACCCACCTGGATGCATTCCTATGCAACCTGCTTTAGGTGAACCTGCTTTAGCAGGGGGATTGGACTAGATGATCTTTTGAGGTCCCTTCCAACCCCTACCGTTCTGTGATTCTGGCACCAGGAGGAGGGCTCCTGCCCAACCTGAAGGTTTGCATCTACAGAACAGGTTTGCTGTCTTCAAAGCTGAGGAGCAATTAAGCAAAGCATATGGGCTGACTGAACCTGAGCCTTGCAGGCGCAGCAGAAGGAACCAGTGCATTATCATGGAGAGTGACTGCTTGCTGCAGTGGATGGAGGCACCCAGCTGACCATCTGACTCATTCTCTAGAGAAGTTTGCTGCTTCCAGGAGATTGGATACAGGATAGCATTTGCTGCAGAGACCAGCTTCAGGGCAGTCTGCTCTGGGGAAGGGACCTGAAGCCAAAAGGGCCATCAAAAAGCTTTTTGGGGGGCTTTTTAGAAGCTGGGAAAAGCGACTTGCCTACGCCAGGTGCTGGCAGCTTGTGGGCATTTATCAGGCTATAAGAAGCCTCCAGGAGGGCAGTGATAGAGCACAGGGAGAGCAAACAGTGATTGTGTGTGCCCCTGGGGGTGCCGCAGCTGTTTGAAGCTCCTTGGGCAGTTACAGCTACAGAAGGTGCTGCAATTTACTCAAGGAGTGATGGTGGCTACTCGTAGGAAAGAAGATTATGCTCCCGGCACCCATCAGGTGGGTATCCAGGCCACAGCCTTTCACTGGCAATGGGGGGCAATGCTGACTATGGCTGTGTGTGGTGTGAGCCGTTTAATGACCTCAACATGGTTTAGGAAAGGCACATCTTGCCTGACGAACCTGATCTCCTACTATGACAAGATGACCTGACTACTGGACGAGGGAAAGGCAGTGGATGTGGTCTACCTGGACTTCCAGAAGGCATTTGCCACTGTTCCCCATAGATTTCTAATGGAAAAACTGGCTGCTCATGACCTGGATGAGAATACGATCTCCTGGATCAAGCACTGGCTAGATGGACAGGCCCAGAGAGTAGTGGCCAATGGTACTAAACCCAGCTGGCAGCAGGTCACACGTGGTGTTCCTCAGGGCTCAGTGCTGGGACCGTTTCTATTTAACATCTTTATTGATGATCTTGATAAGGACATAGTCTACCATCAGTAAATCCACAGATGACACCAAGTTAGGCAGGTGTGTCGATCTGTGTGAGGATAGGGAGGGTCTATAGAGAGACTCAGACTGGATTGCTGGGCCACTGTTAATGGTATGAGTTTCAACAAGACCAAGTGCCAGGTCCTGCACTTGGGCTGCAACAACTCAATGCAACGTTACAGGCTTGGAGAGTTGTCTTGCGGAGAGGGATCTGGGGGTTCTAATTGACAAACGAATGAATGTGAGCCAGCAGTGTGCCAAGGGGACAAAGAAGGCCAATGGCATCCTGGCCTGTACTGGGAATAGTGTGACCAGCAGAAGTAGGGAGGTGATTGTCCCCCTGTACTCAGCACTGGTGAGGCCTCACCTTGAGTACTTGGAATCTCTCCAGAGAAGGAGACTCCACAGCCTCTCTGGGCAGCCTGGGCCAGGCTCTGACACCCTCACAGGAAATAAGTTGTTTTTTCCCTCCACCCCTATGATGCTCCTTGCACCACGTGCTTTCCAGCATCACCAAAAAGAAAACACATGAGGAACCCCCTCAAAGCCACCACCCCTGCCCTCTTGTCAGCACGTCTGTAATAAACTGCTGCTGCTCTGCTTAAGGAAACTGAAGTAAAACTCAGCTCCTCCCATCAGCCAACCCAGCCCTGCCGACAGCATCACTTCCCAAGGTCCCTGTCCCCTGGGAGGTGACCAGGCTGACCCATCCCTACGGCAGCTCTACCCCTGGGGCAGTGCCAGCCTCGTGCCCCTGCCGGCACCAGGTCAGTCGGACTCAAGGTGGCCCAGTGGCTTCAGGACAAAGGGCTGGGCAAGTGCTGCAGAGACCTTTTTAGCATTTGAATGAGTTACAGTAAGTTTAAAAAGGCAGGGGAACTTAAATCCCCCTTCCCCCTTTTTTTTTTTTTTTTAACTCCATGCTGTATTTTCACCCTGGCCAGTACCCCCCCCCCTACCCCACCCCGGGAAGAGCCCAGTGGGGCAGCAGAAAGGCTGCTGCTCACATCACCACCCAGCAGAACCCAAGGCCAAGGAGCAGTTTTGGTTTGGAGGTGACACTCACCATTGCCATCCCCCCCTCCTGCCCCCAAAGGGGTGTTAGTCCCTTACCAGCCCCCAGCACAAAATGGGGTGTACTCTGAGGAGCACCAGGGTCATTTTCAGCCATGATGGTCATGAAGAAAGTGCTTCAATAGGACCATGAAAGGTCAGAAGAGGAAGGGTTGGGAAAAAAATCAAGGGACTTGCTGACACAGGTAGGTCATTCCCATGGCTGGGGGAAAGAGAGGCCTCTTGTAGAGACAGAGGCGGGTCTCAGGACAAAAAGCACACGAAGGTGGAATAAACAAGCAGTGGTGATGTGGATGAACACAGTGTAAGCACAATGAGAAGGAGCCTTTGCAGCAGAGGCAGCCATGACAGGAGATCACACCAGGCCAAAGGGGCCTCACCCCCCCTCCCCCAGCACTGGCTCATCCCTGCTGTTCAGCTAGACTCAGATGCATGTTAGCAGGACTGGAAGCCCACATGGGTGCTAGGCCAAGATAGGGCCCTCGACCTCTGGTGCAGCCTTCCCACCACAGCTCCAGCAGCTGCCCAGTACTACCCAAGGCCTGGAGAAACAGTTGAGCCACAAAACTCAACCCCAAGCTCAAAGGAAGCATGACATGCCAGAACAACTTAGTAACATGGGACTCATACCTACAGTGACACCTGACAACATGCTGGATGCTCACCAGTTCACAGCTGTCCTGCTTCTGAAGGCCACAGCAAGTTTCTTACCAACATCACTGGGATTGCCATGCTCAGCAGCACTTCAACGAGGTCAGACTTGCCCCTCATAAAAGTGAGACCTAAGAGGGAAGTGAGAGGGTTTGTCAGAGAGGAATAACCCAGCCTGTGCATGGTGGCCTGGAGCAGAGCTGCTCTCCATACTCACCCTGTCTCACAGACACCTGCTTCAGCCTGGACAGCAGAAGGAACACAGTTCCAGATGGCAGAATCACAGACTCATTGAGGTTGGAAGAGATCATCGAGTCCAGCCATTAATGCAGCACTGCCAGGTCACCACTAAACCACGTCCCTCAGCACCTCTCCAGGGCTGGGGACTCCACCACAGGAACATTTAAACGGCCAGTGACTCTGGGGTAGAGTGACAACTGGAAAAAACCCAACTCCTGAGCTGACCTTCCCTGGCCAGAGCTACTCCCACCCAATGAAGACACACAGCTGCTCATCTTGCACCAGGTTCTATGTATTATCAGACCGGCTGACAGGCAATAACATGGCTTCTTTAGCAGAAAGCTCAACATTGATCAGCAATTGTTAAAACCAAACAAAAATTTAAACAACAAAAAAAAAAAAAACAAAACACAGAACCAACCCCAAACCAAACAAACAGACAAAAAAACCCAAAACCAAACCAACCCCAAAACCCAAACCCAAACCCCAAACCAGCCACACACACTCAACCACACCGATCTGCCAGCAGGGGAGTCTCTAAACCCCAAGTCCAGGAGGACACTGTCCCACTGCACCAGCAGCCCACAGCTTGAGGTCTCTGCCACCTAAACCACAGCAGCGTAGTCCATGATCAGCTGGCCTCTGAGAAACGTGGTTTGGGCGTTGTTGGTGGTGTTTTGGGGTTTTGGTTTTTAACAAAACACTAAACACCGTACTCTGCTGCGGTGTCGGCCAACAGCAAGCACAGCAGGACTCATCCCAAAAAAAAAAAAAAGACAAATTTGCTCCTCACATGAAAAAAAAATATCCAGGCAAGTTGCCTTTCTGTCCCGTACCGCACGATTCGGTCAAGGCTGTCGACAAGGGTACAGCTGACAACATTTCTGTGGGTTGTTTTGGGTTCGTGAGGATTGTGGCAAGCAGTTTGTAACCAAACTTTGGAAATTTCCAGCTCCTCCACTTGGTTTTATGGTCTATTTCAAGAGGCCTGTGAATAGGTTGCCAGGCTTTGTTTTCCTGAAGGAATAACTCGAGGCAGGGGTGAAGCAGGAGAGGACACGGACTAACTCCACCTTGCGTTCCTTTCGGGCAGTGCAGAGACCAATAAACCCAGCATCCTTCATTTCCTCTGCTAGCATCCCGGATTTTAGACATGCCAAGACACCAGTTCTGGACTGGGAAGCCTGTTTAGATGGGATCCATCAAGCTTTGCAGTTCCTGGAGGGGAGGCCAGCAGGAGCTTTCTATGGAAGCGTGATGAGGAGAAGACACTACACGAGGAGCACTGCTCCAGAGCACGAACCACCTTGATTCCGACGGCGATCCCTTGGGAAAACAAAGCCAACTAACCCAAAAGCAGTTTCTCTCCATGCAGATGGTTCTGAAAGCCTACAAACCTAGGAGGAGTAACGGTTACACGGCAGCCCAGTTACAGCTCTCCAGAAAGGTATTAACACTTGTACACCTCTATATATTAATCTTTATAAATACAGTAATTCTACAGGAGGAACTGTAGAAAGACGTCATTCAAGGCTGGCTTTTCCACAAAAGCTCTCGAGGGCTTTTGTTCAGATCTCTGCCTTGGTTTTTTCTGCCAGTCTGGAACACTTGTTCTTTCCCCCCCCCCCGCCTCCTTTATCTCCCACCCAGTCCTAAGCTGTTTGGTTCGTCGTCGGGTCCAACCCCGGGGCTTTGCCAATCAACGCAGTGGGAAGGAGACCGCGTGAAGAGCTGCTCTACAACTTTCAAGGGTGAAAAGCTAAAGTGTGAGGCAGGTTCAGCTGTCAGCAGAGTCCCAGGGGAAGCGGGCAGTCATAGCTCATCCCTGGAGGACGGCGCGTTGAGAGACGACTGGGAAGGCAGGGCGTCCTTGTTCTGAGCGTTGCTGTGGATCTTGCCCTGCTGCCGGGATTTCCAGGAGTGTGTCCTGTCCCAGTCGGTCGAGACGGTCTCGTTGTCCCAGATGGTAGAGGTCTCCGTGTCGCTGAGGTAGCCCGGCTGCCCAATGTAGTGGGTGGGGTAAACGAGCAAGGGTTCTGCTGAAAAGGCTTTCAAGTCTCTGGACTCATAGTATTCCATGTACTTCGCTCTGAAGAGGAGAAAAAAAAAATCAGCAGGGACAGAGAGAGAAGGTTCATCAGGGCCACTGGTGGTAACTGTGAGATACAAGCCAACGAGCAAACAGGTCCCAGGAAGTGGAGGTAGCTGCTGGGGTGGGCTCTGACTCTCTACAGCCAGACCTTACCACCACACACAGGCTAAACAACCACTCCCAGTAGTAGCCAAGTGTCTCAGAACCAGCCCACGAGTCCTACACCAGATAGGGGCCATACCCCCTCTGCAGCAGGTCTGTCACCTCTTTTGACCTGCATCAGGAGCTCTGCTGCAGACAACCAAATATGAATCATAGAACAGTTAGGGTTGGAAGGGACCTTTCTAGCTTATCTCATCAAACACCCTGCAGGGAGCAGGGCCATCTGCAACTAGAGCAGGGTGCTCAGAGCCCTGGCCAACCTCACCTGCAATGGTGCCAGGGATGGGGCAGCCATCACCTCTCTGGGCAACCCAGGCCAAGGTCTTAACACCCTCAGTGTCAACAATTTCTTCCTTCTCTCCAGTCTAGATCTCCCTCTTTTAGTTTAAATCAATCACCCCTTGTCCTGTCCCAACAGGCCCTGCTCAAGTCTGTCCCTATCTTTGTGACAGGCCCCTTGAAGTCCTGAAAGGCCACCAGGTCTCCCCAGAGCCTTCTCCAGACTTGGTGAAGAGGCTTCTCTTCTCCTTGCAGGTGAAGAACCACGTGTCAGACCCCGAGGGGAGCCAGTAGACGGACTGGGATGCCACAACCTCCCCATGTGGTCAACCCTTCCTGTCTTGTGTTCATATTTCTTTTGAGGCTTCCAGCTCGTGCCCCGCACGGCGCGAGGTGCTGGCTCTTGGTACGGCCGTGCCCAGCGGCTGGCACCGGCAGCCCCACGGCCCACCCCTGCGAGAGGCCATCCAGCCGTGGCGAGAGAAGTCCTTGTGTTCCAGTGCGTTTGTTTCTTTTTCCTCCCGTTTTCAGACCTAGGGATAAGCAGAAGTGGCCAGGGGAGGGAGGGGAGGAGCAGAAAAGAAAAGGATCATATAGCCCAATGGAGCATCCCAAATGCCAGCTGCCTTGGCTGGCAGAATCCCCCCCCCCCCAGGGTGCTGTGGGGTCAGAGAAAGCACCCTGGGGCCCCAGCCCATACGGCACAGGTCGCACACTGACCGCCAAGCCCACCTTTCAGACCCCCCTTGGAACTGGTTCAGCAGGCGTGGGGACAGCCCGGGAAGGCTTTCAGAGCCGCTCGGCATCCCAAGAGACCACCCTGAGGCAGCTCCGAGGGGCCTTCCTGGGATTTTGGGATGGATGGGCGGTGCTCAGCCCAGCTCCAACGCCAGCAGCGGGTGATGCAAACCCAACCACTCCCAGTCATCCCTGCTCCCAAACGGATTTCCCTTACTGGTTTACCATGGGCTGTCCTGGGCCACGGATCGTGTCTGCAGTCAGCAGGGCTCCCATCAGCAGCCCCAGGAAGTCGCTGTGTTCCCCCCGTGCTCCCCAGCGTCGCATCTCCATTCAGTGTCCCTCATTTCTAGGTTGTCCTTCTCTCGCTGGTAGGAACTTGTTCTGTATTTCTAATTTGCTCTGGTAAAAGAGTGTTACTGTGTTGGAAAGAAAAAGAATTTGTATTTCTTTTCTCTGGTTATTCGACTCTGATGCAGTTTTTAACGACGTGATTTTTTTCATCCCTGGGTCTGCATGGCACCTGATGCAGCCCTGGGCTCTGGGGGCTTTCTGGGGCACTGCCTTCCCTACACCACAGCCCGCAGCCAGAGGAGCACAGCTCTGCCCCCCTTCTCAGCTGAAACATTCATCACCCAGAACATTCTCCCCCAGCCCGGTACGGTGCAGCTGGGCTGACAGGACCAGCCCCAATCCATCCCCATCGGAGCCCAGGGAAGCACCCAGCTCCCTCCGCAGCCCTCAGAGAAGGACAGTGGGAGCAGAGAGGGGTGACCCTGATGCCTGGCAGCTGATCACCATCCTTCCACCTCTGTCCACAGCTGGCAGAAGTCCCAGCAGAGCCACACAGGCAGGAAACTCACCAGAAAAACCTCATTTATTACAAAAAAAAAAGAAAACCCAAACAGAAAGCAAATCAATCTCTGCCACCTTGCAGAGCTGCCTGGGCAGGAGGTCCCAGGGAAGCACAGCCTGTGCCACAACATGTTTTTTTCATGGTGCTGCCCAGCCCCTGCAGGCAGGGATGGTCCTGGTGGGCAGTCAGTGTGAGTGTCTCAGCCCCGGTGCTGGGGCCGCTGCAGGGTGGGGTGTGGGGTCCCACAGTGCATGCAACTGCTTGGAGAGAGGTCCCAGGCAGGGTCCAGCAGCACGGGGCTGGCTCAGGCAGGCTCTGGTGGTATGGAGGCTATTCCTGGGGAGCTCCAAGGCTGTTTGGGTCCAGTGGGGCCACTCAGGAAGGGTCCCCTGCAACAGAGGGGCACCTCAGGCAGGCTCTGGGGGCTCTCCAGCAGCAGGGGGGGGATGCAGACTCCAGTGTTCTTGGGTAGGTTTCTTGGGCCTCTCTGTGCAGGCAGCTCCAGGGCATCTCTGGGAGCATGAGGTGTGGATCAGGCCGACTCTGGTGTGCCTCCAGTATAATGAAGTGTGGATTGTGCAGTTCAGGGTGTCCCTGGCAGCACAAGGTGTAGATCAGGCTGGCTCCAAGGCACGTCCAGGAGTGTGAGATGTGGATCAGGCTGCCTCCAAGGTGTCTCTGGGAGCGTGAGCTGTGGATCAAGCAGTCCCCAGGAGCTTGAGATGTAGGTCAGGCAGTCCCCAGGGCTCTCCGGCAGCAGCAAGGGCAGCTCGGATCCGCTCCGCGGGACAACCAGCGCGGGCCACCCGGACACGGCCGGCGCTCAGGAGGTGGCGGCAGCGGCAGCGTCGCGGCGGCGGGCGGCCCGCAGCAGGCTCTGCCGCAGCACCGGGTAGAGGCGGTGGCAGCCGTCGAGGCCGAGGCGCAGAGCCTGAGCCCAGGCGTCGGGGGGGCCGCCCTGCCCGGCGCCCAGCACGGCGGACACCTGGTTGAGGGCCGGCAGCAGGGCCACGGTCAGCCGGGCCGCCGCACGACGCTCCTCGGCCTCGCCGGGCTGCAGCAGCCAGGCGGCGGTGGCGGCGGGGCCGGGGTCCCGGCACAGGGCGCACCCCACGGCCAGGTCGTACATCTCCACCCCGGCGTCGGCCAGGGCCAGGGCGGCGGCGCTGATGGCGGCGGCCAGCGCGGAGCCGCCGTCCTGCAGGAGCAGGGCGCTGACGGCCAGGCGGGCCCGCGGGTACCGCGCCAGCCGCACCGCCGGCTCCAGCGCTTCCCGCAGCGCCGCCGCCGCCTCGGTGCTGCGCGGGGCTCGGCGGGGAGCGATGCGGGCAGCGGTGAGTGCCGCGGGCGGCCCCCGAGCCGGTCGGAGCCGCGCTGGGGGGGCGGGCTTGTAGCGAGAGCGGGGTCTGGGGGGCGGCGGCGGGGAGCT